>OX578142.1:40210013-40582513 GCA_951213105.1 Amaurobius ferox
ATGGTAATGTAAAAGGAAAGTTTTGGAATCGTGTCGAAAATCTCAACTCAAGTTTTCAACGGATCTACACGTTCCGCGTAAATTAAGCACGAAAAATCTATTTTTCGTGTGGCGTCTTTCTCTCTCTGTGTGTATGTGTGAGAGTTTGTTTGTGCAATGTATGCATCCTCTTTAACTTAAAAATTAGTAGACTAAATTTCATGAAATTTGGTAGTCAAGTCACTAGTGGGGGCCCCTTTTTATGATATGGCACGCAATAATCATACGCATCGACTCTAGCTGAAGAACCAATTGACCAAATATTACAAAATTTAGTAGATAAGTCAATTGGGAGTTACCTTTGAGATCATTAGATATTGGTACGATTTGGAAAAAAAACCCTGCTTGCTTTCTTGCGAAATTGTCCCCAGAAATTCGTACGTATCCACTCTTGCTCAGAAATTAGTTAATCAAATTTCACAAAATGTGGTGAATAAGTCACCTGTAGGTTATTGTGGAGCTGATTAGATTTTGGCACAATTCGAAAATAAAATTATCAGTCTTTCTTTGCAAGATGGCTCCCAAAAATGACCAAGATCTAAAATAAAATATTACAAATGTATCAATTAAATGCTTGTTTTATACATAATTCTTGGCGTTGAAAAAAATAAAATCAACCCCATTATTTCAAGATTGACCATTGTTGGGATATTAAAGTTTTTAATTTTGAGGAACTGAAGACGTTTTTGACTGAAAATGAAATTTCTTAAAATTTAGTAGTTGCATCCGTTGAGGGCTGATTAGATTTTGGCATGATTCGTAAAATTATAACTAACTCTTTTTTGCGAAATGACCCGCAAAGATCATAATAATCCGAAATAAATGACTAAAATTGATGAAATATATTAATTAAATACTTGCTTGTTTTTTATGTAATTTTTGAGAACAGAGCTAATAAAACTGACTTCATATCTCTAGGATGAACCACTTTCGAAATATTTTAGTTTTTTGGAATTTTTATGGAGCTGAAGACGCTTTAAAATGCAATAAGTTGCCAAATGAAACAAAGATGCATTAAAATTGCTAATTCTGTATAATATCAGAAAAGAATGAATGTTATTTTCTGAAATTAAGCTCAATTTAATGCGTCCATGAAATGAAAAAATAAGAAAATGAATTTGAGTCCGTATGGACAGTGGTGTACAGTTCTTTTCCTCTACTGAAGTAAGTATTTTTACTAATTTTCAGTTACGATAATAATGCATAATAAAGGAGGTTCAAAGTGGTTGTTAATAGTTCTTCAATTCTAATGTTGTTTTGGCTGAGTAATTGAGCTGTTAACATAGCTATACGAAATCTAATAAGCAGCTGATTTTACGATTTCAGCTGATTGGAATATTAGGATGAAATTAAGAACTTTACAAGTAATTTTGTATTTCAGAACGAATTGAAAAATGAGTACTTCGATATTTTTTAATTTCAATGCCAGAATATTACCATTGAAATTGGTATTGCTGTATTTTAATACTTTGCTCAAGGAAATATACTGAAAGTTCAGAGAACAGTAGTAAGACTGATATTTCAACTTACATTAAAAAAAAAAAAAGAAATCGGAAATGTGTTGTCTTCGTTTGGGATATGGCATGTGAAAATACGCGTTAAAAGTGAAATTGCAACACCATGAAGGAATACACATAGGCATATGAAAATCATAGTATCTATAGAAGAGTGAGTCATATGCAAATTATTAAAAAAACAAACAAAGATATGCAAAAGAAACCTGTTTATTCAGTAAAGAATGTGGCCTCCATGGGCAGCTAAATGGCGAGGCATACTATCGATGTGGCTATTAATGGTTGATTGAGGTAATCCTTGCCAAGCAGTGTCCACTGCGGCACGCAGTTCGTCTACCTTATGTATGGGTGCTCCCCGGTGCACCTGACATTCGATGAGGGTCCACGCTTGTTCAATAGGAGCGAGATCGGGCGAGGCTGTCGGACAGGACATGATGTGAATTTCGTTCAGGTTGTTGAGAGTTCGCCGTGCAGTATGACATTGTCTTGCTGAAACATCGTGCCGGGGACGTCATTCACCAGTAGACGGACTACAGGCATCACAACTTGTGTTAGGTACCGGTCCTCTGTCAGATTACTTGCATTATCCGTGGAACGAACATGATACGGCCTCAAACCATGATCCCCGGTGTGATGCGCGATGATATGGGCTGGCAGGTGGCGTTCCCCGGGAAGCTGCCATACCCGTCCACGGCTGTCATTCCTCCACAGGCAGACGCGAGAGTCATCCGTAAACAGTACCGATGCCATTCATTGATCCAATTGCGATGACGACGACACCTCGTCAGACGTGCATCCCCGTGTCGAGCACTTAATGGCACCCCGGTAGCTGGCCTTGTACTTCATGAAACCTGTTACGAATGGTTTGGGTGCACGCAGGTGCAACTGTTGAGAGTGGCTGGCTGTTTCGGATGTCGTTTGCCGTTGCGAATGAGTCTCGACGAGCTCTTGCGCGAATCTGTCGGTCTGTGCGTTCTGTCGTGAGAATGTTCGATCCACTCCGTCTTAGGCGTGTTCTCTGATATTCCTGCGTCCATCGTGTCATACATCGCTGGACGGTACTCACGCCGTGCTCATGACGCATGACAATTCAACGCTTCGACAAACCCATATCACGCAGCTCCAGGATACGATCTCGTTCCCCAGTCGTTAACTGCTGGTATACAGTTCGCAACATTTTTAATGTTGAATTGTACATGTGGTTCTTTTCCCGATGACAACATGTAAAACCATTTTGAAGTACCCTATTAAATTATATTTCACGAAACTCTAAATTGACAATTATCAATATAGAATGCATCCTCAATAAGTAATATATTCCATATGTTAAAATATTTTAATGATTACATTATAAATTTGACGTAATTTCATCAGTTTGACGTAATTTAATTATTGGTCAAGTCCGTCAAATATATTGCCAAGTGTTACAAACAAACGTTAAGAAGAACATTTCATATATAAGATCGGACTTACTAGAAAGTAAACCTGTCATATGACGGAATTAAAAATTTGTAAAGCATTATCGCCTATTTAGAGTCATTTTTATCAATTTGGCGACATTTTCGTGAATTTGACAACACTAAATAAAGTTTTCAAGTTGGCGACATCCCAGCAAATTTTTCGTCAAGCATTACGGGCTGACGGGCTGGGGTTTTTTCTCTGGGTTCTTATGTTTTTACAAAATATTGAATTTCTATTAATTAGTTGCTATTTTTATTGATTTGACATCGTTTTCATTAATTGGCGACCTTTTTTTTTTATCAATTTAGCGATATCTCTATTAATTTACCGACAGTACCGTTAATTTCGCCACATATAAAAAGTCGTTTAAGGTGGCGATTTTCCGCAAAAATTCGCTGCCAACATTTTGCCAAGCATTTCGTACAGAAAAATCTGATGTGGGCAACACATGACTTTCCTTATATAATGCAATGAATTCACTCTTTTTATAGTCAAAAATTAATGTATAAGATCCACGGTACTGTGCTTTTAACGTTGAATTATACAATTGCCGATTTTCTTAATGACAACATGTAATATTATTTTAAAGCACCCAATTAACTTATTTTTCACATAACTCTAACTTAGCAATTATCAATAATGATAGATAGCATCCTCAATAAACGATATAGTCCATATATTAAAATAATTCAATAATTAATTAATCAGTTAGCGTCATTATCATTAATTTAGGGTAATTTTTGCAATTTTAACGAAATTTTCGTCAATCTGTGGCGAAATATCGTCAAGTTGGCGATACTTTGCTAAATTATTTGCCAAGTTTGAAATGCATCGCCAACTATTGCAAACAAACGGAGAAAAGAATCAGAGCATGCGAAACATTACTTCACATTTGGCGTCATTTTTATTCATTTGGCGACATTATTGTCACTTTGGCAACATTTAAAATGTCGCCAAGTTGGCAATGTCCCGCTATATTTCTCGCCAAGCGTTATGGATAGAGAAATGGGTTAATCGTATAGTTTATTCTCAAGTTTTTTCCAAGATTTTTAACTTTCATGAATGTATCGCTATTTCAGTGATTCAGCGTCAGTTTCATGAATTTGGCGAATTTTTATTAATTAGATAATATTTTCGTCATTTTGACAACATTTAAAAAACCTCAAGTTGGAGATATTCCGAAAAATTCGTTACCAAAATTTTAGCCAAACGTCACGAACGGAAAAATAGGATATTTTATAGTACTCATAGATTCTCATATTCTTTCCAAGATATTGAATTTTGGTCAATTAGTCGTCACTTTCATTGATTTAGCTTCATTTTTATCAATTCGGCAACCTTTTCGTTAATTTTGCAATATGCGGCCAAGTTGGCGACATTCCGCCACCTTCGTCGCCAAAATCCCGTCCAGCGTTATGAATGGAGAAATAAGTTATTTTTATAGCAGATAAATGACTATTGGCGTTCAACTACAAAAGTATTACCCAAAGTAATATTTCTCAGGAATGGAAGGACCTAGACCCACGAGAATGATGTCACCAAATTTATCCCATGATATTACATCTGAAAAGTGAACATATTTCGCAATAGTTAATTTTTTTATATTATGTGATTTTTTCATAGATTTATTTGAAAATGGGCAATATCTCGAGAACGGTTCATTGCGTTCTAAAGTTCACGTCAACCGTTTTCTAATAAAACATTACATAAGAAATGACTATTTGCGTAACTTTATTGAAGGTTTTGATTTTTTGATGATTTTAAAATTCCACTCGAAATTTTAGTGGGATTTTGAATATTTGATTGCTTTTAAAAATAATAGTCTTCCAGTGCTCACGAATTGTCATTTTTGTACCAAATTTCGTTCGAATCGCTCCATTCGTTCATCAGATATCGTCTCCGCACGCGCGCGCGCGCACACACACACACACACACACACAGAGACATCAACACATAAACGTTTCATTTTTGTTCAGGTATGCTTGAAACGTGTTCTCTTGTCGAAAACTTGAATTCGAATTTTCGACCCAGTCACAATACTTTCCTTATACATTATACTATGTATATAAGGAAAGTAAAAATAGGTTATTCCTATAGTTATAGCAGATTCTTATATCCTTTCCAAGATATTCAATTTTCATCAATTAGGCGTCATTTTCATTGATTTAGTGTCATTTTTATTAATTTGGCGATATTTTTATCAATTTGGCGACATTTTAAAACGTTGCCAATGGCGATATTTCTCCAACTTCATCGCCGAAACTTAGCCGAGCTTTATGGAGAAATAGTTTATTCTTATAGTAAATGTGAATGGAATTCGTGAATGGAACGAGCAAGATTCACGAGAATGATGTTAACAAATTTATCGCATTATGTGTAGTACATATGAAATGTGAACTTTCTCCACAATAGTTAATACTTTTTTTTATTTTATGTGATTTTTTGATAAATTAATTTGAAAAATGTGAAGTATCTCAAGAACGGTTCGTTCTAGCGTTCTAAAGTTTATGTTAATCGTTTTCTAAGGAAAAATTGGATAAGATAGGACTAGTTGCGTAACTTTATTAAAGGCCAAATATATTTTACGTAAATTTTTTTCTTCAAATGCATTTGAAAATATTTTAAAATGTTTTTGGTCTGTGCTTACAAACCATCCGGCCCAATGCATCGACAAAAAATGCAAAACATTTTTCTATTTTCTTCAAAAATGCTCTCCTTTTCATTTTCAGGAAATACTCATTTGAGAAAGTCATGGTATACATTTTACGTAAATTTTTTTCCACAAATGGACTTGAAAAAATATTTTAAGTGCTTCTTCTTCTTTTCATTATTCAGAATATTCTTCTTAAAATTCGTGATTTCTTAATAGTCAAAATCTTCTTTTCAAAATGTTTTGTTCTGGATCTTCATTTCATAATTCCTGATATTTCAATATTCAGGAATTTCTTTTCCAAATTCTTAATTTTTTCAATATTCAAGATCATCTTTTCGAAATACATGTATTTTTATTTTCATTGTTCTGAATTTTCTTTTTCTAAGCATTTGGTGTTTTTGCTCCAACATTCAAAATATTCTTTTCAAATTTTCTTTCATTTTTATCTTTTTCAAACATTTTATCATTTTTTTATATGCTTGATTTTTTTTTCAGTATCCAAAAATGTTCATTTCAATTTTTCTTCTGAATGTTCTACTATCTATGACATGGATAGGCATTGGTAAACACACTATCGCTCAGGATGCATCGCCACAGGAAGAGAGTGACACCTTGCTTTGAGTGACACCTTGTTTGAGAGTGTATAATCGATGGCACTCACTCCTAACAATCGATGACAGATACTGGATACACAATCGATGACAGATACTGGATGTGGCGCATAATTTTCACTTCATCCATGAGCTTCTATATATTCCATGTTTCAGTTTTTCTGATTAATGTGCGGGATAGCCTGTTTTCTTGGTACTTCCTGTTGCCAGTAGGGAGTACATTTTTGACCAGAGTCCCACAAACTCAAATCAAGGCTGAGAATTCAGTTCATCTATAACGCAGCTAATCTTCTTTTTGAGCATTGTCTTTGACAATTTAATTATAATGATTAAAATATGTAAGAAATCCAACATCATTGAGTATAAATGAAAAAAAGTATAAATGAAAATCCCAAGAAAATAAACTGAAAAACAGAACCTCTGTTAGATACTTCCGTTTCATTTCTGTCATAATTCTTTCAAGATTTACTCTATACCATGTTCTAGCAGGTCATAAATATGAACATTCTTTTTTTTAATGATGTTTTATCTGGCTATAATGCATAAACTTTAACATAGTCTTCTTTCATTTAATTTTGATTTCAATAGATGCCCATTTTTAATTTTTAAAAATATGATCTGGGCAGCTCATGGCCTTCCTGCATAATTCAATCAATTTACTTTTTTCACAGCGAAACAATGATGTACAAAATCCAAGGCACAATGTTTTTGATATTGAATTGATCATTTAGCATTTATCTGGATGACAATATGTAAAGCTACTTACATATATCCTACATGTATGAGAACTTATAACCTATTAACTTATATTTCGCTTAAATCTAACTTGGTAATTATCAATATTGATAGCATCCGTTATAAACAATATAGCCCATATATTTTTATTTAATTTATTCATCAATTTGGATTCATTTTCGTAAACTTGGCGTCATATTTGCAATTTTGTCTGCAGTTTCTTCATCTTAGTACCATTAAAAATGTCGTCAAGTTAGCGATATTTCGCCTAATTAGTCGCTAAATTTGTCACCATGAGTTACAGACAGACGGACAGAAGGGCTTTTCTGATATATAAATAAATGCTAGTGACGAATTGTTGTTCATTAAAATGCAAAACTGTTGCATAAAGTATGCTCTCTCATGAATGGAATCAACTAGATTCAGGATATGATGTTAAAAAATTTGCCGGACAATGTTGCACATGGAAAGCGAACATATTTCATAATAGTTAATATACATTTTGATATAATTTTCTTATTATTATTTCTTATTTTTCTTAAGATTTATTTGGAAAACGTGCAATATTTTGAGAACAATTTATGCTAGTTCTCTAAAATTTGTGGCTTTAGTTTCTAATGAAACGTTACATAAGAAATGATTATTTATGCAATATTATTGAAGATTCTGATTTTAATTGATTTATTTTTCAGAATTTCATTTGTAAATTCATTCGGTTCTATCAAATCTTCGATTACATGGAAACCGATAGGGTTTTAGTGTTTACCGATTTTAAAAATCGTATCAAATTTCATTTGACATGTGATCGAACGCTCCATTCGTTCATGTGATATTGCATCTACAGACTAACGGGCATATACACACATACGAACACATTAACATACACCACACAGACATCACTTTTCAAAAACATTAGATTCAAATTCAGGGATGTGAGAAACGTGCACGTTCATCGAAAACTCAAATTCGAATTTTCGACCCCATTACTATAAATTTCCTATACATTATACTGTGTATATAGGAAAGTAAAAGCTAACTGCCTTTCTTAGATTCTATTTCATCATACTCGCTATTGGCATTAAAACTTTAGATGTTTGTCTAATTTAGCAGGAACATTTTTAATTATTATTATTCAACTTAAATGTTATCAAATTTCTCAATTCTTACACGTTAAGAAACATTATTCATATGTATTGCACACTCTGGGCTCGAGTGAAATCACTTAAATTTTCAAAAAGAAGTTTATTTCTTTATATATTGTGTAAACCCTCTTATAAATATTTCTTTACATACTAGTGTATCTCAATCACACATCATACCTATCTCTTTCTCATGTAACACAGTTGTCATGGGTGACCATCCTCAGCTTATTTTTGAGAAATCTACTTGTTTCTTAAATAAGAGATCATCTCCAAATTTATTTGCATCGATATTACTAGCGATGTCTTTCAAAAGTTTTGGTAACCTTCACCCCTCCCCAGCTGTCATTTTCTTTGTGTGAGGGAGATGATTGATTTTTCGAAGGATAAGACGGTAGCCAATTGGATACCCTCCATAAAATGGCGGCAAAGTCGCACAAGACGTGTCTTGATTTTGTGATTTCAATCACGTTTCCAAATTCTGTAAATCAGTGCTGGGAGACAGCAGGGTTGACCTGACCTGCATCTCAATTTGCAGGTTTAACTCCACACCTCTGTATGCCGTCCTAGGACAACTCAGCTGAGCTGAGCCCCACAACAGGACAGGCATTTTTTCACAGGGTGGGGCTGTTTAGAGCCAAAGCAGGAACCTGGAGATCGAGATGGTGGCCTGCAGCAGAAGTTGCGACTTCAGGGGTGGGTCCTTGACCAAGGACTCTGCACACTTCTTATCTGAAAGAAAAAATGTTGCAAAGCGATTTAAAATATAGGCAAGGGGAGAACATAGGAAAAGGGCTGAAAAGAGAGGGACGGGTTTTGGAACGAGGTACAGAGATGAGCAAGCAGCTCTGGACCTGAGGAACCACCACTAGGGTGGGAGAACACCTGATTTGCAGAAGGATGGGACAACACCCCAGTAACCAGAATGAGACCATAGGCCACGGCAGAGGACGAGCTACGATTTTGGCGGTTGATACACTATATTATTAAAACTGCTGAACAAGACCCCAGCATACGGAAACTATGGACACAAACACAAAATAGTACATGCAGAAAGCCTATCGAGCTGAAAGCCACGACTGGGGTGACCGGGACACAAGAATTAGGAACTGGGACAGTTCCCCAATTACCGAAAGTTAACGAGAGAGAAAAAGACCCACGCAGACCAAAAGGATGTATAAGAAGGGACTTGCAGGGGTAGGAAGGGGGAGAAGAAGAAGAGAGAGATGGAGGAGGAGAGGAAGAAGAAAGTCGACTTGCGTAGGAACCGCAGGAGGTGAAAAGGTTTCCGGCGGCGGAGTGCCAGCTAGAAGTAGAGGTCCTCTCCTATCATGGTGGGAAAATCCTTCCACCGATTCCCATCCACATCCTCCCAGTGGAGAGAGACCAACTTAAGGTTTTTATGAGTATTTTTTTACACTCACTACTCTTGATGGTGCGAATACAACAGATGTTGGAGCAAGATAATGGAGACTGGAACGTCAATTGCAGATTGGAGTCGGACTGAGATGGATAGATAGCGCAGCAGCACGGAAAAAGTGTCCGTTATATCATCAAAATTGTCCATTAGTCAATGTATTGTCTTCATAACCTTGTTCTGTACCAATGGTCCTTTCGTTAGGTTGTACCTCCAAGTCTGCCAAAGGTATGGAGCTGGTGTCCTAAGGTGATGTTCGTCAGTTAACAGACAGTTTAGCAAGTAGTGTTGGACGTCACCCTCTTCGCCGCAGGCGCAGACCGATGATTGTTTTATGTTAAACCTCTTTAGGTAGACCGGAAATGCCTCGTGATTGATGTAGAGTTGCACTAACAGCCTGCTGCTCCAATGCCTAGATGGTGATACAAATCTGAAGAAAGTGTACATTTTATATTTACCAGACTTCAACCGATAGCGTCTTAAGTCTCCTTTTGAGGTATCAAGTTGGCCATGGAGGGTGCTCTATATTGCTGAATTGATCTCTTAGTTGCTGCTTTGGCCTCTTGCTCCGCTAACTCGTTGCCATGTATACCGATATGAGCCCTTACCTATTAAATAGTGCACCTTTGCCTAAGAGCCTTGATAGTTGTCAGGGTGTCGTGTACTAGAGGGTTGGTATTAAAGGGCTTATTCAGAGCCACTATTGCCGATTGGTTGTTTGAATGTATGGTGAATGCAGTGTTCTGTCTTCCAGCCCACTTCAGTGCCTGAAGGATTGCTAGTAGTTCCGCTTGAAATACACTGTTGTGGTCACCTAGCTTGCTGCGCCAGGAGAAGGTTGTCTGCATGCTTTCCAGCGCCACGAATTCAGCCCTTACTACGGAATTCATCTTTAAGCCATCGATATAAATGTTGAGTTTGGTGAATCTACCGTCCTGGATAATTACTATTGAAGATGCCGGATGATTTAGCCACGGATTTAGTTTGCTTTCGTAGTTCGGTGCAACAAATGCTTTATCGAAAGCGGTTGTTTGCTCTCTGAACCTAGATATGCGACCAGTTGCCGACTCGTATTTAACTTTTATGCCTATTGGAATTAAGCCTGTTAGGACTACAATTGCTGAGGTTGGCGCTGTTCTGTAAGCTATCCTGTAACTTGCGATGGCGAAGTGCCTTTGGCATTTTACCAAGATTGCTATGCAAGTTGTTTTGTTAATATATTTTGCACATGTCGACGCAGCATAAAGTAGGACTTTTTCTACAACACATTCTTTCCAGACTTTAATAAATTTTGGATTAGCATCCAACGTTTCAGTAGAAATTCTGTTGGATATTAAAGGTTTTAAAGACTTTAGAAACCTGGGCTTCGCAGTGCGGAACCCAAAAGAGCTTGTTTTGTATCAGGACTCCCAGATATTTTACGCTATCCGTTGGTAAGATCTGGTAAGAACCCACCTTCATCCTTTTCAAATAATTTGCTCGAATCGAGTGGATCGTCATCGATTTTGGCCAGTTGATGACCAGACTCGTCGCTTGCCCAGCTGTTGAACCTGTTTACCGACTCTGCTATATTGCTCCGGAGTTTAGTTATACCTTTGCCACTGATCAGCAGAGCGAGATCGTCTGCGAACTCTTGAATGCTTGTATGAGCTGGCCATGGGCTCTTGAGTGCCGAGTCTGCTACCACATTCCACAATAGTGGGCCGAGGCAGGAGCCTTGACGGCACCCTCCAAAGGTTTGTTTTGTCACTGGTTGATACCGTTATTGCTGGATTCTAAAAGTTTGCGCATGGAAAAAAATTGAAGAACATCTTAAGAAATATAACAAAATTGATATAAGCAACTTAAAAGAAGATATTGAAAATGTGATGCCGTAGTTTGGGATAAGTTGATATTGTCATGCCGTTTTCTCGGCCGATAATACAAATTAAATGTATCTCTCTTTATCTTTAATTTAAACATCATTAAACATTTTACTCATTCACACAAGAGGATAATTTGACTTTATTTTACTCTAGGTATTATCTATTACACCTTAAATCTACTTTTAAAAAATTACATTTCAATTAGCCTTAAAAATGAAGAAATAAAGTAGTTAGTACAAATTTGCGTTGTGATTTCTACCTCCTAAAAGAAAACAATGAATTAACAAGAAAGATCAATCATGCTTAAAGCATTGATTATGAAACACTTTCCAACTTCATTGCAATTTTATTTAAACATCTCTAAAATGCAATATATTACTAAGTAATATTTTAAAACCTATCAGAATACTACATTAATTTATTATATTTGAAAACTTAACCCTTCATCGAAAAAAATGAACTTCATTCAAATGACGGCATAGAAATATAAATTGCCTGGTTTAAACATCTCTAAAATGCGATACATTCCTCGGTAATATTTTTAAAATCATCATAATACTACAATAATTTATTATATTTGAAAACTTCATCGAAAACAACTGACATTCATTCAAATGACGTCATAGAAAAAATAACACGCCTGGCTCTCTCTATAAAAGCAGCATCTCATTCATAACATTTTCCCATTCATTTCATTCATCACAGTACTAAAATAATTTATTTTATTTAAAAACTTAAGACCATGGAGCTACAAGTAATTAAACTCTATGCTTAAAACTTCATCGGAAAAATTCGTCCTTCTATCTGCAAAATCAATGAATATTTCATTTATATCAGCTATGCAGACTCCATGAGCTAAATACTTTTGCGTTAAAAAAATACAGCAATTTTTATACAACTCATCCAATATATTTTGCTGTTTACATTTTACATAAGTGAAGAATAGGCTTCGTTGTAGAAATAATCAAATTTGGATGATCATTTAAACTCAAATATATTGTAATTGCGTTGTTTCAGTATGTAGATGCACAGAATTTAGGCAAAAATAAAGCGGTTTTAAGACGAATACAGCACTCAATATGAATTATAAAGAACTTTAAAAATCACGATTTTGAGACAATATGGATGCCATATTTTATTTTGAAGTGAGTTATGTGATCTTTTCATATCATGGTCGCGTGATCGCTTCATGTTGTTGTTGTTGAGACCCAGACCGTCCGACCTACCAGAAAGGTGTAAGGTAACTGTATGGACGGCCGGGAAGTGCCACCCAATATAGACCGGAACCCAGTGGGGGAGGCATCCACAGGGACCGTACCCTCCTTCCCCTACCACCAACCTCTCGGAAGGACTTACGGACCCACATGTTTAACGTGATCGTACTCCGCATGAACACGGCGGAATTTGTGGCAGCGTGCAAATCTAGCGCGCAAACCACGGGGATACCGCACCCGAGATGGCCAACAGCACGCGGCGTTCCGAGGTGGTCACCCACCAAGTACTAACCGCGCCCGATGCTGCTTGACTTCGGTGATCTAACGAGTGATCGCTTCATGTGTAATTATTATTTTAATTTTATTTAAAAAACTACTGAATATATTTTGCTGACATCTTTTTTATATATTTCATGGAATAATTTGAATATCACCTAAAATTTTCGAAGCAATTTGGGAATTTTAAATCCGCTTAAAAATGTTTGAAAAATTAGGTCCCTTAGGGTTCAATGTATTTCATTTTTTCAACACAGGTTCAATCCAAAACTAATTGGGTGATATTAATCATTTATATTCCCGTAGGTCTTACAGACCGTCTGAACAACATACTAAAATTTCATTTTGATTAAGTCATTTTTACGGCAGTTATCGTGCTAACGGACAGACAGACAGACAGAATGAACAAAGTCATAAACACTTTTCAACTTTATTGTAAAATGTTAAAAACCAGAAAAGAGAATGTAGTCGTTTAGAGCATGGATAAATGAACACAGAGGCAAGTTAAAAATTTTAAGAGACAACGTTCATTTAAAGTTATATGTTCTCACCCTTACAAAATCTCCACTGCTGTAGGGAGATCCAAATCGGATTCCCTGAAATTTTAACGACAATCATAAAGTAAAAAATGTGTATAAGTTTGACAAAAAAATGAAGGTTACTTCAAAAGGAGTGTCCTAGGTGCCCGTTTGATCCATATGAAAGAGCTTAAAATGAAATGTCATCTGGCCAGGGATGATGTAAGTAAAAACGGTTGGAATGGTGGTGAAACATTCGAGGACCTACAGAGGCACCAGAGAATTGAAGAGTCAAATTCCGAGAGTTCTAAGACTGATCTTTGATGGAATCCTTCCCTAGCAGTATGCTTGGCAGGCTCCACAACCCGTTGGGAAAATTCAGAGTCTCTAAGCAAGTGAAGCTTTCTGTTGTAAAAGCAGTTCAAGCTCCTTTGGTGGCCGAACCTTGCTCAAGGAAAAGGGATGGTGACGCCATTTCTCGAGTACTTCAGTTAAACGGACCCCTTCTCACCGGGAATTCTGATTGAAACGACAGAAATTCCCGTGTTATAGAGGGCTGCTGCTTTTTCCTCACAACACTGCTGCAATTCTCCAAAAGGGATGCAATATGGCTTTGCTGGAAGGGAAGCGGTCCCAGAAATCACGAAGGTCGCTCGCCTATATATTATTTCTTCAACAACTTCATCGAAATTGTCTTTCCGCTGCTCAAAAGTTGCCGAGCCAATCTTTCCTGGGAGTCGCCAAGATCTTGCGCTTTGCCGCCAGTGAGAGTAAAAAAATCGCCACGCGACTTGCCGTAACGAGGGTCGAAAACTCAGGCCGCCCGGCTCATCCGAAGACATAGAGCAGCAAAAATGGACGGCCAGGGCCGTAACGAGGGTGAAAACTTAAAAAAAAAAAAAATGAAAATGGCGGCCAACTAGACAAAGCCTGACGCCTTGTCGATCATCGGCAAAAATGGCGGCCAAACAAGTGTGGTTTGAAATTGCTGAAATTACGATTGCCAGAAGAGGGTTAATTTTGAACGCCATCGATCTAAAAATGGGTTTAAAACCACTATTTAAATACCAACAAGAAAGATCAATCATGCTTAAAGCATTGATTATGAAACACTTTCCAACTTCAATGCAATTTTATTTAAACATGTCTAAAATGCAATACATTCCTCGGTAATATTTTAAAACTTATCACAATACTACATTAATTTATTATATTTGAAACCTTAAACCTTCATCGAAAAAAATTAACTTCATTCAAATGACGGCATTAAAGTATAAATTGCCTGGTTTAAACATCTCTTAAATGTTATACATTCCTCGGTAATAATTTTAGAATTATCATAATACTACGATAATTTATTATATTTGAAAACTTCATCGAAAACAACTGAAATCCATTCAAATGACGTCATAAAAAATAACACGCCTGGCTCTCTCTATAAAAGCAACATTTCATTCATAAATAATTCCCCCATTCATGTCATTCATCACAATACTATAATAATTTATTTTATTTAAAAATTAAGACCATTGAGCTACAAGAAAGTAAACTCTATGCGTAAAACTTCATCGAAAAATATCGTCCGTCTCTTTCTAAAATCAATGAATATTTCATTCACATCAGCTAAGCAGACTCCATGGACTGAATGATTTTGTGTTAAAGAATTACAGCGATTCTAATACAACTCATTCTACATATTTTGCTGTTTACATTTTACATAGGTGAAAAATAGGCTTAATAGTAGAAATAATCAAATTTGGAAGAGCATTTAAACTGAAATATATTGTCATTGCGTTGTTTCAGTATGTAGATGCACAGAATTTAGGCAAAAATAAAGTAATTTTAGGACGGATACAACACTCAATATATATAGGCCAACGACCGTACCGTGCTGAAAACACCGGTTCTCGTTAGATCACCGAAGTCAGGCAGCATCGGGCGCGGTTAGTACTTGGGTGGGTGACCACCTGGGAACACCGCGTGTTGTTGGCTCTTTTCGGGCGCGGCAGCCCAGTGGTTAGCGCGCGATTCTCGCCGCTGCCTGAACTGCCGCCGTGTTCATGCGGAGTACGATCACGTTAAACATGTGGGTCCGTAAGTCCTTCCGAGAGGTTGGTGGTAGGGGAAGGAGGGTACGGTCCCTGTGGATGCCTCCCCCACTGGGTTCCGGTCTAAATTGGGTGGCACTTCCCGGCCGTCCAAACAGTTACCTTACACCTTTCTGGTAGGTCGGACGGTCTGGGTCTCAACAACAACAACAACACTCAATATGAATTAAAAAGAACTTTAAAAATCACGATTTTGACACAAGATGGATGCCATATATCATTTTGAAGTGGATCATGTGATCGTTTCATATCATGGACACGTGATCGCTTAATATAAGAGGTGTTATTATTATTTTAATTTTTATTTAAAAAACAACTGAATATATTTCGCTGAATTTTTTTTTATATATTTTATGGAACAATTTGAATATTGCCTAAAATTTTCGAAGCAATTTGTGAATTTTAAATCCGCTTAAAAAATGCTTGAAAAATTAGGTCCCATAGGGCTCAATGTATTCCATTTTTTCAACCCGGGTTCAATCCAAAACTAATTGGGTGATATTATTCATTTATATTCCCATAGGTCCTATAGACCGTCTGAACAACATACTAAAATTTCATTTTGATTAAGTCATTTTTACGGCAGTTATCGTGCTAACGGACAGACAGACAGACAGACAGACAGACAGAATGAACAAAGTCATAAACACTTTTCAACTTTGTTGTAAAGTGTTAAAAATGGGAAAACGAAGCTTATTAATTTTATCAAAAATCTGATGTGGGCAGCACATGACTTTCCCTGCAGACTTATATCCATGTTCTCTTTATTTAATTTATATTAATTCACTTTTAATTCAATTTTCGTTCTCATTTGGTAACTAGACATCTTTTCAAAGTTGGCGTAGAGAAAATAAGAAAGAACTAAAATATCTCGAGAGCGGTTAGTCTTAGTGTAATGGGGTTGGTCTTTTTCTTTTCTTCGTTAAAAATTAAGTATAAAACTAGTATTCAATGGATATATTTGAGCATTGGTAGATTTTTATTTCAGATGTTGACAATTTTTGCGGCCCATTTTGCAAAAAAAAAAAAAAGCGGATTATTTTTTCCGAATCTTACCAAAATCTAATCAGCACCAGAGTAACCAACAAGCGACTTATTTCCCGAATTTTGTGAAATTCGGTCCATTATTTTTATTGCTTGGGTAGATATAGGCAATAGGCAAATTTTGCGGACCATTTCACAAAAAAGGCGAGTTCTTTTACTTCGAATCGTACTAAAAACTGATCAGCACCAGGGTCACATCCAAGTGACTTACCTAGCAAATTTTATGAAATTCGGTCCATTAGTGTTTGAATTAGAATGGATACATACATTGCCCAGGCACACAGTCAGACACACAAACAGACACACAAACAGGCACACAGATAGACACATACACAGACACACACACAGATGTCACGATAAAAATAGTTTTTCGTATTCTAGAGGTCTCAAAATGTGTAGATCCGTCGAAAACTCGAGTTGCGATTTTTGGCATGATTCCAATATTTTCCTATACATTACCATGTATTGCAGGGATAGTAAAATTCTGATGTGAGCGGCACATGACTTTTTCTGCAGACTTATATCCACGTCCTCTTTATTTTAATTAAATTTAATTCACTTTTAATTCAATTTTCATTCTCATTTGATAACTGGACTTGTTTTCAAAGGTGGCGTAGAGAAAATACGAAAAAACTAAAATATTTCGAGAGCGGCTAGGCCTAGTGTAATGGGGTTGGTCTTACTCTTTCCTTCGTTAAAAATTACGTATTAAACAAGCATTTAATGGATATATTTGACCATACGTAGTTCTTTTGTTTAGATTTTGACGATTTTTGAGGGCCATTTTGCAAAAAAATGCGGATTCTGTTTTTACGACTCGTACCAAAATCTAATCAGCACCAGGGTCATACCCAAGTGACTTACCTACCAAATGTTATGAAATTCGGTCCATTAGTTTTTGAGTTAGAGTGGATACATACATTGCACAGGCAGACACGCAGACAGAATGACAGAATGACAGACAGACACACACACACATACAGACGTCACGTTAAAATTGATTTTTTCGTATTCTAGAAGTCTCGAAACGTGTAGATCCGTCGAAAACTCGAGTTATGATTTTCGGCATGATTCCAATACTTTCCCTATACATTACCATGTGTTGCAGGGAAAGTAAAAATCTGATGTGGGCAGCACATGACTTTCCCTGCAGACTCAAACTCATATTTTCTTTATTTCTTTAATAATTCATTAGATTGAGTTTAATTGCACCAAATAACACTAAATTTGCATTTTTAATTCAATTTTTGTTTTTATTTGGTAATTGGACATTTTACCGATAGCGGCGTAACAAAAATGAAAGAAATCTCAAATATCTTGACAACGGTTATTCCTAAAGTATAATGGAGTGCGTTATATTCTTTTCCTCATCAAAAGTTGCTTATAAAACAAGAATTTATATGATACATTTCAGCATGAGTATTATTTTATTTTTATTATTTTTTTTTTTTTAGATTTTGCGCTTTTTGCGGGCCATTTCGTAAAAAAGGCAGGTTGTTCTTTCCCGAATCGTACCAAAATCTAATTAGCACCACAGCATCCTACAAGTAACTTATCTACCAAATTTTGGGAAAGTTGGTCAATTAATATTTCAGCTAGAGTGGATATATGAAATTTTTACGGGCCATTTCACAAAAAAGGCGGGTTCTGTTTTTACGAATCCTACCAAAAACTAAACAGCACCAGGATCTCACCCAAGTGACTTACATACCAAATTGTATAACATTCAATCCATTAGTTTTTTATTTAGAGTGGATATATACATTGCACTGACAGACGAATTTTATGAAATTCGGTCCATTAGTTTTCTAATTAGAGTGGATACAAAATCTGCACAGACAGACACACAGACAGACAGACACACAGACAGACACACAGACAGACACACAGACAGACAGACACACACACACACAGACACACACACAGACGTCACACTAAATATAGTTTTTTCGTATTTTAGAGGTCTCGAAACGTGTAGATCCGTCGAAAACTCAAGTTGCGATTTTCGGCATGATTCCAATACTTTCCCTATACATTACTATGTATTGCAGGAAAAGTAAAAATTTGATGTATGCAGCACATGACTTTCCCTGCAGACTTATTTCCACGTTCGCTTTATTTTAAATTAATTTAATTCACTTTTAATTGAATTATCTTTCTCATTTGGTAACTGGGCTAATTTTCAAAGATTCCGTGGAGAAAATACGAAAAAACTAAAATATCTCGTTAACGGCTAGTCCTAGTGTAATGGGGTTTGTCTTATTCTTTTCTTTGTTAATAACTACGTATTGAACAAGCATTTATTGGATGTATTTGAACATACGTAGTATTTTATTTTAGATTTTGGCGAGTTTTGAAGGCCATTTGACCAAAAAGGGCAGGTTACTTTTTTCCAAATTATACCAAAATCTAATCAGTACTAGAGTGACCCACAAGTAACGTATCTACCGAATTTTGTGAAATACGGTCTATTAGATTTTTAGTTAGAGTGGATACAAGCTTTTGCGGACCATTTTGCAAAAAACGGCGGGTTCTTTTATCCCAAATCGTACCCAAAACTAATCAGCACTAGATTCGCCCACAAATGATTTACCTACCAAATTTTATGAAATTCGGTCCATTAGTTTTCTAATTAGAGTGGATACAAAATCTGCACAGACAGACACACAGACACACACATACGTTACGCTAAAAATATTTTTTTCGTATTCTAGAGGTCTCGAAACCTGTAGATCCGTCGAAAACTCGAGTTGCCGTTTTCGGCATGATTCCAATACTTTCCCTATACATTACCATGTATTGCAGGGAAAGTAAAAATCTGATGTGGACTGCACATGACTTTCCCTGCAGACTCAAATTCATATTTTTTTTCTTTAATAATCCATTAAATTGAGTTTAATTGCCCAAAATAACACTAAATGTGCATTTTTAATTCAATTTCTGTTTTTATTTGGTAATTAGACATTTTTCTAAAAGTGGCATAACTAAATGCGAAAAATCGTAAATATCTCGAGAATGGTTAGTCCCAGAGTGATAGAGTTGTTCTTAATACTTTCCTCATCAAACAAGCATAAAACAAGCATATTTAAACATACGTAGCTTTTTTTAGATTTTGCGATTTTTGCGGGCCACTTCGTAAAAAAGGGCAGGTTGTTTTTTTCCGATGAATACCAAAATCTAATCAACACCAGAGTATCGTACAAGTAACTTATCTACCAAATTTTGTGAAATTTGGTCAAATAGTATTTTAGCTAGAGTGGATATATGAAAATTTTACGGGCCAATTTGCAAAAAAAAGGTGGGTTCTGTTTTTACGAATAGTGCCAAAAACTAATCAGCACTAGGGTCATACCCAAATGACTTACCTACTAAATTTTATGAAATTCGGTCCATTATTTTTTGAGTTAGAGTGGATACATACATTGCACAGACAGACAGACAGACAGAGACACACACACAGACGTCACGTTAAAAATGGTTTTTTCGTATTCTAGAGGTCTCGAAACGTGTAGATCCGTCGAAAACTCGAGTTGGGATTTTCGGCATGATTCCAATACTTTCCCTATACATTACCATGTATTGCAGGGAAAGTAAAAAATCTGATGTGGGCAGCACATGACTTTCGCTACAGACTTATATTCACGTTCTCTTTATTTTAATTACATTTAATTCACTTTTAATTCAATTTTCGTTCTCATTTGAAAACTGGACTTATTTTCAAAGGTGGCGTAGAGAAAATACGAAAAAACTAAAATATCTCGAGAACGGCTATTCCTAGTGTAATGGGGTTGGCCTTATTCTTTTCTTCGTTAAACATTACGTATTAAACAAGCATTTCATGGATATATTTGGGCATACGTAGTTTTTTATTTTAAATTTTAGCGATTTTTGCAGTACATTTTGCAAAAAAAGGCAGGTTATTTTTTTTCCGAATCATACCAAAATCTAATCAGCACCAGGGTGTCCCACAAGTGATTTACCTACCAAATTTTGTGGAATTCGGTCCATTAGTTTTTCAGCTAGAGTGGATACAAACTTTTGGGGGCCATTTCGCAAAAAAAGGAGGGTTCTTTTATCCCGAATCGTACCCAAAACTAATCAGCACCAGATTCTCCCACAAGTGACTTACCTACCAAATTTTATGAAATTCAGTCAATTACTTTTTTAGTTAGAGTGGTTGCAAAATCTGCACAGACAGACACACAGACACACACACAGTCGTCATGCTAAAAATAGTTTTTTCGTATTCTAGAGGTCTCGAAACGTGTAGATCCGTCGAAAACTCGAGTTGCGATTTTAGGCATGATTCCAATACTTTCCCTGTACATTACCATGTATTGCAGGGAAAGTAAAAATCTGATGTGGGCAGCACATGACTTTCCCTGCAGACGTGAATTCAGTCTCTTTATATTTATTTAAGAATTCATTAAATTGAGTTTAATTGTACAAAATAACACAAAATTTTCATTTTTAATTCAATTTCCGCTTTTATTTGGTAATTGGACATTTTTCCAAAGGCGGCATAACAAAAATGTCAAAAATCTCAAATATCTCGAGAACGGTTAGTCCTAGAGTAATGGAATTATTCTTATTCTTTTCCTCGTGAAAAATTACGTATAAAACAAGCATTTAATTGATACATTTGAACATACGTAGTATTTTTATTTTTATATTGGCGATTTTTGCGGGCCATTTCGTAAAAAAGGGCAGGTTATTTTTTTCCGAATCATACCAAAATCTAATCAGCACCAGTGCGACCCACAAGCGACTTATCTACTAAATTTTGTGAAATTCGGTTCATTAGTTTTTCAGCTGGAGTGGATACAAACTTTTGGGGGCCATTTCGCAAAAAAAG
Organism: Amaurobius ferox; assembly: GCA_951213105.1. NCBI lineage: Eukaryota > Metazoa > Arthropoda > Arachnida > Araneae > Amaurobiidae > Amaurobius > Amaurobius ferox. The sequence continues at coordinate 40,231,463 of OX578142.1, forward strand.
GAGGGTTCTTTTATCCCGAATCGTACCCAAAACTAATCAGCACCAGATTCGCCCACAAGTGACTTACCTACCAAATTTTATAAAATTTGGTCCATTAGTTTTTCAGTTAGAGTGGATATAAAATCTGCACAGACAGAATAACAGACAGACACACAGACACACACACAGACGTCACGCTAAAAATAGTTTTTTCGTATTCTAGAGGTCTCGAAACCTGTAGATCCGTCGAAAACTCGAGTTGCCGTTTTCGGCATGATTCCAATACTTTCCCTATACATTACAATGTATTGCAGGAAAAGTAAAAATCTGATGTGGGCAGCACATGACTTTCCCTCCAGACTTATATCGACGTTCTCTTTCTTTTAATTAAAATTTATTCATTTTTAATTCAATTTTCGTTCTCATTTGATAACTGGACTTATTTTCAAAGGTGGCGTAGAGAAAATACGTAAAAACTAAAATATCTCGAGAACGGCTGGTCCTAGTGTAATGGGGTTGGTCTTATTCTTTTCTTCGCTAAAAATTACGTATTGAACAAGCATTTACTGGATATATTTGATTATACGTAGTTTTTTAGTTTAGATTTTGCCGATTTTTGTGGGCCATTTTGCAAAAAAAAGCAGATTATTTTTTTTCGAATCATACCAAAATCTGATCAACACCAGGGTGACCCACAAGTGACTTATCTACCAAATTTTGTGAAATTCGGTCCATTAGTTTTACAGCTGGAGTGAATACAAGCTTTTGCGGGCCATTTCGCAAGAAAAGGCGGGTTCTTTTATTCCGAATCGTATACAAAACTAATCAACTCCAGACTCGCCCACAAGTGACTTACCTACCAAATTTTATGAAATTCGGGCATTTAGTTTTTTAGTTAGAGTGGATGCAAAATCTGCACAGACAGACTCACAGACACACAAACACACACACAGACGGCACGCTAAAAATGGTTTTTTCGTATTCTAGAGGTCTTGAAACGTGTAGATCCGTCGAAAAGTCGAGTTGCGATTTTCGACATGATTCCAATACTTTCCCTATACATTACCATGTATTGCAGGGAAAGTAAAATGGGAATACAATTAAAAGAATTAAGAATTTAGAAAATAGATAGGGAAAAATAAGAATATTTTAAAATTGGGCAGATTGTTCCGATATATTATATTGAGAATATATCAACATTTTCCATGTAGGACTTATTGAAACATTTTAAATAATTATTTACCTGTATTTGTTTTCTCATCCTAACAGTTGACCAGCCAGATGTTATGCAAGAAGGAGGAAGATTTGCAAAAGATGGTGGAAGATTTAAAAGCCAAAGTCGAGAAACTCAAAGTGCAACTTAGAGATTCTGGAAAATTGTATGAAGATATCGTGTCAAGTTTACAAGTGAAGGAACTTGGAGTGTTGAAACAGGTGAGTTGCATGGACAAGTTATGTATAAATTATTTAGCTTTTTAACTATCTGGTGAAAAACAAATAATTTTGCACTGGCAGAAAATGAAGCTGTCGGAAGTATATGGCATTTTGATTTTTAAGAAATGCTCGCTGAAGATAGCAAGAGAAAGTTTTTAGGTCAGATTTTAAATAATGTTGCACTGGCAGAAAATGAAGCTGTCGAAAGTATATGGCATTTTGATTTTAAAGAAATGCTCGGTGAAGATAGCAAGAGAAAGTTTTTAAGCCAGATTTTATATCATGTTGCACTGGCAGAAAATGAAGCTGGCGAAAGTATATGGCATTTTGATTTTAAAGAAATGCTCGGTGAAAATAGCAAGAGAAAGTTTTTAGGCCAGATTTTATATAATGTTGCACTGGCAGAAAATGAAGCTGTCGAAAGTATATGGCACTTTGATTTTAAGGAAATGCTCGGTGAAGATAGCAAGAGAAAGTTTTTAGGCCAGATTTTATATCATGTTGCACTGGCAGAAAATGAAGCTGTCGAAAGTATATGGCATTTTGATTTTAAAGAAATGCTCGGTGAAGATAGCAAGAGAAAGTTTTTAGGCCAGATTTTATATAATGTTGCACTGGCAGAAAATGAAGCTGTCGAAAGTGTACGGCATTTTAATTTTAAAGAAATGTTCGGTGCAGATAGCAAGATAAAGTTTTTACGTCAGATTTTATTACAGTTTTTCACCCTGCCCCCCATCCTCAGATTTTCCAATTCGATAAACATTTTTGCTTTGATTAGTTACTCATTCATATGTAAATATTTTTCACCACTTAACACGTTAATTTGACCCCTATGGGGAGTTTTCATTGCTTTAATAAAACTTTAGAACATAGTTGGAAAGTGTTTATGACTTTGTTCATTCTGTCTGTCAGTTCGTTCGCACGATAACTGTCGTAAAAATGACTTTATCAAAATGCAATTTTAGTATGTTGTTCAGATGGTCTGTGGGATATATGGGAATATCGGTATTCGGTTGTTATATATCGGTATATATTCGGTTGTTTTTTAAATAAAAATTAAATTAATAATTACACCCATATTATATGAAGAGATTACGCGACCCACTTCAAATAAAAATATGGCATCCATCTTCCGTTAAAATCGTGATTTTTAAAGTTTCTTTTAGTCTATATTTAGTGTCCTATCCTTCCTAAAACCGCTTTATTTTTGCTTAATTTCTGTGCATCTATATTCCGAAACAACGCAATTACAATATATTTGAGTTTAAATGATCATTAAACTTTGATTATTTCTATAACGAAGCCTAATTTTCATTTATGGAGAATGTAAATACATCAATCTGAGTTGTATAAGAATTGCGGAATTTCTTTAACGCAAAATTATTTAGCTCTGGAGTCTGCAATATAGCTGATATGAATGAAACATTCATTGACATTACATAGAAAAGTAGACGATTTTATAGCAGATTTTTTCGATGAAGTTTTAAGCATAGAGTTAAATTACTTTTACCTCCATGGTTTTAAGTTTTAATGCAAAATAAATTATTGCAGTATTGTGATGAATGAAAGGAATGAAATAAAAGTGGATGACTGAAACATTTCCTGTTCTTACATGGAGAGCCAGGCGATTTATATTTCAATGACGTCATTTGAATAAAGCTTATTTCCTTCGATGGTGTTTTAAGTTTTCAAATATACTAAATTATGTAGTATTGTGATAATTTTAAACATATTACCGCTGAATGTATCGCATTATAGAGATGTTTAAATAAAATTGTATTGCAGTTGGAAAGTGTTTCATAATCAGTGCTTTATGGATGATTAATCTTTCTTGTTATTTACGGAAATTGCTGTATGTTCCTAGGAGTATGCTGAATTTAGTGGCGATTTGACCCCTGGATATCCCTGAAAATCTCCATGAAGGGGCGTCTTTTAATTAAAGATATAATGTATTTTGTCGTATGCAATTAAATGTGTTTGAAACTATTAAAATTATCAGATTTTTAACACTTAACAACATAGTTTAAAAGTGTTTATAACTTTGTAACTTGTTTATAACTGTCCTTTCGTACGATAACTACCGTAAAAATGACTTTATCAAAATGAAATTTTAGTATGTTGTTAAGACGGTCTGTGGGACATATGGGAATGTAAATGAATAATATCACCCAATTAGTTTTGGATTGAACCCGGGTTGAAAAAGTGAAATATATTGTGCCCCATGGTATCTAATTTTTCAAACATTTTTTAAGCAAAGTCAAAATTCGCAAATTGATTTAAAAATTTAAGAAATTATTCAGATTATCTCGTAAAAGATATATAAAAAAATGAGCAAAATATGTTCGTTAGTTTTTTAAATAAAAATTAAATCAATAATTACACTCATATTATATGAAGAGATCACGTGACCCACTTCAAAATAAAGTATGACATCCATCTTTTTCCAGCGTCAAAATCGTGATTTTCAACGTTCTTTTAAATTTATATTTAGTGTTGCATCCATCATATGGAGAATGTAAACAAATCAAGCTGTAAGATGAGTTGTATACGAATTGCTGCATTTTTTAACGCAAAATTATTTAGCTCTGGAGGCAGGAATATAGGTGATATGAATGAAATAATTATTGATTTCACATAGAGAAGGAGTCGATTTTATAGCAATGCCTTTTCTGTTGACGTTCTAAGTATGGGGTTAGGAAGTACTTTTATCTCCAGGGTTTTCAGTTTTTAAGTAAAATAAATTACTGTACTACTGTGATTAAAAAAATAGCATCACTGAATGTATCGCATTTTAGAGATGTTTAAAAATAAATTGCCTTTGTTGTTTTGTTTCGAAAATGTTTCAATTTCGAAAGAAGTTACGATGCATTTTGGAAATTCATTATGAATTATGTATATTTGAATTCTGATTAAAATCATCTGTTTTATTTCTAGGTGTTATTTGGATATTAATTTTTATAGACTTAACATATTTTGAACTTTGTCTATATGTCTGTTTATCGGTCAATAAGTTTACGGTTACAATATCTTTCGCACTAATAGAACAAAATAAATGATATTTGGTTCAGTTATCGGAAATAGTATAGCACAGTAAATTTAATTTTAAAACGATAATAAAGAAACTTGTTCTTTACCGCTGTTCTCTGTAATGTACAAAATCATAACATTTATGTATAACAAATGTAAAAAAAATTGTCTCATGTATGCAACGTTTAACACTTTCCAACACGGCTCAAAAGTTTTTATGGCTTTGGCCATTCTGTCTGTCGGCCCGTTCGCACGATAACTGCCATAAAAATAGCTTTATCAAAATTAAATTTTAGTATGTTGTTGAGACGGTCTGTGTGGCATATAGGAATGAAATGAATGATATTCCCCAATTAGTTTCAGATTTAATCCCGGTTAAAAACATATAATAAAATGCATTGAACCCTATGGGACTTAATTTTTCAAAAAAATTTTAAGCGAAATTAAAGTTCCTAAATTGCTTCGAAAATTTTAGGAAATATGCAACTTATCACAAAAAAATGTACCCTATTAGCAATCCAATATTGGCCCAGGATTGACAGCCAATATTGGAAATATTGGACAATATGAAAAAGTGGACATTTTGACGGAACTGCTCCAATATTAACTTAAAATATTAGTGGAAATATATCCAATACAACACCAATATAGGCGTAATAATGTAACGAACATATTTAGCCTGCATTGGAGGGCAATGTAACCACAATACTCGTCCAATATTGGGATTACATTGGAAATACCCCCAATGTAATGCTAAGATTTACAATATTGGTCCAATATTGGACCAATATTAGACCAATATTGGAAAGTTAAAACTTCATCGAAAGACAATTCTAGTTACCCGAAATGAACTTTATTCAAAAGACCCAATCGAAATATAAACCGTCTACCTCTCAATGTAAAATCAATAAATATTTCGTTCCTATCACATAATATATAAGGGGTGGGGGGGTGGGGGTATAAGAAAATTTTAGCAATATATGTTGGGTTGTTTTTTAAATAAAAATTGAAATAATAATTACACCTATGATATATGAAGATATTACTTGACTCGTTGCAAAATAAAATATGTCATCCATTTTTCTTCTTTGTGTAAAAATCGAGATTTTTAAGGATCGTTTACATTTATATTTAATGTTGAATTCGTTCTGAAACCACTTTATTTATGCATATCATAAGTGTATCTAAATTATGTGCCTACGCAATTACAATATTTTTGATTTTAAATGATCATGAAACTTTAAGTAAAGGTGAATTGTATAAGAGTTGCTGAATTTATTTTCACACAAAATTATTTAGCTCTGAGGTCTGAAATATAAGTGATAGGAATGGAATATTTATTGATTTTGCATTGAGAGGCAGACGGTTTATATTTCGATTGGGTCTTGTGAATAAAGTTCATATCGGGTAATTACAATTGTCTTTCGATGAAGTTTTCAAGCATAATCCCATTAGTACTGTAATAATTTTAACAAGAAAGATCAATCATGCATAAACGTTGATTATAAAACACTTTCCAAGTTCAATACAATTTCATTTGAACATCTCTAAAATGCGATACATTCCTCGGTAATATTTAAAAAATTATCACAATATTACATTAATTTATTATATTTGAAAACTTAAAAAGTTCATCGAAATAAATGAACTTCATTCAAATGACGCCAATTAAATATAAATTGCCTGGCTCCTCGGTAATATTTTAACATTATCATAATACTACAATAATTTATTATATTTGAAAACTTCATCAAAAACAACTGCAATTTATTCAAATGACGCCATAGAAATATAACATGCCTGGCTCTCCCTATAAAAGCAGCATTCCATTCATAACATTTTCACATTCATTTCATTCATCACAATACTATAATAATTTATTTTATTAAAAACTTAAGACCATGGAGGAACAAGTAATTAAACTCTATGCTTAAAACTTCATCGAAAAAAATCGTCCTTCTCTCTGTAAAATCAATGAATATTTCATTCATATAAGCTATGTAGACTCCATGAGCAAAATAATTTTGCGTTAAAGAAATGCAGTAATTCTCATGCAACTAATTCTACATATTTTGCTGTTTACATTTTACATAAGTAAAAAATAGGCTTCGTTGTAGAAATAATCAAATTTGGATGATCATTTAAACTCAAATATATTGTAATTGCGTTGTTTCAGTATGTAGATGCACAGAATTTAAGAAAAAATAAAGCGGTTTTAGGACAGATACAACACTCAATATGAATTAAAAAGAACTTTAAAAATCACGATTTTGAGACAAGATGGATGCCATATTTCATTTTGAAGTGGGTCACGCGATCGCTTCATATAAGAGGTGTAATTATTATTTTAATTTTTTTTAAACACTACAGAATATATTTTGCTGAAATTTTTTTTAGATATTTTATGGTATAATTTGAAAATTACCTAAAATTTTCGAAGCAATTTTGGAATTTTAAATCCGCTTAAAAAATGTTTGAAAAAGTAGGTCCCATAGGGTTCAATGTATTTCATTTTTTCAACCCGGGTTCAATCCAAAACTATTTGGGTGATATTATTCATTTATATTCCCGTAGGTCCCACAGACCGTCTGAACAACATACTAAACTTTCATTTTGATTAAGTCATTTTTACGGCAATTATCGTGCTAACGGACAGACAGACAGACAAACAGAATGAACAAAGTCATAAACACTTTTTAACTTTGTTGCAAAGTGTTAAAAACGCATTTTAGGGATGTTCAAGTAAAATTGCATTTTCTTTGGAAAATGTTTCATAATCAATGCCTTATGCATGATTGATCTTTCTCATTTAATTTGGTTTCTGTATCAATGATATCAATGATATCACGCTAATTAATTAAATAAGTAGAAGTTTGAAAGTTTTGAGGTTCTTGAACTACACTCAGTCCACTTCAGCTATCATAAACATTAAAAATGTTTTACTTAAAACAAGAATTTTACATGTCCTTTCCATTTCCATTTTCTCGAAATCTACCAAACTTAATGACTTAAATTTTTTATGATGTGCACGGGATAAAATTAAGTTATATTGCTATTTAAAATATTTATTGAAATATTTAAATTAATGCTCCTAAAAAGAACTTTAAAGAATCTCTGTTCTCGCTCAGGCAGATCTGAAGAATAAAACAGCTTGATTCCGTTTGTAAACAAATTTTTATGAAAATGAATTATTATATGTCAAAATAAAAGCTCCAAAATTGTATTTGAAGATATACCCGTACTACTTATATTCTCGTGGATTAGACGACACACTCGTACTACTTATATTTTCATAGATTAGAAGATATACCCATGTATTAGAAGATATATCTGTACTAAACTATATGGATTTGAAAAATCATTCACCAAAATAAACAGATGACATAAAAATTTGAAAATATCAATAATCCCCGTAATCTTTAAACCTAAGGGCCTCTATGGATATAATCCAATTAAAAATGCAATTACAATAAAATATATTTATATACATTTCTTTATGATTTAAATCAAAAAAATATTCCCTGTTCTATTAATTCATTGGGTTTAATTCCGGTGCTTAGGAACATAATATTTCTTTTCAAATATAAACGCATTGGGTTTAATTTCGCTGCTTAGCAACATGATATCATTTTATTTTTCAAATAACTTTGCCGAACACATATCGTCTTCATAATGCGATCTCAATGGAAGGTTTAATAGTGCGTTTTTAACACTTTACAACAAAGTTGAAAAATGTTTATAACTTTGTTCATTCATTCTGTCTGTCTGTCTGTCTGTCCGTCTGTCCGTTAGCACAATAACTGCCGTAAAAATGACTTAATCAAAATGAAATTTTAGTATGTTATTCAGACGGTCTGTAGGACCTATGGGAATATAAATGAATAATATCACCCAATTAGTTTTGGATTGAACCCGGGTTGAAAAAATGAAATATATTAAGGCCTGTGGGACCTAATTTTTCAAACATTTTTCAAGCGGATTTAAAATTCACAAATTGCTTCGAAAATTTTAGGTAATATTCAAATTGTTCCATAAAATATATAAAACAAAATTCAGCGAAATATATTCAGTAGTTTTTTAAATGAAAATTAAAATATTAATAACACCTCTTATATGAAGCGGTCACGTGACCATGATATGAAAAGATCACGTGACCCACTTCAAAATGATATATGGCATCCATCTTGTCTCGAAATCGTGATTTTTAAAGTTCTTTTTAATTCATATTGAGTGTTGTATCCGTCCTAAAACGACTTTATTTTTGCTTAAATTCTGTGATTCTACATACTGAAACAACGCAATTACAATATATTTGAGTTTAAATGCTCATCCAAATTTGATTATTTCTACAACGAAGCCTATCTTTCACCTATGTAAAATGTAAACAGCAAAATATGTAGAATGAGTTGTATTAGAATTGCTGTATTTCTTTAACACAAAATCATTTAGTTCATGGAGTCTGCGTAGTTGATATGAATGAACTTTTCATTGATTTTACAGAGAGAAGGACGATTTTTTCGATGAAGTTTTACGCATAGAGTTTAATTACTTGTAGCTCCGTGGTCTTAATTTTTAAATAAAATAAATTATTTTAGTATTGTAATGAATAACATGAATGGGAAATTATTTATAAATGAAATGCTGCTTTTATAGAGAGGGATTTTTTCTATGACGTCATTTGAATGAATTTCTGTTGTTTTCGGTGAAGATTTCAAATATAATAAATTATCGTTGTATTATGATAATTCTAAAATTATTACCGAGGAATGTATCGCATTTTAGAGATGTTTAAACCAGGCAATTTATATTTCAATGCCGTCATTTGAATGAAGTTCATTTTTTTCGATGAAGGTTTAAGTTTTCAAATATAATAAATTAATGTAGTATTGTGATGAGTTTTAACATATTACCGAGGAATGTATTGCATTTTAGACAGGTTTAAATAAAATTGCATTGAAGTTGGAAAGTGTTTCATAATCAATGCTTTAAGCATGATTGATCTTTCTTGTTTATTAATATCTCGATAAATCCTGGCGTTAGAAAAGAGAAACATAGACTATACGTATATTAAATAGATCTATTTAAAATCTATTCCGAATATGTCATCAAATTCGGTACAGCCGTTTTCCCGTGATGATGATACAAATACATACAAATAAACAGACATATTTTCAATTTTATTTAAATAAATTCCTAATAACTCGGCAATGCGATATAACTTTACAATTTGCGTTTATTGTCTATGTCGATTTGTTGCTGACATAGTTTTGACTTTGGCCCTTTTACTAGGTTCGGAATGGTCTCTTTGGGTAGACCTAATAGGTAGACCTAACGCTTACACTCATGGATCATTCTTTACAGAGTTATTGGACTGCTTAACTTGTACAGGAACACTGTACAAATAAACACCTTTATCGTTAAATAATTGTGCATGTTGATGCACTGGCATTGTACATTTTGATGTTTTTAAAACTCCTATTCGATAACTTGATACTGGAAATTAATACTATTGTAAGTTAGTTTATTTACCAACTGTTTGCAATAACATTAGTTACATAAATATTTTAAGCAAACGATATTTAATTGAATTCAAAGAAATATATTAAATACAAATCGAATTTAGGGGAAATAGGAAATCAAAGTTACTCTAAAGTAATAAAAAAAAATACTCGCAAGGGACAATCAGATTAATGATAAGCTGAAGAAAAATTTCAAAATTTTGATATAATTTTTAGACTTTTAAAGAATAAATTATTCTCCAACATCAAACGAAAATCTGACGAACCTCCCGGATATGAAACTAAAAGATCGCAGCGTTAACTGTCTATTCACTGAATACATTAAGCTTGAATACATTAAGCTGAATGCATTAAGTTGAATACACAGCTTAACGTAGGGAATATTTTCAGTAGCAGCAAAAAAACATGCTTTGTCATGTGTGATTATGTGAATTTCGATGGAGACCGACAATATAAGTTTCACCACGTAGATGGAGTCAAATGTGATAAAGATTGAGATTGAATCCATAATTCCTATCCAAATTATTTTGTTCAATTCTGTTCTGTTTAAATATTTAATATTTGTTATTTTAAAAATTTAGAACGCATATAATATCTTTGATTTTATATTGGATCATATATTGGTATATAAATTTAATTTGATTATTTTCTTCAAAATGGTGAATTTAATTTTTTTTTTTTTAGATGTTCAAATCTGATGCCTTCGCTACTCCAGGGGTAAGTAAATGAAAATTGTATCCCTTGCATTATTATTCGCTATAAGAATAACCCATTGTCCGCACTTCCATTTCTGTAATGGTGTTATTACACGGAGCAATTCCTTCCAGCATTTTTTTAACAACACCATACATTTCAATGGGAAGAAATCTTGCCGCCGAATTGCCGCAATTTGTTCTTACTCGGCAATAAAAATGGCTCAATTTCTGAGGAGGACGATAAAATTCAATCAGAGGACGATAAAATTGGACATCACTATGCTCCGCCTTTCCACTTCTCGTATGCATTCAAGATGGCGATGGCGAATACAAACACGTCGAAGCAGCTCAATTACGTTAGAATCTTGAGATAGAAAAAATAATAGAACTTCTACCAAATTATAGACACCTGTAGGATATAAAATATCCAAATTATACGAAAAAACGCACTAAAGAATGCTTCCTGAAATCGACGGCACTAAACAGGGTGGGCCTGTTAGAAAGGAGGGGCTTACAGTATCATTGCCGGGCGGAATTCTAAAGTCCGGAGATGAAAAATAATAATAGACTTTTTACCAAATTACAGACACCTGTGGCATATAAAAGATCCAAATTATACGACCCCCCCCCCCCTCTCACACCACCACTACCAAATAATACTTCTTGGAATGAACTCGGCGGTATTAGAAAGGAGGGGCGTTTTAGAAAGGCGGGGCCTAAAGTATCATTGCCGGGAGGAAATTCTAATGTCTGGAGATGGAAAAATGATAATAGAACTTTTAACAAATTACAGACACCTTTAGGATATGAAGGATTCAAATTATATGAAAAACACACCAAAGAATGCTTTCTGAAATGAAATCGGAGGAGTTAAAGAGGAGGGACCTGTTAAAGAGGAGGAGCCTAAAGAATGATTGACGGGCGGAATTGCTGAAGTTCGGCAATAAAAATTGCCCGTGTAATAACACCATAACGCTTGGCGAAAATTTTGGGACGAATTTGGCGGGATATCGGTAACTTTTTTAAATGTCGTGAAATTGAAGAAAATGTCGCTTAATCGATGAAAATATAGTTAAATTGATAAAAGAATAAAATAAAATGATTGAAATTAATTGTGTGTTGATAAAATTTAGTATTCTAATGATGTTTCGGTAGCGTTTGCTTATGAGTCCAGCCAAGGTCCTTATATATATATATATATATATATATATATATATATTATCCTATTCCAATCTCCGACCTTTCGGTCATAAGTCGACTAGCAGTCCAATACAATAAAGAACGATAAAAATAGTCACTAAGAGCCCTGTCTGTAACACATAAAGGAAAACAGTCAAGAACAGCAGGGCAAATGTTGAGGTGTTCTCCAGTCATAGGTATGCCATGGTCGCAAAGAGGACAGACATCTGTATCTGCCAGTCCCATTCGATACAGGTGACTCTGTAAGTAATCATGACACGTGGCAAGTCTAAAGCAAGCCAATCCAACTGCTCTATGCAAGGAACTGGGCATTCTTGCCGACTTATTTAACAGGGAGTTCCACTTTTTCCCAGAAGCTTTCTCCCTGTACAGACTGAAACGGTTAGCTTTGATAGAGAAGGATATGTATCGCTTTATATTCCTCACAGGCAAGGGAGGATCCGGTTGCATCATTTGAGATCCATTCTTTGCCAATAAATCTGCCCGCTCATTTTCATATATCCCGCAGTGGCTTGGAATCGGCTGCAGGGCAATGCGGTTCTTGATGTTCAGCAGCTTAACTATTTTTTCCATACAATTCTTGGAAATCTCACATTCCCAGAGATTGAAAGTTGTTAAGATCATAATTGCCGCCCTAGAATCAACAAAAAGACGATATTTTCCTTTTTACACTGCTTCATTTTGTCTAAGGCTAAAGAAATGGCGGCTATTTTGCCATCAAAGTTGTCAAAGTGTTTTTCAACGGCGGAAGACAATGTAAAGTCTATAGAGTAAGCGCCAGCTCCAGCATTTTTAATGGCCCCCTCAGCCGAACCATCAGTATAGACATGGAGCCAAGAATCATCCGGGAAACGTTGATGTATAGTACTCAAGGCAGTACATTTCAATTCAGAGTAAAGAGAAGATTTCTTGATAAGAACAGAGACAAGGTCCAAATATCACTCAGCAAGTTTAAAGTTTTTCAATGGACACTAAGGATCTGGAAAGGGAAAGCGAGCTGAAGAAGGAAAGGAAGGTTCTTTTATATAAGGTTGGGCTATGAGCCAGGCAACCAATCAAAAAGTTGTCAGCCTAACGCTAACGAGAGTAGCATTTCGTCATTTGTGACGGCAAGAACCAGCAGAGTTGTTACCAAAATACAGCAAGTTTTCCCATTAATATAATTAAAAATTGTGAATTTTGAAGTAGCAATATCCAGACGTAAAAAACCTGCGCAGAAAGTTTTAATTGTGCTGTGGACACATTCTTCAGTGAAAGAAATTCTTGGTCTTTTCAGAGAGACAGGTAACAAAATGCGCGTGTTTGCTATTCTCGCGACATCATATGTGCAGAGCCTGAATAAAAAAAATCTGATGTGGGCAGCACATGACTTTCCCTATATATTACAATGAATTTACTTTTTTGAGAGTAAAACAATAATGTATATGATCCGCGGTACTGTGTTTTTATCGTTGAATTGTACATTTGATGATTTTTCGGATGACAACATGCAAAACTATTTCAAAGTACTCATTTAATTTATATTCCCCGCAACTCTAAATAAACATTTATCAATATTGATAGTATCCTCAAGCAATATAGTCCATATATTGAAATATTTTAATAATTAATTCATCAATTAGGCGCTATTTTCATTAATTTAGCTTAATTTTTGCAATTTGGACGATGTTTTCGTCAATCTGGGTAGAAAAATTTACAAAATTGGCGATACGTCGAAAGATTATTCGCCATGTTTGTCAAATGCATCACCAAGTGTTATAGACAAGCGGAGAGAAAAGCATTTCTTAAGTAGAGGGTACGCCCGTCATATAACGGAAATCAGAATTTGCGAAACATTACTTCCCATTTGGCGTCATTTGTATTAATTTGGCGACATTTGTGTCACTTTGGCCACATTTAAAATAGTCGCCAAGTTGGCGATGGCTCGCTAAATTTTTCGCCAAGTGTTACAGACGGACGGAGAAATGGGTTATTCTTATAGTTTACTCTAATGTTCTTTCCAAGATATTGAACTTTCATCAATTAGTCGTCATTTCATTGATTTAGCATCGGTTTCCTCAATTTGGCGAATTTGTATCAATTGGGTGACATTTCCCTCAATTTCGCATCATTTAAAAAGTCAAGTTGGAGATACAGTATTGTGGCAATTAATTGAGAAATGTCATTTTTTTCGTTTTATCACACGTAAGCTTAGGAAGAAGCACTCCAAATTAGCTCAGAGTTCAAATTGCAGTTATTATCAAAGTAGCAGGTGTTCGTATGCACCTGGTAAGTAGCAGGTGTTCAAATTCCTCCGCCAGGTGGCAGGTGTTCCGCAGTGGAAGTTTCTCAGTTGTTGCGGAGCTCATTAGCGTCATGGATATCAGCGCGGAAGCACGTGCTAAAGTGATTGCGCTTTGAGAACACACTTCTAAGACGTTCGAGGAAATAGGTAAAATATGTGGAGTGAGTACAGCAAGTGTCGGGAGGATCTGGAAGCGGTTTCAGGAAACAGAAAATGCTGGAACCAACCGCTCTGGAAGATGCGGCCGAAAAAGATCAACTTCAACTCGTGACGACAAAACTTTACATGGAATGAGTGTTAAAAATCCTCGATTAACCAGTTTTGACCAGTCTAAGTCCATGGTGGCAGCTGGTGTTGATATTGCACCTTCAACAGTGCGATACAAGCTGTTAGAACGCGGACGGAGAGCACGTCGACCGTACAAGAAGCAGCTTCTGACGCTTCGCATGAAGAAAAAATGGTTGGAATGGGCACGGAAATACAAAACATGGACTGAGAAGGACTGGGAGAAAGTTCTCTTTTCTGACGAAACACATTTTGTGGTTCAGGGATTTAGATCTACGTTCGTGAGAAGGAGCCAAGGAGAACCTCTCAATCAGCACCACATCAATCAAGCATCCGCCCAAAAAGATGTTTTGGTGTTGTTTCAGCGTTTTGGGGACAGAATCTCTTGTTCCCGTAGAGGGAATGATGAACAGTGCCAGTTACGAAGTCATATTGACCCGAAAAGTGCTTCCAACCATGGCTAAACTGTGGCCGAACGGAGATTGCGTTTTCCAACAAGACAGCGCGCCATGTCACACTTCGAAGCGAATCAAAAATTTCTGCTCAAAAAAAAAATATTACCGTACTGGATTGGCCCGGGAATTCACCAGACTTGAATCCCATAGAAAATTTGTGGGCTATTGTCAAGAAACGGCTTCACAAATTTGACTGTACGACGATGGACAAGCTAATTTCGGCCGTTATTGACATATGGTTCAGAGACGTTGAAATTAAAACTACATGTGCTAGTCTAGTACATTCCATGCCGAAACGTGTCTGTGATGTTATAAAGTCTCGGAGAGGTCATATCACTTATTAGTTTTAAATGTATCCATAGAAAACTTGAATAAAACTGAATTTTATAAAAAAAACTGCATTTCTCAATTAATTGCCACAATACTGTATTCCGACAAATGCGTCACCAAAATGTTGCCAAACGTTACGGACGGAAAAATAGGTATTTTTTAATAGTAAATACTTATATTCTTTCCAAGATAGTGAATTTTCGGCGATTAGTTGTAAACTTGGCTCAGGTACTGTAAGAGACCTGATTTCATGCCAAATCTACCTGATTTCATGCCAAATCTGGGGGCCATTTCTGGAAGCGGCTAGACGTGACCTATGACATTGCGACTTGGGGGCTCAAATGAGAATAAGGATCCAAGTGGCTAGTTGAACAATGTGGAAAGGAAGGGTCGAAGATTAGGTGGGAGTGATTTCTTCTAAATGTTTGTTAAGTTTTTCTATGGCATGGAAAGACAGAGCGAATGTCTGAGGGAAGGGTCATGTATTAAAATTAAGTAGTTCAGCTGACATAAAGGGGGTATTCACTAATTTCATTTGGACGTTATAGGACATCGTCTTTGCTTTCCATTCAATGAATAATCTATAGAAACGTGCTTGTGTGGGGGGGGAGGGGGCGTGCGCGTAAATTGAAAATCTGTTTATTTGTGTGTTTGCGTTTGTGGGGGGGGGGGGAGGGGGCGCGCGCATAAATTGAAAATCTGTTTATTTATGTGTTTGTGTGTGGGGGGGGGGAGGGGCGGTGCGCGCGCGCGTTATAGGCCATTGTTTTTGCTTTCCATGCAATGAATGGTAATCTATAGAAACGAGAAAAACATTTTTTAAAGTAACGTCTCTCTCTCTCTTTCTCTCTGTGTGTGTGTGAGCGCGTGTGTACTTTTTTGTGTTTGTGTGCGTTTGTGTGTGTGTGTGTGAGTGTGAGCACGTTTGTATTTGTGTGCGTTTGTGTTTGTGTGGGGAGGCGAGCGCATAAATTGAAAATCTGTTTATTTGTGTGTTTGTGTGTGGGGGCGGCGTCTGTGTGTGTGTGTGTGCGCGCGTGCGTTATAGGCCATCGTTTTTGCTTTCCATGCAATGAATGGTAATCTATAGAAACGAAAAAAAACATTTTTTTAAGTAACGTCTCTCTCTCTCTCTCTGTATGTGTGTGTGTGTGTGATTGAAAATCCGTTTATTTGTGTGTTTGTGCTTGTGGGGGGGGGGAGGGCGTTATAAACCATTGTTTTTGCTTTCCGCGATTATTGGATTCGGGGATTAGTGTTATTCTGACAAAGATTTTAGAAATTCGTGTGTTGCAGAGTTTATTACTATTTTCAATTTACTATGTCCTCTGTTTTATTTTGGCAAAGATTTGCAGGAGATTACCCGTACTATGTGCAATATATGAGTTTCAACAATTTTTGTCAAAATAAAACAGTGACGTAATAAATTGAAAATATCAATAATAATAATGTTTAAACCGGAAGACAGTAATTGATATAATCCAGTCAAAAGTGCAATTTCGATAGCATTTATTTTATATACATTTCTTTAGTATTTAAATCGGAGAAGACTCAACAAAAATCGTCTTCTGCATAAACAAATTGGATTTAAATCCGTTGCTAAGCGACATGCTATCACTTTCTTCAAATAAAATTACGGGAAGAAATATCGTCTGTATAATGCTATGTCTATGGAAGGTTTACCTGTACATTTTTACAATTATTGATTACATCTAAACAATTATTGATCCTAGAAACTTGAAACATGAACTAAATTTTAAGTGGAGCTATTCCAAGACAACTCACAAAATTTCATGAAATTCGGTTCAGCCGTTCTCCTGTGATGATGAGACAAATAGCCAGACAGACAGATTTCCAATTTTATTTATATAGATTAGATGTATGCTATATGAAAAATACTTCACGCTTAATATTTTTTAAAAGTGTTTTTTTTTAAATCTTTATTCAATTTAATCAGAAGCCCTGGTTAGAGATACATCCAATTTAATACAGAAAAGAGAAAATTTGCGAAGACAAATTTTGAGAAAGATTTCTTCAAATTGCATGCTGTGTTTGGAAAAACCATGGAAAATCTTCATGAAATCTTCATGAAAATCAAAGTGAATGTTGAGTTAGTGAATTCTTCAAAGCGAGCCCTGAAAATGGTGGCATCCCCAGCTTATAGAGCTAGCAGGATTTTTAGCAAAGATCTGGTGGGTATCGAGCGTGTGAGGAGTTGCATTTTAATAAATTGGCCTATATACGTTGGCTTTACTATCTGGCTGTCCAAGCTACTCATGTACGAGTTCCATTATAAGCATATTAAAAGCCAATATGGTTGTTGAGACCCAGACCGTCCGACCTACCAGAAAGGTGTAAGGTAACTGTTTGGACGGCCGGGATGTGCCACCCAATTTAGACCGGAACCCAGTGGGGGAGGCATCCACAGAGACCGTACCCTCCTTCCCCTACCACCAACCTCTCGGAAGGAATGCTAATATGGTGAAAAAGCTTCACTTCTCTTTACCGATACTGATTCATTGGCTTGTGAAATTCAAACTGCTGATATCTATGAAGATATGAGACAGCATAAGCAGCTGTATGATTTTTGTGACTACCCCAAAGACCGTCCTCTTTTTAGTAAAAGGAATAAAAAACGTATTGGATACTGTAAAGATGAACTGAATTCAATCCACATTCAAGAGTTTATAGGACTTAGACCTAAGATGTACTCTATTCTATCATCTGCTGGAGAAAAGAAAAGAGCTAAAGCTGTTTCTACGCATGTGGTTGCCCGGAAAATTACGCACAGTGATTATAAACAGTGCCTGTTGAATGTTAGACCTATCATGGAAGAATAGATTAAAATTGATAGCAGCCATCATAAACTATTCACCGTATGCCAGAACAAGGTGGCTTTGTCTCCTATTGATGACAAAAGATATTTACATCTTACATGAAGACGGCATTACAAGTTATGCTTACGGACACTTTAAAATAAAAAAAAACAAAAAAGATCAATCATGCTTAAAGCATTGATTATGAAACACTTTCCAACTCCAATGCAATTTTATTTAAACATCTCTAAAATGCAATACATTCCTAAGTAATATTTCAAAACTTATCACAATACTACATTAATTTCTTATATTTGAAAACTTAAATCTTCATCGGAAAAAAAGAACTTCATTCAAATGACGGCATTGAAATATAAATTGCCTGGTTTAAACATCTCTAAAATGCAATGCATTGCTCGGTAATATTTTTAAAACTATCATAATACTACGATAATTTATTATATTTGAAAACTTCATCGAAAACGACTGAAATGCATTCAAATGACGTCATAGAAAAAATAACACGCCTGGATCTCTCTATAAAAACAGCATTTCATTCATAACATTTTCCCATTCATTTCATTCATCACAATACTATAATAATTATTTTATTTAAATATTATGACAATGGAACTGCAAGTAATTAAACTCTATGCTTAAAACTTCTTCGAAAAAAATCGTCCTTCTTTATATAAAATCAATGAATATTTATATAAATCAATTTCATTCATATCGCTATGCAGACTCCATGATCTAAATACTTTTGCGTTGAAAAAATACAGCAATTCTAATACAACTACATTCTGCATACATCAAATACATACAAATACATCTACATTCTGCAACAACGCAAGTACAATATATTTGAGTTTAAATGATCATCAAACTTCGATTATTTCTACAACGAAGCCTAATTTTCACCTTCAACACTTTCGGGTAGATCGAGCGGTCTGGGCCGAAAGCCCTTGAACCAACGCTTGTCCTGATTTTAGCAATGAACATGATTTTCTTTTCAAAAAATACATTAAAATTAAAATTATTCAGTTATCCTGTATTGTCCAAAATTTTCAATATGAAGTAAGTGAAAAGAGTACCCTTCGTTTGAAAAAAGCTAATGTGTCTAGAAATATTCTTTCATTAGAACTATGTCCTGATTTCAGCAATGCTATAAAAATATAATTTTCCCTAAATAAATACATTAAAATTTAAATTATTCAATTATTCTGTATTATCCTTTATTTACAATGTGAAATAAGAGAATGTTCCCTTTGTTTGAAAAGATGTACCTAATCTTTATTTATTTATTATCCTCTAAATTTGTATTGTCGAAAAAAACTCTTTTCGCGGAATGAAATGAGTAGATGCTCCCTTCTTTAGTTGACATAAATTTAAGTACAAATCACACCCTGCTTTAAAAAGACCCACCCATCTCGGACAGAGGCATCATTCATAACCGCTAATTGGATGTGACAGGTGTGGGGAGAAGACCCATCCCGGCTCAGCTACTGCCCACAGTTTAAAATGCTACAGATGGCTTGACCAATGATGACCAGGGGCAGTGGGGTTGCCAGTCAGGTCTTCTATAGTACCTCAGCCGTAATTTGTATCGATTTAGTGTCATTTTTATCAATTTGGCGACATTTTCGTTAATTTGGCAACATAAAAAAATCGCCAAGTTGGCGACATTTCGCCAAATTCGTCGCCGAAATCTCTCCAAGCGTTATGGGCGGAGAAATAAGTTATTCTTATTTATTAGTTATTTGCAATATTTCACTTGAAAATTTAGAGGTTATGAACATTCGTTTGCGTTTAAAAACAATAGGCTTCCAGCAATCACGGATTGTAATTTTTGTACCAAATTTCGTTCCAATGGCTCCATTCGTTCGTGAGATATCATCTCCACAGACTTACTGACACACACACACACACACAGAGCGAGATATCACCTCAAAAACGTTTGATTCGTATTCAGGGATGCTTTAATCATTCTCTCCTGTTGAAAACTCGAATTCGAATTTTCGACCCCGTCATAATACTTCCCTTATACACTATACTATGTACAGGGTTGATAAAATTAAACTGACCCAGAAAAGTCTTTTAATGATTTCCTTGCTGTTTAGATTACGTTTTCACGAAATTTCGAAAAACATTTCCGGGTCAGTTTCATTTTGGCAATCCTGTAAATAAAACTGGCCCGGAAAATCTTGAGAGCTCAACATTTTGATAATGAGCTAGTTAAATCCGCATCAATATCCAAATTAATCTGCCTGGTTAAATATTTAAATTGTTTAAATATATTTTTTTAATTAAACGTTACGTGAATTTTGGCCCATTTTATTAATATATTTTTTAACAAAAAATATATTATTTTAATAATTTATTTAAAGTTCTCTAATGAGTTTTTAAGAATTTTAACTTTTTAAAGTTTTCAACGTAAAAAAAAAAAATAATTATAATAATTTATATTTTACTTAATTTATATATTTTTTATTTTTTTATAATTATGTAAAATTTATAATTTATTAGCTCTAAATACTTAATGTATTGTTTGTAGTTATTTTCTAAATTTTAAATTGTGCAAATATGTCTGAAATAATAAACATTAACAGATCTAAAATGTATTGATTAATTTTAATTTTATAATTTCTACTTGAATTTAGGTTCATTTTGTAATATGTAGACATTTTTATGTTCCCGCTTTTGTTGCATTTTTATGTTGCAAATTATATGTAAGCTTAAATTGCATGAAAACGTAGTATTGCACAATGTTATAAATGTTAGACAAAAATAAGGTGTATAGTGTAACCAAAGAAATTTATTATATTATAAAATGTAATAGTTATTTGGAAAATTATGATATTTAATTATAGTTTAAAAAAATAAATTTTTTCTTGTGATTTATATTTTATGAAGCAATATAAGCTGATACGAATGCAGAGTTTCTACCGTGAGCAGGTGCTATATAAATATTGGAGAGTAGTGTAGGAGGGAGGATACTGCGACATGAGCGAGTCAAATTATTTTTTAGTGCGTCTGCATTCTGCTTAGGCTTCTGCTCAATGCGTTGTCCAGCTCAATGCGCCGTCGCGCTTCTGCGTCGCATTCTCGTTGTCTTGTAAGAGGGTATGATTTGGAAATTTGGATTTTATTTTTGAGTTTCGATTTTTCATAAACCTTTTTAGGATGGTAAAGGGATTTTTTTTAGTTGAAGATAACGGTTAATATTTTGGACCTATGCTCCATGAAAAATTGTATGATGGTTCCATGAATTATTTTTTGGAATACCGCACTAAATGAATGAAACATAGCCTCCTGGTACCGGAATGGAGAACTATTATTTTTTGAAACTGGATTTCAAATTTTTCAAAGAAACTTTTGGAGAGTTGGCAACATCAGGAGCCGAGAGTGTCATTGGGTGGTAGCAGACAGAGCTATATGGTGTGTGAATGGAGAACTATTCTTTTTAATACTAGTCGAATTTTTCAAAGATCCAGAGGTACTTTTGATAAGTTGGTAACATCAGGAGCAAAGTGCGTGGTTAGATGGTTGCTGACAGTGCCACATGGTAGCGGTATCAGGACTAACCTCATCGTAAAGTACGGCTTCTGCCGCGAGAATAAACTAAGTAAGGGTAACATAAGGGAGGAATGAATTGTAGTGTTATTAGTAACTATTATTATTTTTTAGAGACATGTTTTCAGTTCCCGAACATGGATTGAACTCATAAGTAAAAAGATCTTGCTGTTTGGTTGTTGAATGTTTACACAATTAACCCACGAGCTCTTGTTCATTTCAATCTTATTCTTCGAGGTGGTCAGTCAGTCAGGATGAAGCACGTTACACTTTGTGAGGACGTGCAAAGTATACAGATACCGGAAGTTGAAGATCGCAGAGGATTCTAGGAGACTGGTGCTCGGATTTTTAACAGGTGCTCGGAAACAGGATTTTTAAGATTTGGGCAGATTCTTCAATCTAACAGAAAAAAGGAAAATGTCTGTGCACTCTGTAGCTTGAAATCTAAACATCCATGAAATTTAGTATACTGGTACTTCAGGACCAGAATAGGTGCACATTGGCGTTTTTTTTTAATTTAGAATTATTTTTTTTTATTATTTTATGTTTTAGCCCGCTTTACAACGATATTGACACATAGAGGTACCAAAAATATTATCACAGATTTTCCATCTTTACACCATCAGAAAGATAAAAAATTCTTTCAAACAAATTTTAAACGGAATCCATACGATTAATAGACGAATTTTAGTTAATTTTTAAAAACATACACTTTTCGTGCGGTTTATATCTCCTCTATATTTATATTACAATATAAAAAATTGACGTGATTTCCGACGTTTATTTAACAGCAGCTCCTTAAAATATCCTAGATTGCTCCAGAAGAAAAAAAAATTGCTCAACCAATCCGTTGATTTATTACAATTTTTTTAATTCAACGAAGTCTTATAATTTTTGAGAGCCATTGTAGCCATCAGCATTAATGTGCTCCAAATCTAACCTCTCTAAACCACTAACGTCATCTATCAGCCAACACATTTAATAAGCCTGCAGTTGGTGGCTAAACTGATTTTGTATTATGTCAGATTTTATTTTTTTGTGGATTGGACCCATTTTAAAAGTTAAAAAGGATATTTTGTTGAAGATGGGATCGTTGCACTGGTTATCACGAATTTATGTGAAGGATTGTATGCATGTTTATTTATTTGTGTAGCGTTATTTTCATTTACTTGCGTCGTAAGAATAATTTTAGTTCAAAACATACGATTTGGGCATACCTCGTTGTGCGGATTGCACGCAATTTTCAGTGTTATTTATAGGAATAAAGTTTTTTAGTATTTTATATAACTTCCCTGCTTTATCTCTTGAGTAACGCCGAACACATTTTCTAGGGTGCATATAAGAAGGAAAAGAAAAGAGATTGAGTTATTTGGAACGATGCCTTTGAAAGAATATGTTATTTTTACAAGCGTGTATATATATTCAGCTTTAGTAGTATACATATTAACAAAATTTTTGATAGATTTAAATTTTCAGAGATGTTTTATTTCACATTTGAAAGAATCGGTGAATATTTCTGTGACAGAATGATGTATGTGGCCTATCAAAACCATCAATATTCTGCAAGTTTTTGAGTTGCAGATGCCTTGTATCGGGCAGTTCAAGGAAAAGTCACTAATAAGGAGATCAGGAATTGGTTGCAATGTATGAATGCATATACCTTACACAAGGCAGTTTAAAGAAAATTTATAACCAAGCGTATAATAGCATACCATGGATCAACAGCGGCAGGCTGATTTAGTTGATATGCTCACTTTAAGAAGACAGAATGCTCTTTAATAAAAAATAGCTTTTAGAATGTTCGGAATCAATTCTTAATATCTGGCTGAGATCCTACCTCCGATCATTTTACCATTAACTAGATCAAATTCAATAAAATTGTTCTGAGTGGTGATGTTCATACACGTTTGTGGGTATAAGAATATCGTTTTTCCGATTTCCAGTTATCCTTTAGCTCTATGGGAGTGGATAATTTGGTCATAAAATGAGAAATTTTGTTTTCAGGAAAATATCTCATCAAGCTGTCGGCGGATAGTGCCACATATAAACTCATCTCATTAGCTGATTTCTAAAAGGTTAAACATATTCTTCTACCTATAGGACAGATAAATAGGAAGCGAGAAACGATTGATTAAACTTATGAGGATAGCCTCTATATGTTACAATATATTCCATTTGATTTTACTATGGAGAGAAAGACTTTTCTTACATATACATAAATAACTATTGGCGAATTGTTAGGTTTAAAATACAAAACTATTACCCAAAGTATCTTCCCTCGTGAATGGAACGAATTTGTTTCACGAGAATGATATTAACAAATTTATCGCATCATATTGCATATTAAAAGGGAACATATTTCACTATAGTTAATATTTTTGTATTTTATGTAATATTTTTGATAAATTTATTTGACAAGCGTGCAATATCTCGAGAAGGGTTTATGCTAGCATTCTAAAGTTTATTTAATTCGTTTTCTAATGAAAAATTACATAAGTAATGATCATTTACGTAACATAAATAAAGGTTTTGATTTTTTAATTTTTTCAAAATTTCATTCAAAAATTGGGGAGTCTTCCGAACATTCGATTGCGTTGAATCAATAGGGTTCTAATATTAACTGATTATTATATTTGTACCTAATTGCGTTCAAAACGCTCCAGTCATTTGTGTGATATCGCATCCACAAACACACACCACCTCAAAAACGTTCCATTCGAGTCCAGGAATGCTTGAAACTTGCTCTT
The DNA here is from genome assembly GCA_951213105.1 of Amaurobius ferox. NCBI lineage: Eukaryota > Metazoa > Arthropoda > Arachnida > Araneae > Amaurobiidae > Amaurobius > Amaurobius ferox. Next base: position 40,255,807 of record OX578142.1, read on the forward strand.
CCGTTGAAAACTCTAATTCGAATTTTCGACCTCGTCACAGTACTTTCCCCATATATATACAATGTATAATGTATATAAGGAAAGTAATGGAGATTTCGGCCATAACAGGGTATATCAATCCAGCACTGGGTAGCGTATATCCAAGGTCACCAGTTTTCTGACATGCTTGCAGATAGTTTGATTTTCAATCTAAATATATTTTCGGCATACCATTTTGTTGAAAAAATTCTAAACTACAAATTAGACAGAATTTTTTAAATTCTCTCCGAACCCATTAGCCCAAAAACTTGATCCGGAATTGCAATAGAGGGAATCCCTAATGTAAACAAAAGGCTAAAATCCACATGGATTCAAATTGCACAGTGTAGAGGGTTTTCATGTCTCGGTGTAACTGCTTTTAATTTTGATTTTTTGACACAGACTTTATGATGTAATTATCATTTACGACAGTGATTCAATTTTCAATCACTGTTATCGCAAACAATCTTTAAGACTTTTTTACATTGTCTGCAATGCTATTGATCAATTATAATTAGAAATATTTTCTGCGAACCTCCTCAAGCGATTCTGCACATTTATCAAGAAATTCGTGAATACTGGTACGGAACCATTGCAATAGTGTGATGGACAATAATGTTCGATCAAATAGAGGAAGTTAATGCTATTTAGAGCTATTTCATTGGTATTTGATATAAGTAGTATATGGGGGGAGTCCCCCCATACATGATATGAGTAGTATATGGGGGGGGGAGTCCCCCCATACAGTCCCCCCCCATACACTTCTCCCAAAATTTTAAAGTTTTCAGGACATTTTCGATATTTCTAAAAAATATTTGAGACTAAAACGACATAAAATTCGTCAAAATCATGCATTTTTTGAAAATCGCTAAAGATTTTACATAAAAAAAATGATCTTTTTATACAAAAAAACATACGCTTTTTAAAAAGTGAAGACCAAAAACGATATAAAACACGACAAAACTAAGCATTTATCATTCGATTTCCAAAATTTTACTGTTTTCAGGACATTTTCGACATTTCTAAAAAATAGTTGAGACTAAAACGACAAAAAATTCGTCAAAATCATGCATTTTTGAAAATCGCCAAAGATTTTACATAAAATAAGCGATCCTTTTATACAAAAAAAAATAATAATGTTTTTAAAAAAGTTAAGACCGAAAACGATATAAAACCTGACAAAACTAAGCATTTATTATTCGATAGACAATAACCTAAGAGGATAACTTTTTCGACACGAGTGCAAAAATTATGCATATTATAAAAATGAAAAAGAAATAGGGTAATTCACTCAAAACCTTAAGGGTTTGAACATAGATGAGATCAAATATGATTATAAAATACATGAGATTATGCCTCCTATATCAGGGTGAATTCAATAAAAAAAAAAGTATATAAACAAAAATGAAATCAATATAGAATCGCGTTTTTTAAAGAATAAATATAAGCGTCACATCTTTTAGGGCCGTTATAAATGAATTTTGAGGTATTCCATATCTTTATTGAACCTTGGTGGGGAGAAATTATTCTAAAACCACTATATCCCCATTTTGGGTTGATTTTCTTCATAATTTCTTGGTTGGAGTACATCGAAGATTCTCCATGTTATTGAGCTTTTTTACGAATCATCTCTGAGGCTCCCTTCAAAATAAACTTTAAATATTTTTGAGACATTTTCGAGACTGAATCATCAAATTTTGAGGCATTTTCTTAAAAATTTGAAGTACTTCGAAAAACATGCGCCAAATTAAACAAGATATATTAGGTTTTAAAGATACAGCACCATGTTCCAGAAAATCTACCCCCCTAAAACGGAGGGGGGGGGGGGTAAAAAATATTAAAAATTGGACAACGAGCCAGGAGTTTATAGACTAGTTATGAGGATGCTATTGATTTAAAAAAAATGGATAACAAAAGAAGTAATTCCATCCATACGCAAAAAATGGAGAGTATAAAATAAGAAATCATGATGAATTTAAAACTACAAAACACTTTGTATGAAGAGTGTACAATTAAAAAAGAATTATGAAGAAGAATATAATTAATATTCTTAGATATATCATTGTTTAATAAAAAAAGATATAATTATTACTTACAATGTATTAAATTTTATACATTCAGTAAAAAAAGTAATCTATAAGTTATAGGATAAGGCGCTTTAGTAAATATTTTCCGATTCAATTACTCAAAAATTGAAATAGCACTCCATTGGAAAAAATCTTCTTGATTTTCTAAAGGTTCACCATTTAATTTTATGCATTGAAATCTAAATCCAAATCGATCAACTTCTGTTATTTTAATATTAAAATAATCTCCATATTTACAGATAGGTGTCACTATAATTGAAGGATGAACTCTAAATGTTTTTGTAAAACTCACATTTATTCAATCACTTGTACAATTACCTGTTAACATCTTTGTTTGATTACCACCCATTTATTTAGAATTAATTTTCCTCTAGGATACGTTTGATATTTACAAACATTATTCATTAGCTTTATAGGCTATTCCAAAATCTTTTGTAGAATTTAAAGCTATATACCTGGAACTTAAATATTCTATTGTTTCAGGTCCTACCTATCATCACATTTAGTTTCTAACCAAAAATATATATTTCCATTAGGAGAATCTCCTTTAACTGTTATTTTTATGGTAACTTTTGAATATTGTATAACTATTATAATTATCTATTACATGTGACAGGATCAAAATTTAAATAATGAGCTGTAGGACATTCAAATAGCAAAGTAATTGAACATTTTTTATAAATATAAATCCGCCTATTCTTCATAATCTGTAAAACCTCTTTCTACCATCTCTTTTATGAGTTTTTCTCTGTATTCTTCATCAGACTTTGACTCTCTAAATATTTTTTCAGCTATAATATTTTTTTGTTCATTATCAGAAATTGTAATAGAAACATCAGGATCAAATCCATGTAGTACATTAATTATTCTAGTTACTTTCCCAACAAAACATTTATTATCTCCCACTTTTATTTCATCTTTTAACACTTTTATTATCTCGTTTTTATTCTCATTTTTTAAAATTCTATTAAACACAATAACTAATATTTCTCTAAATTTAATATTATCGAAATCTTCCTCTAGTAAGTGTCTTTTAATTTCTATATCTAATTCTTTAAAGCATTCATCTAAATCATATTTAATTTCTGAATTTAATAATTTTATGATTGTGTCTCTCAAAGATTTTTGAATATATGTATTATGCACATTTTGAGAGGCATTATATACATTATTATGAAATAATCGTTTTCTTAAAATCGGAGATAAATTTATTTTATCTTCATCATACCATACTGTATCTATTCTAAGCAAAAATATTAATTCATTTAGAGATGTAATATCATTTTCTCTACAATATAATATTTCTAAATTTATTAAATTTTCTACTCCTTGAAGTGAAGTTAATTTATTTCCTCCACAATCCAATATTTCTAAATTTATTAAATTTTCTATTCCTTCAAGTGAAGTTGATTTCTTTCCTCTACAATATAATTTTTCTAAATTTGGTAAATTTTCTATTCCTTCAAGTGACGTTAATCTATTCCCCGCACAATATAATTCTTTTAAATTTATTAAATTTTCTATTCCTTCAAGTGAAGTTAATTTATTTTCTCCACAATCTAATTCTTTTAAATTCGCTAAATTTTCTATCCCTTTAAGTGATGTTAATCTATTCCACGCACAATCTAATTTTTTTAAATTTATTAAATTTTCTTTTCCATCAAATGAAGTATGATATAATCCAGATATCTCTTTCACCTCAGTAGGATTGTCTATATCTATGAAAGATATAAATACTTTTCTTTTATCATCATTATATATAACATACATTTATTTAGAAACATTTTAATAAAATATTTATTTTACATCTTTGTCAGTTAATTGTCTCAAAAGATAAACACATTCTTTCAAAAATTTTTTAACTTCACAAATCTCTTCAACAATTTTTTCTCTATAAGGTTCTTCTTCATAATGACCAAACTTTTTATTTAATTCACTCATCTGTATTGCTTGTATTTTTTTCCAAAGAACATTAAAAAAGTGTTCAGGTAATAGATCAAATTTGTATTTAATCAGATAACAAAAATCTAATTTATCCATAAATTCCTCTATAAATTTTTCACTAAATGTCTGATATCCAGCTATATACATCCAATTTAAATCATCTTTTAATTCTCTCATGGTATCTTCTGAAATATTTTGAAACATTGATACTCTTTATATAAATCTAAATTATCAGAAGATTTTATGATAAATTCATTCTTAAAGTTTGATATTGAGAAATGTTTACCCAATCTAATTTATATTTACATTTTTCTATAAAATCTTCTGATAATTTTTTAATTATTTTATAATTTAGAAATTTTAGACCAATCATCAGGTTGAACAAATTCTTCAATAAAAGATTCAGACAGTAATGAATATTGAAAAATTAAATCCCAATTTACATGATCTTTCAGATTTCTAATTACATCTTCAGCTAAATTATTTCTGGAAAATTCATTCCAATCGATATCCATTTAATGATGAACGTATTTTATAAAATGGATTTTTTCAATATACATATGAGGTTTCAATGTGTTTGATCTACTGTTGTGTAATATGGATAATGCTATGATATCATTGCGTTTTCCATCTGCAAAGCAAGTTACTGAATTTTTACCCAACATTACTCCATATAAAATTAATCTGTTATCGATTTTTAATTCTATTTCTGTATTTATATGTTTATCAGTTGTAGTAGTATATATTAAATATATAATAATTTTCATATACATATGTGTAGATAATCTTATATCTTGATCCAATTATTTGGAACTCATCATGTTGAAATTTACAAAAGTAAATTTATCATGTGTAAAAGTCTGATCATCTTCTATGGTAACCCAGATATCTCTATTGTCTAAATATATTTTATTGACAGCATCATTATCATTTTCAGCTTCTGTAACATTCGTAATTATTTTATTTTTTGCCTCAAATTTATCATTCTTTAATATTAATGATTTTTTTTTCAAAATATATTTTATTCACAACATTTCTATCATCTTTAGGATATGCTACATTTCCTACTCTATTTCCTTTTGCATCGTAAGGTTTACTTTCTAAAGAATGTAAAGTTGTTTTATCTAATTCTTTTATTCTCTTGCCTGTTTCTTCAGTAAAGGATAAAAAAACCTTATCATACTTAGTTTCTATAAGATCTCTCATTTCAAAATGATTATTCTCTATTTTATTCGAAACGAAACTTTTAGTGGTTAAATCTAAATCATCAATGGGATCTGATGCATTTTTTAATATATTGTTTTCCATATCGTAAAGACCATCATCTGTTAATTTAAAACCTATACCAGGAGGTCCAATTGGTGCTTTTTGCAGAGGATTATCATACGGTGGATAATAAGCAGCCATTTATTAAATCATAAAAGAAATATTATTCTCCTAATGTTTTGATCATAGTAATTTCTTTTTTATTCATATTTAATATGCATTTCTTTCTTACTTCTAAAATATAGTAAAATACATATATAGTCTTTTGTGGTTTCTTTTTCTAATTTCCAATTGAATTCTATTCTCAAGTTTTCCAAAATTGTACAGTTTACATGATTTGACATAACAAAGTGAATTATGGGATATAATTTACCAAAATTTGAGTAATTTACCATACAACCCGTTTCAGTGTTTAGGTTATTGAGTCCAACTTCCAGAAAAGATTCATATAGTCTATTATATTCTTTTTTACCAAAATCCATAGTGTATCTCTCATCTGGTAATGGCACTCGATTAACCATAAGCCAACATTCAATCATATGCAAGTTTTCAAATATCATGTTATTTTTATTTGGATTTTCAGTTCTCTCGCAATATTGAGATATTACAAATAATCTTAAAACTTCATCAGATGTAGCTGATATAGAATAAGAACCACTTTTATATTTATTAATAGGACTCGATCTGTTAATTTCATACTGATTCCAGTTTATTTCTATATCTGCAGGAGATAATTTTAATTCATTATATAGAATCCCAGCATCATTTTTAAAGTCAACGTATCTAATCCACAGAGAAACATCTTCAATTTCTACTTTATACTCTGTATTTGTAACGTTTGTATATATCATATTTTTACTATCTTCTCTTTGGAATTCCAGTCTTATTATAAAACCAGAAATTGCTTTTTTAAATTCAGCGATGAAATCAAAAATTTCATTTAATGGCGTCCATGTTGTAACAGTATTACTATTTCTCGGCATTTCCCATCTTTTTTTAAATCCTTTATTGTAGTTTTCGTTTTTTACAATTTTTAATTTACTAGTGACATCTGTTATAGGTGTTGTAGCTGTTATCGTAGCATCATCGTGAATTAAAGTTTTATTTCGATCAGGGCTATCACTTGTATCTGAATAAAAACCTATATTTGTAGCTTCTGATGTTGAATAATCTCTAGTATAATCCTTATGTCTCTTATTCTGCAGAATGTATGAGTGATAATCTCCAACTGATTCAATTATTTGTGTACCTATCTGAAGTTTAACACCTTTCATTCAGCATACATCTGAAACTTTATCATGTCTTATAGCTATACCATCGGATTTTAAAATTTTCCATTTTGTTTCAAGATAATTCTCTGATAATAAAACAGGATCATTCGTATCTTTAATTTCGAAATGAAATATAGTATTTTCTTTTTTATCATTATAACTTGTACTAGGCAATCTTATTTTCTTTAATTCTGTACTTTTTATATCATTATTATTATAATAACGAATATCTCTTAAATCATAAATTTTTTCCATTTATTTAGGAAGAATTTTTAACCCTGATCCTTTCATCTTTTTTTAAATATTTCATTCATTTTTTCAAGTTCTGGTTTTTTAGTTGTATCTTTAAAAAATCCTTTTCCTTGAATTCTTTTACTTTTTCTATATAATCTATGTTATGTTTACTCATTTATTTACGGAGAAAATTTGGCTAATAAGAATTGATATATTTTTTTAGCATAATTTTCAGTTTCCCCTGCGTAAACAGGTCTAAAATTATACTTTTTATTGGAAATTAGAAAAAGGAACCACAAAAGACTATGTATTTTACTATAGTTTAGAAGTAAGAAATAAATGCATATTAAATATGAATAAAAAAGAAATTACTATGATCAAAACGTTAGGAGAATAATATTTTTTTTATGATTTAATAAATGGCTGCTTATTATTCACCGTATGATCATCCTGTGCAAAAAGAACCCATTGGACCTCCTGGTATAGGTTTTAAATTAACAGATGATGGTCATTACGATATGGAAAACAAGATATTAAAGAACGCATCAGATTTCATTGATGATTTAGATTTAACCACTAAAAGTTTCGTTTTGAATAAAATAGAGAATAATCATTTTGAATTGAGAGATCTTATAGAAACTAAATATGATAAGGGTTTTTTTATCCTTTACTGAAGAAACAGGCAAGAGAATAAAAGAATTAGATGAAACAACTTTACATTCTTTAAAAGGAAAACCTTACGATGCAAAAGGAAAAAAAATAGGAAATGTAGCAGATCCTAAAGATGATAAAAATGTGGTAAATAAAAGATATTTTGAAAAAAATTCATTAATATTAAAGAATGATAAATTTGATGCAAAAAATAAAATAATTACGAATGTTTCAGAACCTGAAAATGATAACGATGCTGTCAATAAAATGTATTTAGACAATAAGAGATATCTGGGTTACCATAGAAGAAGATTTTCATACTTTTACAGCTGGGGGATTTAAAAAAGTAAATTTCAACATGATGAGTTCTAAATTACTGGATCAAGAGATGTGATTATCTACAGATATGCATATGAAAATTTCCGTATATTTAATAGATATAGATGATTCACTAGGAAGTAGATATGATAAAAATCTAGATACACTGATAACACTAGAAATCAACGGTAAAGCGATTTTAAAATTAGGAATGAGCCATAAAGTTTCAGTAACTTGTTTTGCCTATGGAAAACGCGACAATATTATTACATTATTGATATTACCTGAGGGTTTTTCAAACACTTTAAAACCTTATATGCATATTGAAAAAATCCCTTTTTTAAAATACGTTCATCATTAAATGGATATCGATTGGAATGAATTTTCCAAAAATAATTTATCAGAAAATGTAATTAGAAATCTGAAAGATCATGTAAATTGGGATTTAATTTTTCAATATTCATAACTGTCTGAATCTTTTATTGAAGAATTTGTTCAACCTGATGATTGGCCTAAAATTTCTAAATATCAAAAATTATCAAAAGATTTTATAGAAAAATGTAAAGATAAAGTATATTGGGTAAACATTTCTCAATATCAAACTTTAAGTAACGAATTTATCATAAAATCTTCTGATAATTTAGATTTATATAAAGAGAGTATCAATGTTTCAAAATATTTCAGAAGATACCATGAGAGAATTAAAAGATGATTTAAATTGGATGTATATAGCTGGATATCAGACATTTAGTGAAAAATTTATAGAGGAATTTATGGATAAATTAGATTTTTGTTATCTGATTAAATACAAATTTGATCTATTACCTGAACACTTTTTTAATGTTCTTTGGAAAAAAATACAAGCAATACAGATGAGTGAATTAAATAAAAAGTTTAGTCATTATGAAAAAGAACCTTATAATGAAAAAATTGAAGAGATTTGTGAAGTTAAAAAATCCTTGAAAGAATGTATTTATCTTTTGAGACAATTAACTAACAAAGATGAAAAATAAATATTAAAAAAAAATGTTTCTAAATAAATGTATGCTATATATAATGATGATAAAATAAAACAATTTATATCTTTCTTAGGTATAGAGAATCCTACTGAAGTGAAAGAGATATCTATATTATATCATACTTCACTTGATGGAATGGAAAATTTAATAAATTTAAAAAAATAAATTGTAGATGGGGTAGATTAATGTCACTTGATGGAATACAAAATTTAATAAATTTAGAAAAATTATATTGTAAGGGGAATAGATTAACGTCACTTGATGGAATGAAAAATTTACCAAATTTAGAAAAATTAGATTGTGCGAGGAATAGATTAACGTCCCTCAAAGGAATAGAAAATTTACCAAATTTAGAAAAATTAGATTGTGGAGAAAATAAATTAACTTCAGTTAAAGGAATAGAAAATTTAATAAATTTAGAAAAATTAGATTGTAGAAGAAATAAATTAACTTCACTTGAAGGAATGAAAAATTTAACGAATTTAAAAGAATTAGAATGTGGAGAAAATAAATTAATTTCACTTGAGGGAATAGAAAATTTAATAAATTTAGAAAAATTAGATTGTAGAGGAAATAAACTAACTTCACTTGAAGGAATAAAAAATTTAACAAATTTAAAAGAATTAGATTGTGGAGAAAATATATTAACTTCACTTGAAGGACTAGAAAAGTTAATTAATTTAGAAAAACTAGATTGTACGAGGGGTAAATAAACATCACTTGAAGGAATGAAACATTTAACGAATTTAAAAGAATTATATTGTAGAAAAAATAAATTAACTTCACTTGAAGGAATAAAAAATTTAACGAATTTAGAAGAATTAGATTGTAGAGAAAATGATATTACATCCCTAAATGAATTAATATTTTTGCCTAGAATAAATGAAGTATGGTATGCTGAAGGTAAAACAAATTTATCTCCGATTTTAAGAAGACGATTCTTTCATAATAATGTATATAATGCCTCTCAAAATGACTTCAAAAATCTTTGAGAGACACAATCATAAAATTATTAAATACAGAAATTAAATATGATTTAGATGAATGCTTTAAAGAATTAGATATAGAAATTAAAAGACATTTACTAGAGGTAGATTTCTATAATATTAAATTTAGAGAAATATTAGTTATTGCGTTTAATAGAATTTTAAAAAATGAGAATAAAAACGAGATAATAAAAGTGTTAAAAGATGAACTAAAAGCGTTAGATGATAAATGTTTTGTTGGGAAAGTAACTAGAATAATTAATGTATTAAATGGATTTGATCCTGATGTTTCTGTTACAATTTCTGATAATGATCAAAAAAATATTATAGCTGAAAAAATATTTAGAGAGTCAAAGTCTGATGAAGAATACAGAAAGAAACTCATAAAAGAGATGGAAGAAAGAGGTTTTACAAATTATGAAGAATGGGCGAATTTATATTTATAAAAAATGTTCAATTACTTTGCTATTTAAATTTTGATCCTGTTATAATTCTAATAGTATACCATAAAAATAACAGCTAAACTTTATAAAGGAAATATATATTTTTGGTTAGAAACTAAATGTGTGGGAAATAATTCCTGAATATTTACGTTCCACCCAATGTGTAATATTATTCAACAAAAGATTTTAGAATAGCCTATTAAATAATATTTGTAACTATCAAACGAGGTATATTAATTCTAAATAAATGGGGGGTAATCAAATAAAGATATTAACATGTAATTGTACGACTGATAGAATAAATGTCAGTTTCAGAGAAACATTTAGAGTTCATCCTTCAATTATAGTGACACCTATCTGTAAATAGAGATTATTTTAATGTTAAAATAATAGAAGTTGATCGATTTGGATTTAGATTTCAATGCATAAAATTAAATGGTGAACTTTTAGAAAATCATAAAGATTTTTTCCAATGGAGTGCTATTTCACTTTTTGAGTAATTGAATCGGAAAATGTTTACTAAAGCGCCTTATCCTATAACTTATAGATTATTTTTTTTACTGAATATATAAAATTTAATATATTATTAGTAATAATTCCATCTTTTTTATTAAATAATGATATATCTAAGAATATAAATTATATTCTTCTTCATAATTCTTTTTAATTGTACACTCTTCATACAAAGTGTTTTGTAATTTTAAATTCATAATGATTTCCTATTTTATACTCTCCATTTTTTACGTATAGATGAAATTACTTCTTCTGTTATCCATTTTTTTTTTTTAAATCAATAGCATCTTCATAACTAGTCTATAAACTCCTGGCTCGTTGTCCAAATTTTAATATATTTTACCCCCCGTTTTAGGGGGGTAGATTTTCTGGAACATGGTGCAGTATCTTTAAATCCTAATATATCTTGTTTAATATGGCGCATGTTTTCCGAAGTACTTCAAAATGTTAAGAAAATATCTCAAAATTTGATGATTTAGTCTCGAAAAAGTCTCAAAATTCCTTAAAGTTTAACTTTTGAAGGGGAGCCTCAGAGATGATTCGTTAAAAAGCTCAATAACATAGAGAATCTTCGATGTACTCCAACCAAGAAATTATGAAGAATGTCAACCCAAAATGGAGATATAGTGGTTTTAGAAGAATTTCTCCCCACCAAGGTTTAATAAAGATATGGAATACCTCAAAATTCGTTTATAAACGCATTAAAAGATGTGACGCTTATATTTATTCTTAAAAAAAAAAGCGATTCTATATTGATTTCATTTCTGTTTATATACTTTTTTTATTAAATTCACCCTGATATAGGGGGCATAATCTCATGTATGTAATCATATTTTGACGGATCTCATCTATGTTCTAACCCTTAAGGTTTTGAGTGAATTACCCAATTTATTTTTCATTTTTATAATATGCATAGTTTTTGCACTCGTGTCGAAAAAATTATCCTCTTAGGTTATTGTCTATCGAATAATAAATGCTTTGTTTTGTCAGATTTTATATCGTTTTCGGTCTTAACTTTTTTAAAAACCTTATTTTTTTTGTATAAAAAGATCATTTTTTTATGTAAAATCTTTGGCGATTTTCAAAAATGCATGATTTTGACGAATTTTTTGTCGTTTTAGTCTCAACTATTTTTTAGATCTGTCGAAAATGTCCTGAAAACTTTAACATTTTGGGAGAAGTGTATGGGGGTGTCTCTGTCCACCCATAGCCTCCCCCCCCCATACACTACTAATATGTCTAACCGAATCTTGAAAATAAGCAGACATTTCATCTTTGTATTACTGCTTCTGTTTTTTAAAAAATTTAATGTTTTTTTTAGAGTTTGATTAAGGATCGTATGAAGAAGGAGAAGGATGCAGAGGTAAGTTCATAATTTTTTTATTTAATTTGATAAATTTCTTATATTTTTTAATTTTTTAAAATATAAATATCAAATATTGAAGGAATAAATGTATAAGAATTGTGTGTGTATGCTTATCCTCTGTTTACAGTTATATAATAAAAAATAATTTGATTCGTTCAATCGTCCAACACATCAATTTCTCCCATAATTACAAATTTATATATCATGTGGGAAGTAATATAAAAATTGTTCAATTGACGTATTACAATATTTTCCCTTATATATATATATATATATATATATATATATATATATATATATATATATACATTTGCCCCGGCGGGCAAAAATAAAAATGTAAAAATATTAAAAAACAGTAATTTCGATTACACTAAAAACGTAAAATTTTTTTTTAAAAAAACACCGCCTCGACGGGTAAAGAAAAAAGTTTAAAACACTCATAAAACCGTTAAGGCGGATATCTAAAAAGCAAATAAAACAAAAAACAGGCTACGGCTTCAAAAAACAGTGTTATCCATTCTTTCAAAGTTTTCGATAATCGTGGTCACATCTCGGTCAGTTTCTAAACTCTTGGGTTTATCTCTCCGAAAGTATGTACTGCTACTTCCACTTCCTCTGGTCTGGATTATTCCCACGTGGTATTAAGCGAGGTGAGCGTTCAGACTGTAGCATGTGGTGGACTCATTTGAAGATTATTCACGGTGGCGACCTTTCGACATGTGAGTTGCTCTTTTTTGCAAGTTCGTATATTTGTGCGCTATATGTTTCATGTTCATGTCTATGCGGTATTTTATATTTCATGCTTAAGTGGTATTTTATGTTTTATAATTGAATTTTATCCTATTTGTTTTTTTTCTGTTATTCCGTTGTTGGGCACAGATTGCATAATATTTCAACCACGTGTTTTTATGCAATCATAGAAACAACGGATTTTAGTATGTCTGTCTAGAATGTGCCCCTGAAAACGTTTCTGGCAGATATACTATTTTTTAATATATTTTCCTTGTCCTGGCCTCTCCGTGCTCTGCTTTTCCGGCCCTTCCTCGTTGCTTTTTGCTATTCACTACACGCTTTTATATTGCTCGCGGTTTGATACTGTGGTTACTGATTCACACTCCTGCACTTTAGTATTTGTTATTTTAATATATATATATATATATACATATGTATATATATATATGTTTATATATATATTTTTTTTTTGCTTGAGGATTTGTTGATTTTTACTTTTATTTCGTAAACCTGTTAGATATTTGAATTTTCGTGTTAAAGATTCTCACTTTTCTTTCCTATGGATCTTCAAACCTTTTTTTTTCTTATATATATATATTGTTAGGAAAGTAAATATTAAATTACTGGTATTTTTTAATATTAAATTTCCCCTGTTCAATGTTAAGTTTTTTAAATAATATATTTTTAAACGAAATATTTTAATAATTAAAAAAAAAATTAAAAATAATAAAAGATAAATAAATCTTTTAATTTCTTATTTATATTTGTATATTTTATATCCTCTTAACTGCGGAGGTACTAAATTTACATTCTGTAAAAATATTCCATAACAAATTTTAAAAGCATCAATTACTGTGGAAATATTGACAGTAAATGGGGAACATCCTGTGTTTTTTCTTGTGTACATGCAGTGAAACTTTGAAATTTAAGTAGATGGCTGCAACAAAATATATAAAGAAAGCTAAGTCTTTCATTCAATAAACTGCGAAATTTTCATTTTAAATTGATTATGAACACAAGCTTTTAGTATATTCACAATAAAGATGTTTTATCAAAGAAGAAAATTTGTGTTTGTAAGATGATATGTATAATTTGTGTGTTTATTTATTTCATTGTGTTTACATGGTTATTTTTGTGTGTATATTGTGTTATTTGTATTTTGATTTTCCTCCTCTGTAACTGTGCTTGCTTGTTGAGAAATATATTCTAATAAATATATGAATTACAAGTATTAAAATAGAGCCACATTGAAAAATACAGCAAAATGGAATATATAGAAATCATACAAAATTATTCTTTTTTACTGCCGTTAAATTTAAATATAAAAAATAATTTTTAAATTTTATTTTGATTACTGAAGAATTTCAAAAATTATTATAATTTTCAATGTGTTTGTGGAAACTAAAATTGAAATATAAATATGATTTTATTTCATATATTAAAAAATTGCTTATTTTGATTTTTTTAATGATTAAACAATATCTGAATCCATGATATTTAATCTACTGCTACTCAAATTATTTTTGGAATTTTGATAAATATAATAGTTTAATAACTGCAGTTTTGAAAATACATCATTTGATTTTCGTTCATATTTTAAATTGCAATTATATGCACATGTTTCCTAGCACGCTGTATAGCACCGTGGAGCAGATCTGGACAGTATTGAAAGTTTTACAATTATTTCTGCTCTTTATAAACTTATTTATATTATTAAATGCGTATGACCATATATGCAAGTGTATAAGATTTTAACCTGTTAGTGTGTTAAGCTTATAACTATTTGGGTTTAAATTTTAAGATTTCTATTCGATTCTTCACATCTACATAAAATCCGTTTGAATTGAATCGTAAACTACTTTTAAACCTTGATATGAAATTGAAAGTGTAATATAACTTCAATCTGAAACAAACATTAAGTTACCTAACAACTAGGAATCTGCGAAATAATCGCGACAATTAAAAACTTAAAATGCTTTATGCACAGCTAACTTCACTGGAAAACCCAAAACAGGACACGATATACAAATCTATATACCATTTATTTACAATGCTAGTAATATAATATCGATATAGAATCGAAACATACCGCTTGAAACATACGAGTATTTCGTTCTTACCTATTTAACAAGCTGAAATCCTCTATCTTACGATATTGAATCTAGATCGAATATAAAAATAATAACTTACGATGCTCCGGTGAACATCTCCTTCGATCAATACTTCAAGCCGTAGTGCAGCAGATGACAGATTAGCAATATGTTTGCAAGATACCTTTGATTGATCCCTAGCCCCATGCCGATCCCGAGCCCATTGACAGAATATGCAGAATGAATGAAACTCGAAATGTCTGCCATTAAATAGATTTGTTCAACCACGAGAGAGCGCTTCTCTTGAATTAAATTCGAAAATTTTTGCATAAAATAATAATAAAAAAATCCTCACACTCATTCCGGTCAGTCTAAAAATTTTTAATCGCAGGTCCCTTAAACGGGCTTTTTATTTCCTTCTTAAAGCATTTTGACAATGTTAGGCAAACTCATTAAAAACAACTGTGTCTACACCTTTTCTGTACTAATTGTTCTCACTGGCAACTCTGGATATTCATTAGTGCATTTACATTTAAGTAACCATTCAAATAATTTTATGTTCAATTTCACTTTATACATTACGGATACAATCAATATTCAAATTTTAAAATCCATGTATCTAATATTTATTTTTGAGAAATAGCATATATTTCATGTATTTTTTAAACACGAAGTACACACCTTTATTGTGTGTGAAAGCCCCAGGCCTTGTTTAGAGCAGTGTATTATTAGTCCGTATAGTGAATTTGAATTACTTTTATTTATATTGTTTTATGTTTGAAAAAATTCTTTTATGAGTTCCTAATATAGTATATTGCATATTATGTGTTCCTATTTAGCAGGAAAAGGAGTCTGATGGTATGGCCAGCAGTGTAAGTATTGTGATCAAATATTTTTTGAAACTTTAATTTAGAACAGTAGTTCCGAACCTTTATTGAACAAGGAAATGCCTTTGAAAAGAAAATATTCATCTCAAACCCAATTTTACAAGAATATTCTTTTTGCGAATTCTTGAACAATAGAGCTAGTTTTGCATGTACATAACCAAAAAGCTTCAGACCAATTTGTGTATGCTTATGGGTTTTGGTACTCGGTGACAATTCACAACAAAATAAAATATAATAATTTACCAAAAATAATCGCAAATCCTGGTGCTTTACAGAAAAGGGGAAGGCGATGTAAAATACTTGTCTACATTCTGTGATTTGTAAAGAGTGTCGTCTGCGGTTTCCTTTATAAAATAGCGATTTACCACCATTCATCATGTAAATAGATTTGTAGAACGTGAGATTTTGAACATTTGCAATTTGAAACGTTTACGTAATTAGGGTCGAGTGATTTATTGTGGATAGGGAATTTGATCAACTATGTGGATATGGAATTTGATCAATTTAATCTTTCTTCGGACAGTTCTCATTCACGTAGAATAAAAAAAAATACTTCAGTTGAGTGATGCTTTTTCAGTGAACCTATCCTAACTAATCAGTCTAAGAGATTGATTATAAGTTGTGAAATAGAGAATCTCTTAATGTATACAAAAAATCACTTGGACTCGAATTGTACAGTGTAGAAGGTCTATAAGTCTCGGAGTAGGAGTTCTTGATTTTGATATTTTTGACTCAGAATTTATGACGAAATTATTATTTATGGCAATGATTTATTTTTCAATCTTACTGTTAAATCAAACAATCTTTAAAACTTCTCTAAGTTATGGTCAATGCGATTGCTCAAAATTGTTAATTAGAAATAGCCGGCATTAGATAATATTTTCTGCGAACCCCATGAAGCTACTTTGTACATTTATTAAGGAATTCGTGAATATTGGTTCGGAAGCACTGTTTTAGTGTGATGGGCAATAATGTTTAATTAATTTAAGAGAACATTAGTTAACGGGATTTAAAACCATTTTATTCGTATCTGGTATGCATAAATTAATCCAGAAAATATGCAATCATTTTACCTTTGTATTAATTACTATTTCTGTTAGAATTTATAATTGGGTGGCAAAGTCTTGGCTGTCCAAACATATACTTTACGCCTTTGGGTACGTTGGAGGGTCTGGGCCGTAAGAAAGAAAGAAAAGAAAAGAAAAGAAAAAAGAAAAGAAAGAAAGAAATGAAAGTACTCTGGCCATATGGCCTGCTTCATATTTGAAACATTGTCTACATTTCGCCTAATGGCTAATCAATAATATTTTTGGATATTTAGAATGATATAGTCGGTCCGTAGCTCCTTGCCGGAGATCTCTTTTCTATCGTTAAGCTTAGTCTTTACACTCTAACTTCAACTGTTGCAATTGTGACCCCATTCTATTCTGGACATGTCCAATGCATTTCATTTTTGAAATTATAACTGCATCACCATATGGTTATGTTTCCACTATTTCGGAACCCATCGCCCAAATACTGTAAGTATATCGCACATCGTATGTCTGAACAGATCTTTCATTAATGGCTTTCGTCTCAGCAACTTTCATGCCTCTACTTATTCCACTGAAATATGCAGAGCTCGTTGTTTTGTGAATATTGTTGAGTCGCATTGGACAACGGCAATATTTTGAATAAATCTGGCAATCAATAACTTTGCCTGTGTAGACACTTGTTGCTGTCATGACACCGTTTAGTGAAACATATTTTCGATTTTGTCATGTCCCTTTAAAAGAAACATCAGTTACGTCTATGAAGTCACCGTTAGCTTCTGAGGTTAGACTTTTTGTATACGATTGTGGCTGCATCTCACGTAATATCCATCTATTATTGGACTTTGCTGGAGGGGGCGGTAAGTTACCCCACGCAATGTTTTGCTTTTGGCCATTCTATTGCCAAGGGATCGCAGTTCATACAAAATTCTGATGTTTATAGTATGCAGCTGTGAATGAGCACCTTCATGAAATGTTGAATAAGTGCTGGTAATACTGGTGCAATCAGATGTGTACGAAAGATATAGTTCGAGAGATACGTTTTGTCACATCTTTAATTTTCCAGAGCATTCTTTACAAAAAGCTATATATTTTCACTAGCACCAATCGATGAGGGTTGATTTATCACATCATACTGATTATCTTATGAATAAAACTGAGCATAATCAGCTTTCCTTCTACTAATTTTCTTGGCTGAAGCAGTCTTGATATTCATTTCTTCTTTCATAACTCTCGCTTCCTCTTGCACGAAGAAAGTCCCATCAATTTTATCCTTGTTTCATCCTTGCTAGCTTTCTTTTCTTAAAAATATTCTTACTTCGACTCAATTTAGTAAAACAAATTCAAATAACAAAAAATATGGAACTTGAAAACATAGTGAAAAAATTTCATCAGAACTAACAAATTTGAAAGATAATAGAAAATCGCTGTGTAAACAAACTATCATAGTTACAGCCACAATTGTATATATTCACCGTGAGTTACAGTTAACAAATAATAATATTATTAAATAATTAAATTAAGCCATAATAGCTGGACTAGCAGTACAAAATTATTAATTAAGAATACTTCCAAATTAAGAATACTGTCTTTCACTCCATATTAATTTAAAGATAAGATTTCATAGTTTTTGATAGATAAAAAATTCAAAATGTGTTCAGAGGTCACTTTAGCCTTCTAATCCTTCTTAAACAAATTGCCAGTATTAAAAGAGGGACACACAGAAAAATGCAACAGTAACAGAAAATATAAACATCATGCAAAACCATTATCGTTTAATGTCATTTATTTTACGAAAATAATTTTAAATTTTTTGTTTGATTTCTGAAGAAGTTAAGGTTTAATATATTTTTAAAAGTGTTTGAGGAAATTGAAATATAACTCTTATTATATTTTATATATTAAAAATAGGCTATTTTATTTTTTTATGTTTAAAAAATGGTTTTACTATTTCAAGCTCTCTATGGTTTGTTGCCTGAATTCAAGACTTTTAAAAACAGTTACAGAGTTATGAAAAAAAAGGTATAGTAAAAGTTTAAATCACGAAAAAGAGTAGGCATTTAGGTAAGCGCATTTTTCAAATTTTATGTGTGTAAAAACATGAGATCGAAATATAAACCCATTGGAAGGCAGAAAATTAACCAGGTAAATCCAATCAGATTAGTCAAGAGTAGGCAAGTCCACCAGTGACATTAATTAACGTTTGCGAAAGGTAGGTAAGTCTCGATTTCATATTAAGCCTCGGTTTTACCCCAGTGCGAATGAATGCATTGAGACGTTCAGTTTCAGGTAAAAGTTTTATGTGTAATATGTAATTTATCTTTCAGAAATATATATACTCATGTAATTAAATGATATTCTTATTTATAATTATGATCAAATTTTATATACTAGCCGAATACCCGTTGAAAATCAACGGTCTCGCAATAAGCAACCCCTGAATAATGTAAATTTTTTAATAATTCGCGTTTCACATTTATTCGACAAATCGAATATTTTGGTGTGCAGAATCCTCTAAAGAAGAAAATATTGGGAAACAAAATTCGAGCATTTCTTCCTTTCGAATTATCTACTCTTACACTACATTTAAGTCTATCTCATCCCGAGGCACTCCTATATTATTAACACTTTACAACAAAGTTGAAAAGTGTTTATGACTTTGTTCATTCTGTCTGTCTGTCTGTCTGTCTGTTTGTCTGTCTGTCCGTTAGCACGATAACTGCCGTAAAAATGAGTTTATCAAAATGAAATTTTAGTATGTTGTTCAGACGGTCTGTAGGACCTATGGGAATATAAATAAACAATATCACCCAATTAGTTTTTTATTGAACCCGGGTTGAAAAAATGAAATACATTGAACCCTATGGGACCTAATTTTTCAAACATTTTTTAAGTAAATTTAAAATTCACGAATTGCTTCGAAATTTTTAGGAAATATTCACATTATCCCATAGAATATATAAAAAAAAATTCAGTAAAATATGTTAAGTAGTTTTTTAATTAAAAAAATTATTTAATATAGGGAAAAAAACAAATTCAATTAAATTCTGACTTTGGGATATCTTCCAGAAAGAAAGGAGAGAGATATTATATAATAGATATCTCTCCATTTGTTTAAACGTTTTGCATATGGGAGTGGCTTCATATTTTAAAATAATTTGGTAGATAACAATTTTTCATTTTTTATTTTATATAACTCTTCATGATATATTTAATTGATGGCATTTTAAATGCACTTTCCTACGTCCTAGAGAGTTAAAATTTGGTACACAGCTTAAATTTGTTGAACATTTTATTCGACAAAAATTTGATGGATCTTTAAATATAGATCATACATTTTTTTCGAAATGGCCTGAAAATAATCCTATAAATCATTGGTGTAATATTGTTAAAAATTCTGATGTGGACAGCACATGTCTTTCTCTGCAGACTCATATTCGTTCTCTTTATTTATTCAATGATAATTTGAGTTTATCTGCACAACATAAGTATTTTAAATGACATTGAATTTACACGTTAAACTTAAATTTGGTTCTCATTTGATAGCTGGACTTATTGTCAAAGGTGGCGTAGCGAAAGCGCGAAAAAACTAGAATATCTCAAGAACGGCTAGTCCTAGAGTAATGGGGTTAGTCTTATTCTTTTTGTTGTCAAAAATCACATATAAAATAGGAATTTAATTGATATAATTGAGCACACGTAGTCTTTTATTTTTATATATAACGATTTTTGCTGGCCATTTCGCAAAAATAGCCCGTTCCTTTTTCCCGAATCGTAGTAGAATAACCTACAAATGATTTATATACAAAATTTTGTTAAATTTGGTATATAAATCACTTGTAGGTTATTGAAATATTATACACCAAATTTTGTTAAATTTGGTTCATTAGTTTTTAGCTAGAGTGGATAAAGGCAATTTCTGCTGCCATTTCGCAAAGAAGGCAGATTCTTTTATTACGAATCGTACTATAATCTAATGAACATCAGGATTTCCCACAAAAAACATACCTACCAAATTGTATGAAATTCGGTCCATTAGTTTTTCAATTAGAGTGGATGTAATATCCACACAGACACACAGAAACATACACAGATACACCCTTACACACACAGACGTCTTCCTAAAACTAGTTTTTTCGTGTTCTAGAAGTCCCAAAACGTGTAGATCCTTTGAAAATTCGAGTTCCGATCTTCGGCACGATTCCAATACTTTGAGTACATACACATACACATATATATTATCTGTGTATCTAAATTCCGTGCCTATGCAATTACAATAGTTGTGATTTTAATGATCCCTAAACTTTTATTATTTCTTCAAGGAAGCCTAATTTTAACATATGCAGAATGCAAATATCTCAAGCGATTGTAAGATGAATTACATAAGAATTGCTGAATTTTTTTCACACAAAATTATTTAGCTCTGGAGTCTGGAATACAAGTTATATGAATGAAATATTCATTGATTTTGCATAAAGAATCAGATGATTTATATTTCGATACAGTTTAAAATATTTAAGTATAATAAATTACTGTAGTACTGTGATAATGTAAAAGATATTACCACTGAATGAATCACATTTTAGAAATTTTTAAATGAAATTACATTTCAGTTGGAAAGTGTTTCATAATCAATGCTTATGCATGATTGATCTTTCTTGTTATTTCTCCTTTGGAACTTTTTTCTGTGAAGCACATGCATAAATGAACATTTTTGAAAAACTCTGTTTGTCTTGGGTTTTTTATCAGATGATTGGCCCAAATACCAAATATCAAGCCTCTATCACATTTAAAAGGAAGCGTGCCTCATTTATTAGGAAATTCGAACATATTAGAGTGCGCACCCCTTAAAGTAGCAAATATTGGAAATCTAAAATTTCACGCACTCTCTCCTTTCAAACTATCTACCCGTACATCAAATTTGAAGTCGCTATCCTATCGAGAAGCATAATTTTCTATCACTTCACCTTTCGAACTTTTTTCTGTGTAGCACCCCGTTAAAGAACATTTTTGTCAAACTGTATTCATCTTTGGTTTTTTTTGTCAAATGGTTAGCCCATATACTAAATTTTGAGTCTCTATCACGTTGTAAAGGAGGCGTTTTTCATTTGTTCGGTAAATCGAACATTTTAGTGAGCGGAACCCCCTACAATAACAAAGTTTGGAAAACTGAAATTGCACACTTTCTTCCTTTCCAATTTTTTACCCGTAAACTAAATTTGAAGTCTCTATCTCCTCGCGAAGCATACTTTTCTAGCATTTCATCTTTCGAATGCTTTTGTGTGAGTGTGAAGACCCAGACCGTCCGACTCATCCAGAGGACTTGAGTATCTAATTGGACGGCCGGGAAGAGATCCGGTGACAACACCAGAAAAATCACAACCAAACAAAACAGCAAACAAACAAAGCAGTAATCAAAAACAAAACACAACACCAAAACAACACAGCAAACCAAAATAAAAGGGAAGGCGGCACCACCGGGGAGGAGCAAGTAAAAACCAAGGGGATCAACAACCAGAGAAAAAGTTAAAAGCAGCAATGGCTCTCAGGCTATTCAAGTGATTTTGTTGGATATTTCTCTCGCTATGAGAACACAGTTTTTAATTTTGTTAATTGAAGTTTTATTCGAGCAGACACTCGAGAACCAGGCCGCGGAATTAGCGGGGGAAGGTTTAAAAAGATGAAAAGGTTTAGAGTGGGGGCAAGCAAAGACGTAGTGGTCTGCATCTCCAAAGGAACCGCAGGAACAGCAAGAGGTTGATTTAAATTTAAAAAAGTAAAGGTAATCCAAAAATGGGCCGTGGCCCGTGATAAAATAAATAAGATATTTGTTCATTAAAAGGAAATTAAAGTTTACGTGGGGAAGAAAGTTTAAAATTCTGGCTGGGTCATGGGTGCGAGGGGAAATGTAGTTGTTTAGATAAGATTGCCAGGCGTTTAAGATATCTAGTTTACAATGCTTTTTTAACAGAGAGTAAGGAAAAGGTAAAGAAGATGGGGTACCTGAAGAGGTAGCAAGTTTTGCATTTTCATCGGCGGCCTCGTTGCCCGAGATGTCAGAATGGGCTTTAACCCAACAGAGGTTTATTAAATGTTTGTTTAAATTTGCATCTAGTTTAATTTTGGAAAGATAGTCAGATTTGTTTCTAATGGAGTTAAGGGCCGAAATGGAGGATTGACTATCTGAAAAAATATTTATTTTTAAATTATTTGTAGAAGCCCAGTTGATAGCAAAGTGTATTGCTGCTATTTCAGCTTGAAAAACTGTGTTCCCAAGGTTGAGTTTGAAAGTATATATGTTTTGAAGTTTATCCCCCCTGTATATGCAAATGGCGTAACCCACTTTGTCGTCCATGGCAGAGCCATCAGTGTAAATATTTATGTCTGAAAAAAGTGAGGGGTCGAAGGGAGTCAGATAGGCGATACGAAGGGAAGGGGGGGATAGAAGAGGAAGGGCGATTGAAGTCAAAGTTAGGGGGAGAGGGAAGAGACGGGTTGGTAAAATGATTTGTTCTGAGTTTCCAGAAGGCATATTTTTTAAAATGTGTATTAATGACAAAATGAATGGGGGGAATACCAGTTATAGAGTAAAGAGAAATGTTGGAAGTAGTCCGAAAACCAGAAGAGATTTTGAGAAGAAAAATCCTTTGCAAAGACAAAAGTTTTTTGACCTGAGCCCCAGTCAAAGCTTGTCCCCAAATTCCTGCGCCGAAAATGATTATCTTTTCGATGACCGAAATATACCAGATTTTTAAAAAGGATTTATCTATACCCCAGTTATTGCCAGACACCCTCCCAAAGGTGCTGGCGAACTTAAAACATTTCTCTCTGAATGCTTTTGTGTGAAGTACCCACCCCCTTAACTATACATTTTTGAAAAACTCTATTCTTTTTGTGATTTCTGTCAGATTATTTTCCCATATATCAAATATCAAGCCTCTATCACGTTTAAAAAGGGGCGTTTCTCCTTTATTCCAAAAATCGAACATTTTGGTGTGCGGCACCCCCTAAAGTAGAAAGTATTGGTAAACTGAAATTTTACACTTTCTTCCTTTCAAACTATCTACCCTTATACCAAATTTGATATCTCTATCTCAATCCGAAGCATGATTTTAACAATTCACTTTTCGAACGTTTTACTCTGGAGCACCCCCCTTAAACAAAAATTTTTGAAAAACTATATTTGCCTTGGGTGTTTCCACCAAATGATTAGACCATATACCGAATTTCAAGCCTCTATCAAATTTTGAAGGAGCGTTTTCTCATTTATTCTGCAAATCGAATATTTTGGTGTGCGACACCCCCTTAAGTAGAAAATATTGGAAATCTGAAATTGCACACTTTCTTCCTTTCGAACGGTTTACCAATACACCAAATTTGAAGTCTCTATCTCATCGTAAAGCATGCTCTCCTATCATTTCACTTTTCGAACGTTTTGGTGTGCTGCACCCCCCCTTAAGTAGAAAATATTGGAAATCTGAAATTGCACACTTTCTTCCTTTCGAGTGATTTACCCATATCCCAAATTTGAAGTCTCTATCTCATCGCAAAGCATGCTTTCCCGTCATTTCACTTTTCGAACGTTTTGGTGTGCGACACCCCCTTAAGTAGAAAATATTGGAAATCTGAAATTCCACACTTTCTTTGTTTCAAACGATTTACCCATACACCAAACTTGAAGTCTCTATCTCATCGCAAAGCATGCTCTCCTATCATTTCACTTTTCGAACGTTTTGGTGTGCTGCACCCCCCCTTAAGCAGAAAATATTGGAAATCTGAAATTGCACACTTTCTTCCTTTCGAGTGGTTTATACATATACCAAATTTGAAGTCTCTATCTCATCGCAAAGTATGCTTTCCCGTCATTTTACTTTTCGAACGTTTTGGTGTGGGGCACCCCCCCCCCTCTATAGAACGTTTTCGAAAAATTCGCTTTTTCCAGGGGGTTTTATCGAACGACCGAGCCGTGTACCAAACTGCAAGTCTCTATCTATTCGGGAAGTGCCTAAAAAAGCGTGACAGACAGACGGACAGACTGACAGACAGACAGACGGACACTTGGCAATTAGTATATATAGATGAAATATAGCACCAATTTTCACAAAAAAATATCAGAATGCAGTCCCAGTAGTGTAATGAACAGTCGTCTGAACAGTTCGAAGATCCGTTGTTCGAATTGTGGTTGGAATTTGGATTTTGTACAGAAATAATTGCACATACTTTTTTGAATAACATCAAAGTACAAAATCATTTTAAAAATGTTTATGTAGCTCACACGTTACAATAATTGTATCTGAGGATCTAGAAGGTGACTGTGTGATAAGTTTATGTTGACTCTATGATGTCCGACTTTACTGAAACTACTTGTAAACAATGATTGCAATACAAATAAGTGAAAGTACCACGTAAACATTAAGAATTTATAACATATGTGATACCAAAGTTGGATGTCTGTCATGGAGGACATTTTAAAACCAAATCTGCTGAAAATACTTTTATCTTGTTACAACAAGCGCATCGTTCATATAGGAAGTTGTTACGGTCTTATAAAATTAAAAAATCTTTGCCCTATGAATTTTGCCTTATAAAATCTTTGCCCTATATATCTTCTGTTGGAAGAGTGGAAAGTGTTTTGAAAGTGTGACAAGTGAAGCGAAGTTGCTAAGCTCATGAGATATCGATTGCAGCTGTATAAATATTACTTGAGCGTGCTTATCAAAACAAAAGTGTAGAACACAATACAATGCTTTCGGAATGGACTGATAGATGCTCAACTGAATCTTCTTAGTGTAAAGTCTGACAATGACTCTAGAGAACTTACTATTGGATCTAATACGCAGTATTCGTCAAGGTAGTTTCCTGGAATTTATTTCAACATTAAAAAGTATTTGTCCTTGCATGTTTGTTCTAGATCATGAAAATTATGCCCGATGGTTGCTTGTATTTTTGTACAACTTAAAGCACATTTTTCTTTCGACTCAGACACTTACTCGAAGGTGTAAGGTGTCTGTTTTGACGGTTGGGACAACTTAAAGCAACGACCAAAACGACGTAAAACTAACAGCAAGGTTTTTCTGATGGCCCTTGACAAAATTTATGAGTAAAATAACAGACATGTAACGAGTAGTTCTACCATTTTTTCACTTCTTAGTCACAAGAAGGAACTTTAAAATGGATTATTGGTGGACCTAAAATATCAAGAATGTTCTTGGAGTTCGAAAAAATTCAAGCCCTTTAAAATAACGACGTTTCTTCAGATCGCCAACATGTGGACACTAAAAGCTTTCTGATACTAAAGCACATAATTCTTCTCTTGTAAAAGCTTTTAGTGTCATAATAATTACTCTGATGACAAAGAATTGACTACAGTAAATAGCAGTAGGCTAGTTTTAATGTCACAAATCTGCCACGTCAGCCTACAGAAAGAAAATAACAATTTAAAACGTACTTAAATGAATTTGTTATACTGAGAAAGACATCAATTCACGACGTTACTAAACAAGATAACCTCCTTCTGATGAGTCAAAAGAATTTTTCGATGAAATAAAAAGACAAGCAAAAAAAATTCTCCATCTAAGAATATACAACATTGTTTCATGAAAATTTTATATCGTCACTCGAATTAAATGGGTACCAAAGAGTATTTTTCTTATGAAAACAGCTCGTGTTCACCTTTTATCTGAAATTTGAAAATTCCGAGAAGCCCTGGAAGAAGTAGGGCATAGTATCTATCCTGCATAGCACAATCCTGTAATGTGACAAAAAATACTTGTTATGAGTCTGAGGTTTCCAGTCTAATAATTGATGGAGCTACGCTTAGCCACTTGTTGCCACCTCTGCAAAGCGGATACACTAAATGCGTTGTTCAACCATGCATTCAGATGAATAGGGTGGACATCGAAGTAAAGAAGAGAAATTGATTCAATGAATGCATGATAAAACCAGTTTTGATCACTTAAAATTTCGATAATGACCCTCTTTGAATTCACAGCTTTTTCAATATCCAAATAATTCTGCTTCGTTCTATTTAAATATTCAAAAAAGTTTTAAATGTTAAGATTGATTATTGACTAATTAGTAAATTGTTTTTATTTCAATATTTAATTAAATTTCTATGTGATTTTAGGACATTTCATCTGATGTAGGAACAACAGCGCCATTTTGCATCCTATCCAGACCAGTAAGTAAATGAGACAATTTTATTTTTTAAATTAAATTAAATACTTTAAACTTTTTGTTGCTATCATATATGAAGAATAAATAAATTTTGATTCTTCTATTTGCATAGCCATATTTAAATATGTTTTTATTTTTATAAACTTATTTTTTATTAAATGCGATCTCTTAATTACAATTTTTTTAAACAAAACAAAATAATTTAATAATTTATTTAAAGTTTTGAAAAGAAACTGTCAAGTGTTTAAAACAGAGTTTTTGAGAATCTTAATGCTTAAAATGTAATTAACAATTTCTTCATTTTTTACCCATATTTCATTGTTTGTTTTTATTAACTATGTAATTGTTTTTATAAAAATTTTAAAGTCTTTTACACCTCACCTAAAGTTGATTTTAATGCGCTTTTGGTGTATTTATCGTTTGTAGTTTTTGTCTAAATTTTATACTACACAAATGCTTCTGAAAGAATAAACATTAATAGATATAAAATAGATAATAGGGCATATTTCGAACACATTTTGCCGCTGTGCAAATGTAAACTGAATTCAATTTGATTACTCATGGATATCAAAGGGTACTTTTCTTACGAAAACAGCTAGTCTTCACCTTTTATCTGAAATTGAAAAACTCCTGAAGCCCTGCAAGAAGTCGGACATAGTATCCTGCATAGCACAATCCTGTAATGTGACAGAAAATACTTGTGAGCCTGAGGTTACCAATCTAATAATTGATAACACATGTTGCCACCTCAGCAAAGCAGAGTATTCCAAAAATACACTAAATTCGTTGTTCAACCATGCATTCAGATGAGGTTTCAGTTTTTGAATAGGATGGACATAGGAGTAAAGAAGAGAAATATTGGAAATATTAATTCGATGAATGCCTGATATAGACAGTTTTGATCACTGAAAATTTCGATAATGTCTCTTTTTCAATTCACATTTTTTTCAATATCCAAATTATTCAGCTTCGTTCTATTTAAATATTCAAATTGTTCAACAATATTTTAAACGTTAAGATTTATTATTGACTAATTAATAAATAGTTTTTATTTCAATATGTAATTAAATTTCTTTGTGATTTTAGGAACCTGAAGTGCCGGGCCCAAGTCGTTGTAATGTAAGTAAATGAGACCATTTTATTCCTTAAATTAAATAAAATATTTTAAACCTAGTGTTACTATCATATATGAAGAATAAATAAATTTTGATTCTTTTATTTATATAGTCATATTTAAATATGTTTTTACTGTTATAAATTTATTTTTTATTAAATTTAATCTGTTAATTACAATTTTTTTAATAAAAAAAAATAATTTAATAATTTATTTGAAGTTTTGAAAATAAACTGTTAAGTGTTTAAAATATTGAGTTTTTGAGAATCTTAATGTTTAAAATGTAATTAACAATTTTTTAATTTCTCACCCTTATTTAATTGTTTTTATAAAAATTTTAAATTATTTTACACCGCGCCTAAAGTTGATTGTAATACGTTTTTGGTGGATTTGTTGTTCGTAGTTTTTGTTTCAATTTTATACTGGACAAATACTTCTGAAAGAATAAACATTAATAGATACAAATCTAGCCGAATACCAGTTGAAAATCAACGGTTCCACAATAAGAAATAACTAAATCATGTAAATTTTGAATTAGTCGCTTTTCAAATTTTTGTCGAAAAATTGAATATTTTGGTGTGCAGAACCACCTAAAGAAAAAAATATTGGAAAACTTTAAATGCGCACTTCTTTCGAGCTATTTACCCGTACACCAAATTAAGTCTCTATCTCATCCTGAAGCATACTATTTTATCATATCCCCTTTCGAACTTTTTTCTGTGGAGCACACCCATAAATGAACATTTCTGAAAATTTCTGTTCGTCTAGGGGTTTTTGTCAGATGATTGGCCCATGTAACAAATATCAAGCCTCTATCACATTTAAAAGGTAACGTGTCTCATTTATTCGGAAAATCGAACATATTGGTGTGCGGCACGCAATAAAGTAGCAAATATTGGAAATCTTTTATTGCACACAACCTTTCTTTCAAACTATCTATCCATACACTAAATTTGAAGTCTCTATCCTATCGCGAAGGATGTGTTTTCTATCAATTCACCTTTCGATCTTTTTTCTGTGTAGCACCGCTTTAAATAAACATTTTTGAAAAACTGTATTCAACTTTGTTTTTTATCTCAAATGATTAGCTCATATATTAAATTTCAAGCATTTAACACGTTGCAAAGAAAGCGTTTTTCATTTGTTCGTTAAATCGAGTATTTTAGTCTGTGGCACATATTACAATAGATAAGATAGAAAACTGAAATTGCATATTTTCTTCTTTTCGAACTTATTTACCCGTCAACTAAATTTGAAGTTTCTACCTCATCGCGAAGCATGCTTTTTCTTTCATTTCATCTTTCGGGTGCTTTTATATAGAGTACCCACCCCTTAAATATACATTTTTGAAAATCTCTATTCTGCTTGGTTTATCTATCTGATGATTCGCCCATATACCAAATATTAAGCCTCTATCACGTTTTAAGCAGGGCATTTCTTTTTTATTCTGAAAATCGAATATTTTGATGTGCGGCATCCCCTAAAGTAGAAAAAATTGGAAAATTGAAATTGTACATGTTTTCCTTCTAAACTATCTACCCGTACATCAAAATAGAAATCTCTATTTCATCCTGAAGCATGTTTTTTTGATAAGTCACCTTTCGAACGTTTATCTCTGGAGCACCTCTTTAAAGGAACATGGTTGAAAAACTATATTCGTCTTGGGTGTTTTCATCAAATGATTAGCTCATATACCAAATGTCAATCCTCTGTCAAATTTTAAAGGAATCGTTACTCATTTATTCGGGAAATCGAATATTTTTGTGTGAGCCATCCCCTTAAATTGAAAATATTGGACTCCTGAAGTTGCACATTTTCTTCCTTGAACGATTTACCGAAACACCAAATTTGAAGTTTCTATTTTATATCAAAGCATGCTTTTCTATTATTTCACTTCTCGAACATTTTGGTGTGGAGCACCCTCTTTTCGGCACATTTTCTGAAAATACGATTTTTTCAGGGTGTTTTATCGAACGATCGACCCATGTACCAGATTTCAAGTTTCTATCTATGCGGGAAGTGCCTAATAGCGTGACAGACAGACAGATACTTGGCAATTAGTATATACTAGGCGAATATACGTTGAGAATCAACGGTTCCACAATAAGCAACTCCCGAATAACATACATTCTTCAATAATTTGGGTTTCACATTTATTCCTAAAATCGAAAATTTTGGTGTGCAGAACACCCCCTAAAGAAGAAAATATTGGGAAAACAAAATTGCTCACTTTCTTCCTTTCGATTTATCTGTCTGTACACCAAATTTGAAATCTATCTCATACTGAAGCATGTAAATTCATAATTTTAGCTTTCGAACGTTTTTATGAGGAGCACCCTCTTAAATGGACATTTATGATACATTTTGGTTTTGTTATCAAACGATAAACCTATATACCAAATTTCAAGCCTCTATCAAATGTTAATGTAGGCCTTTCTCGTTTATTAGGCAAATCGAACATGTTGGTGTGTGACACCCCCTAAAGAAGCAAATACTGGAAATCTGAAATAGCACACTTTCATCCTTTCGAACTATATACCCATACATCAAATTGGATGTCTCTATCTCATCGCAATGCATGTTTTTCTATCATTTTATTTTTCGGAAGTTTTGGTGTTCGGAATCCCCTAAATTTCTATTTCAGACTTTCTTTTCTTTTGAACTATCTACCTAAACAACAAATTTGAAGTTTCTATTCCACCGTGAAGCATATTTTTTCCATCATTTCACTTTTCGAATGTTTTCGTGTGGAGTACCTACATCCCTTAAATGAAATTTTTTGAAAAATCCTATTCTTCTTAGATTTTTTATCAGGAGGTCAGCCCATATACCAAATATCAAGCTTCTATAACATTTTAAAAGCTGCGTTTCTCATTAGGAAAATCGAGCATTTGTGATTGCGGTACCCCCTAAAGTAGAAAATATCGGAAAACTGAAATTGAGCATGCTCTTCCTTTCGAACTATCTACTCGTTCACCAAATTTGACGTATCTATCACATCTCGAAGAATGGTTTTTCGTCATTTCATCTTTCGAACGTTTTTCTCTGGAGCACTCCCTTAAAAGAACATTTTTGAAAAACTCTTTTGTCTTGTGTATTTTCATTAAGTGATTAGCTCATATACCATATATTAAAGGTGTCACTTCTCACTTGTGCGTCGACTTGAACATTTCGGAGCGCGGCACCCCCTAAAGTAGCAAATATTTAAAATTTTAAATTGCACACTTTCTACCTTTCGAACAGTTTACCCATACACTAAATTTGAAATCTCTATCTTATCGCCAAGTATGTTTTACTATCTTTTCACTTTTCTAAAGTTTTGGTGTGGAGCACATCCACTATAGAGCATTTTTGAAAAATTTGATTTTTTCAGAGGATTTAATCGAACGATCGACCCGTATACCAAATTGCAAGTCACTATCTATTCGGGAAGTGCCTACAAAAAGCGTGACATACGGTAGACAGACAGACAGACAGACGTACACTTGACAATTTGTATATACTAGCCGAATACCTGTAGAAAGTCAACGATTTCACAATAAGCAACCGCCGAAAAATGTAAATTTTTGAATAATTTGCGTTTCACATTTATTCAGCAAAACGAAAATTTTAGTGTGCAGAACCCCTAAAGTAGAAAATATTGGCAAACTAAAATTGCGCATTTTCTTCCTTTCTAACTATCTACTTGTACACCAAATTAAAGTTTGTTTTCTCATCCCAAAGTATGCTATTTTATCATTTCACCTTTCGAACGTTCTTCTGTGGAGTTTTTCCTTAAATGAACATTTTTGAAAAAGCTATTCCACTTGGGTTTTTTATCAAATGATTGGCCCATATACCAAATATCATGCCTGAATTACATTTAAAAGAATGCGTGTCTCATTTATAAAAAAATAAAATCGAACATTTTGGTGAGCGGCACCCCTTAAAGTAGTAAATATTGGAAATTTGAAATTGCACAATTTCTTCCTTTCAAACTATCTACCCGTACACTAAATTTGAAGTCTCTATCCTATCGCGAAGCATGCTTTTTCTATCATTTCAACTTTCGAACATTTTTCTGTGTAGCACCCACTTGAACATTTTTGAAAAACTGTATTCATCATCGGTTTTTTATTGAATAATTAGCCCATTTACCAAATTTCGAGCCTCTCTCAAATTGTAAAGGAAGTGTTTCTCATTTGGTCGAACATTTACTGTTCGGCATTCCTTACAATAGAGAATGTTGGGAAACTGAAATTGGACACTTTCTTCCTTTCCAACTATCTACCTGTACATCAAATTTGAAGTGTCTATCGCGAAGGTTTTTTTTTATTAACACTTTACAACAAAGTTGAAAAGTGTTTATGACTTTGTTCATTCTGTCTGTCTGTCTGTCTGTCTGTCTGTCTGTCCGTTAGCACGATAACTGCCGTAAAAATGAGTTTATCAAAATGAAATTTTAGTATGTTGTTCAGACGGTCTGTAGGACCTATGGGAATATAAATAAATAATATCACCCAAATAGTTTTTTATTGAACCCGGGTTGAAAAAATGAAATACATTGAACCCTATGGGACCTAATTTTTCAAACATTTTTTAAGTAAATTTAAAATTCACGAATTGCTTCGAAATTTTTAGGAAATATTCACATTATCCCATAGAATATATAAAAAAAAATTCAGTAAAATATGTTAAGTAGTTTTTTAATTAAAAAAATTATTTAATATAGGGAAAAAAACAAATTCAATTAAATTCTGACTTTGGGATATCTTCCAGAAAGAAAAGAGAGATATATTATATAATAAATATCTCTCCATTTGTTTAAACGTTTTGTATATGGGAGTGGCTTCATATTTTAAAATAAATTTGGTAGATAACAATTTTTCATTTTTTTAAAATTTTATATAACTCTTCATGATAAATTTAATTGATGGCATTTTAAATGCACTTTCCTACGTCCTAGAGAGTTAAAATTTGGTACACAGCTTAAATTTGTTGAACATTTTATTCGACAAAAATTTGATGGATCTTTAAATATAGATCATACATTTTTTTCGAAATGGCCTGAAAATAATCCTATAAATCATTGGTGTAATATTGTTAAAAATTCTGATGTGGACAGCACATGTCTTTCTCTGCAGACTCATATTCGTTCTCTTTATTTATTCAATGATAATTTGAGTTTATCTGCACAACATAAGTATTTTAAATGACATTGAATTTACACGTTAAACTTAAATTTGGTTCTCATTTGATAGCTGGACTTATTGTCAAAGGTGGCGTAGCGAAAACGCGAAAAAACTAGAATATCTCAAGAACGGCTAGTCCTAGAGTAATGGGGTTAGTCTTATTCTTTTTGTTGTCAAAAATCACATATAAAATAGGAATTTAATTGATATAATTGAGCACACGTAGTCTTTTATTTTTATATATAACGATTTTTGCTGGCCATTTCGCAAAAATAGTCCGTTCCTTTTTCCCGAATCTTAGTAGAATAACCTACAAATGATTTATATACAAAATTTTGTTAAATTTGGTATATAAATCACTTGTAGGTTATTGAAATATTATACTCCAAATTTTGTTAAATTTGGTTCATTAGTTTTTAGCTAGAGTGGATAAAGGCAATTTCTGCGGCCATTTCGCAAAGAAGGCAGATTCTTTTATTACGAATCGTACTATAATCTAATGAACATCAGGATTTCCCACAAAAAACATACCTACCAAATTGTATGAAATTCGGTCCATTAGTTTTTCAATTAGAGTGGATGTAATATCCACACAGACACACAGAAACATACACAGATACACCCTTACACACACAGACGTCTTCCTAAAAGTAGTTTTTTCGTGTTCTAGAAGTCCCAAAACGTGTAGATCCTTTGAAAATTCGAGTTCCGATCTTCGGCACGATTCCAATACTTTGAGTACATACACATACACATATATATTATCTGTGTATCTAAATTCCGTGCCTATGCAATTACAATAGTTGTGATTTTAAATGATCCCTAAACTTTTATTATTTCTTCAAGGAAGCCTAATTTTAACATATGCAGAATGCAAATATCTCAAGCGATTGTAAGATGAATTACATAAGAATTGCTGAATTTTTTTCACACAAAATTATTTAGCTCTGGAGTCTGGAATACAAGTTATATGAATGAAATATTCATTGATTTTGCATAAAGAATCAGATGATTTATATTTCGATACAGTTTAAAATATTTAAGTATAATAAATTACTGTAGTACTGTGATAATGTAAAAGATATTACCACTGAATGAATCACATTTTAGAAATTTTTAAATGAAATTACATTTCAGTTGGAAAGTGTTTCATAATCAATGCTTATGCATGATTGATCTTTCTTGTTTTTACTATAATTTGACCCTTCGAATGTTTTTATGTGAAGTACCTATCTCCTTAAATGAACATTTTTTAAAAACTATTTTTTTTTTGGTTTTCTATCAGATGATTGGCTCATATATCAAATATCAGGCCTCTATCACATTTTAAAAAGGGCGTTTCTCATTTATTCCGAAAATCAAAAATTTTAGTGTGAGGCACCCCCTTAAGTAGAAAATATTGGAAAACTGAAGTTGAAAACTTTCTTCCTTCAAAATTATCTACCCGTAGTACACCAAATTTGAAATATCTATCTCATCCCGAAGCAGGTTTTTTGTCAATTCACTTTTCGAACATTTTTCTCTGGAACACCCCTTTAAACGATCATTGTTGAAAAACTATTTTTGTCTTGGGTGTTTTCATCAATGATTAGGCCATATACAAAATTTCAAGCCTCTATCAAATTTTAAAGGAGTCGTTTCTCATTTGTTCGTCAAATTGAATATTTTGGTGTGCGGCACTCCCTTAAATGGAAAATATTGGAAATCTGAAATTGCACACTTTCTTCCTTTCGAACGATTTACCCATACACCAAATTTGAAGTTCCTATCTTATCGCAAGGCATGCTTTCCTATCATTTCACTTTTCGAACGTTTTGGTGTTGAGCATCCCCTCTAGAGAATGGTATCGAAAAATTTGATTTTTCCAGGTTTTTTTATCGAACGACCGAGCCGTGTACCAAATTACAAGTCTCTATCTATTCGGGAAGTTCTTAAAAAAAAGCGTGACTGACGGACAGACAGACAGACAGACAAACAGACGGACACTTGGCAATTAGTATATATAGATAGTTATATAGATTGTTAAAGTCCAGATCTATCCACAATTAAGAGTCCTAATTTAAGCTCACATTTCATTATTCACATGAAGGTAATTACATTTCACATGAAGGTAAGCAATTGCAATTAATTGAAGTACTTTAATTCCTCTTGATTAAAATAACATTATTTCACACTTATTTGGATCAGTTTTGAATAATACACTTAACATTTTATACCATCGACATTTCAATACATAAAAATTCAATTATAAACATGGAATAAATTCAAATATATAATACAAGAAGTAATTGTTCAACCTTTTACTTTGAATATACTCTTATTTAGTACGTTAAAACAAAGACAAATATTTCATGTACCGAAATTTATAAAATAATAAAAGAGGATCAATTTATTTCAAAATTATCAAAACAATTATCTTAATCCTAATTGTCTTATGGTCAATTATATTCATCATATCTTTGTTTGTTTGCATTTGTTTTATTACTTTAACTAAATTTCCAATGTCATTCAACATATATGGAAACTTGAGGATATTGCACATCTTATATTTGCGTTTTATTTTTTTTTTACCCTTTTAATTCCCTACTATAAATATAGAATGTATATATGAAAGTTTTTGGACTTTGGTTATCGTACTATCATCGAAAGTATGCCACGATATCCGGGATGGACAGATCACAGCGTTTGCGGGCCCATGCAATTAAGGCCAAAAGGGTATCAACCTTTTGCGGGGTCTTCCGAAGGCGAGTTTGGCTTGAGAGGGAGCTGAGACCAATTTAGTTCCAGTATTCTGATGCCAGTGAGTTACGCCCCTGAAACAAATCAGTCCTTGAAAAGAATTTTTGGGAGGATTTGATAATTCTTGAGGAAGCGACTTTCTGGAGGAGTTTCTTTTCGAGAGCTGAATTCGCAAAAGGAACCTTAGTTTCTTAGTGAGTGGAGTTTTTGGACTTCCTTTATATTGTCATTTAAGGCAATTGAATATTTTAGGGTTTGTTTAAAGTACAGCACGTATTGCAACTATATTAAATTCTATCCCACGCCACTAATATTAACAAAGTGTGCCAACACTTCCTCTTTTCCTTGACCATGCCATATATAGTCACTAATAATAACTTCTGGATAAACTTTCTCATATAAAACTGCTTCCACATCACACTTTTAAAGCATAAAGAAAGCGAAGGATGCATGTTTCCCATATCCCCATATTCCTTCCTCTCTGCTAATATCAGGGATAAAGGGAATGAAGGATCTTCTCTCCCAATAGTACTGCGCTTGATTTTACAATCCAATATTGTATAAATATTTCAAATACTGGTTCAATGGATGGTATAATCATTTTTGATCATTCAAAACTGTGAAAAGGATTTCTCTTTAAATCCACATTATGTATTTTAACGTCCTAATTATTTTTCTTCTGTTTGAACATTCAAATTTTTAAATGCCTCTTTTTTAAACATTATAAATAATCTTTAATTATATAAGTAAATAATTTTAATTTTGATATTTATTTGATAATTTATGTGATTTTATTCGGAACAGACTGAAGCTGATGCAACTGAAGTTACTGAAGCTAATATTACTGAAGAAGTAAATAAAAATTTTATTCTTTAAATTAAATGAAATATTTTACACATACAGTTGCTTCGATATATGAAGTATACAAAAGGGTATCAATCTTTTGCGTGGTGTTCTGAAGGCGTGCTTGGTTTGAGAGGGAACTGAAGCCAATTTAGTTCGATGCCAGAATTCTGATGCCAGTGAGTTACGCCCCTGAAACAAATTAGTCCCTGAAACGAATTTTTGGGCGGATTTGATAATTCTTGAGAAAGCAAGTTTATGGAGGAGTTTCTTTTCGAGAGCTGAATTCGCAAAAGGAACCTTAGTTTCTTAGGGAGTGGAGTTTTTAGACTTCCTTTATATTGTCATTTAAGGCAATTGAATATTTTAGGGTTTGTATAAAGTACAGAAATTTTAAGCTGTCCCCAACAACGCTCCCTTTTCTTTCTTAATTATTATTCCAAATTCCTATTTGATATCCAGCACGTATTACAACTATATTAAATTCTATCCTACGCTACTAATATTAACAAAGTCTGCCAACACTTCCTCTTTTCCTCAGCCATACCATTTATAGTCACTACTCTTAACTTCTGGGTAAGCTTTCTCATATGAAAACTGCTTCCCCATCACTCTTTTAAAGCATAAAGAAAGCGAAGACATCATGTTTCCCATATCCCCATATTCCTTCCCCTCTGCTAATATATCAGGGATAAGGGAGATAAAGGTTCTTCTCCCTCAATAGCACTGCGCCTGATTTTACAATCCAATATTGGATAAATATTTCAAATATTGGTTCAATGGATGGTATAAGCATTTTTGATCATTCAAAACTGTGAAAATGATTCCTCTTTAAATCCACACTATATGTTTTAACGTTCTAATTATTTTCCTTCTGTTTGAATATTCAAATTTTTAAATGTCTCTTTTAAACATTATAAATAATCTTTAATTATATAAGTAAATAATTTTAATTTTGATATTTATTTGATAATTTATGTGATTTTATTTGGAACAGACTGAAGCTGATGCAA
Source organism: Amaurobius ferox (assembly GCA_951213105.1). Taxonomy (NCBI): domain Eukaryota; kingdom Metazoa; phylum Arthropoda; class Arachnida; order Araneae; family Amaurobiidae; genus Amaurobius; species Amaurobius ferox. The sequence goes on from OX578142.1 coordinate 40,293,719, forward strand.
GTGATGTTGCTGAAGCTAGTATTACTGAAAAAGTAAATAAAAATTTTATTCTTTAAATTAAATGAAATATTTTACACATACAGTTTCTTCGATATATGAAGTATACATAAATTTAGATTCTTCTCTTCATATAGCCATATTTAAATATTTTTTTATTTTCATAAACTAAATTTTCATTTCATTTATTATTTTTGAACAAAATATATTTCAATTTATTAATTTATTTAAATCTTTGAAAATAAAGTGTCAAGTGTTTATAAATACTGAGTTTTGAGAATTTAACGTTTACGATTTACAGTTATTGTCTAAATTTCATACCTTCTTCTCACTTCCACATCCGTTCATGAATGAAGTCAATTTTTTTGTTCTGATATTTAATTTACTTTTTACCCTCGAAGCAGGCTTGTTTATTTTTCATATACTTTTTTAAGAGGAGTATCTATAACATTTTACTAGATAAAAACTAGTAGATAAGATTTTTACACGGTGTCACGCTCGGGCGCGGTAGCCCTTTGGTAAGCGCGCTGGAGTTGCACTCGGTAGGCCCGGGTTCGATTCCAGCCGCTGCCAAAACTGCCGCCGTGTTCACGCGGAGTACGATCACGTTAAACATGTGGGTCCGTAAGTCCTTCCGAGAGGTTGGTGGTAGGGGAAGGAGGGTACGGTCCCTGTGGATGCCTCCCCCACTGGGTTCCGGTCTAAATTGGGTGGCACTTCCCGACCGTCCAAACAGTTACCTTACACCTTTCTGGTAGGTCGGACGGTCTGGGTTTCAACATCAACAACAACGGTGTCACGCTCGGGCGCGGTAGCCCATTGGTTAGCGCGCTGGAGTTGCACTCGGTAGGCCCGGGTTCGATTCCAGCCACTGCCAAAACTGCCGCCGTGTTCATGCGGAGTACGATCACGTTAAACATGTGGGTCCGTAAGTCCTTCGGAGAGGTTGGTGGTAGGGGAAGGAGGGTACGGTCCCTGTGGATGCCTCCCCCACTGGTTTCCGGTCTAAATTGGGTGGCACTTCCCGACCGTCCAAATAGTTACCTTACACCTTTCTGGTAGGTCGGACGGTCTGGGTTTCAACAACAACAACGGTGTCACGCTCATAATGTCCTCGCTAACTTGGAAAATTTGGGAATCCTTCTAAATGCAGAATCGTTGTAATTAGGTTGTACTCTTGTGGATAAATTTGGGATATGTTAAGAACTAAATACTAAACATTAAAAACAGATATATAATATGCACCTAGCTGAGTGAGGGATTGAATGTGTGAGTGAGGCGGTGATGTATCAAAATTGTTGAGCACTGTCACTGAAGCTGGAATCTTGGTTTAGGAGCAATTCGAACCTTTTCTGTTTAGAGGCGAAGAAAATAAAAATTAAAATTTCTAGCATTATAAGTAGGGGTGACGGTGCAAAGGAATAATAAATAAAACTTGAAAATATTTTGCTTAATTACCGGGCACTTCAACTCTGTTGATTTTGATCTCGTTCGATCCATCCCAGCTTCCAGGGCAACGAAAAAATCTAATATTTCAGAAATTCGAATAAGTGGTGACGATGCAAAAGTATAATTCAAATACTCAAAACCACTTTTTAAAATGATCGAGAACTTTCAATTGAGCCAGAATTTCGAATTTGGTCTCATGCAATCTATCTCAGAATCCAAATCAATGAAAAACCGAAAATTCGAATTAGGGGGGATGATACAAATGGATTAAGAAAAAACCTCCTCCCCCCAACCACTTTATCTCTCAAAACTAATTGATAATCCATTTTTAGGCTCAAATTTGGAACAGTTTTTAATGCTTAAAACTTTTAATAACTGTGCATGTATCACATTTATTGAACATTAGCCACTAAGAACTCTCAGATCGTCGGTGAAATGGCTAGCTATTAATATAATTATATAGAAATATTACACACGATACTATTATTAGATATAATTACAGTTTATGATCCACAACTACCTATATAGAACTTTAACAAAAGCAAATATACAATAGTTTTTCAATCTTAATATTATTTCAAACAATTTTTAAGCTATTTCTATGTTATGGGCAATGCCATTGCTTAAAAATTATAATTAAAAGAAGTCGTCATTACAGAATATTCTTCATGAACTCCCTGAAGCAACTTTTGTACATTTATCAAAACATTCGCGAGTTACCTATTCGATATCGCTGTTTCAGTGTGATGGATTGCAATGTTCGATCAACTAAGGAAATATGATTTATTATGATTTAAAACTATTTTATTCGTATTTGGTATGGCTAATCAAATCCAAAAAATAAGCGAGTATTTTACCTTTGTATTACTGCTTCTGTTTTCATTTTAAACATTTTAATTCTATTTTTAGGAAATTCAGATAAAGACAGAGCCGAATGACGTAAGTTGATAATTTTTTATTTAAGATTAAATATAAATATGAAATATCAAAGAAATAAATTTATCTGAATTGTGTGTTACGTGTGTGTTTATCTTCTGTTTAAAGTCTTATAAGAACAATTTGATGTGTCCAATACATGAATTCCATCAGTTAAACAAATTTAGATATTATGGGGAAATAATAGCAATATTTGCTCGAAAGATGCTCAAAATGCAATGTGAAACCCTCAAATTCTATGAGTCGGATTTTTAACCTATCACAACATTTTACTTTTATACATACTATTTATTGTAGGGAATACAAAAATTAAGTTAAAGGTATTTTTTCTTATTATATTTCCCCTGTGCAATGTGAATTTTCTTTTGAATCGTATATTTTTAAATAAAATATTACAATACAGTTAAAGCTCTTTTAAAAAGTATTTAATAATCAAAAGTATCTTAATTTCCCATTTACATTTGTGTACTAGAAGTATACCCGTCCTTCTTACGGAACATATAAAATAAAGAAACCTAAAATTCTCATTTATGTGGAAATTCATATTGTATTATAAATGGCATTGCTATTCAAATCTTTCTATTAATATATAAAATTTAAATCTTCTAAAAAAAGTATAGGAATCTCTGTTATCACTATACAAGAAAACTTTCACAAGCAGATCTGAAGAATAAAACATCCTGGTCCCGTTTGTAACATATTTATGAAAATATTTTTTAATTCACACAAAATGATAGAGATTATCAAGAAAACGATACTTAATGCTTCAAAATATTGAATTCATCAATTAAGTGTCATTTTCATTAATTTGGCGTCATTTTACAAACTTGGCTACATTTTTAACAATTTGGTGTCTTTTACAAATTGGGCGATATTTTGATTAATTTAGGGACATTTTAAAAAGTCGACAAATTTGTCGCTAAATGAAACGTTTGGACAGACAGACCCTAGCAAAACATCATTATAACACTATCCCCGAACAAAACACAATTAATTTCATTGATTTAGCCGACATTTTTATCGAATTTAATGTGTCGATATTTTTATCGAAAAAAGTCGTTAAATTTGTGGCCAAGCGCGACGGTTGGAATACCGAAACATTATTACAGTACTATCTCCTAACAAAAACATAATTTCATTGATTTAGAGTCACTTTTATCAATTGAGCGACATTTTTATCGATTTGACGATATTTTCGTCAATTTGGCAATATCTAAGAGAAAGTCGCCAAGTTGGCTGTATCCCGCCGAATTCGTGGATCTGAAGTTGCAGCTCTGAAGAATAAAACATCCTGATCACGTTTGTATAAGCCAAAATAAAAATGCTGTATGGTATTAAAAGATATACACTTACTACTTTTATTCTGTTTCAACAATTGGCTAAACACAATATATGAGTTTGAAAGCTCGCTCATCAATAAAATCACAATTGTTAGTTTTTTTATATTCTTTAGGTGTTAAAATAACGTTTAACCAGAATCATATGTCTATTCTTAGTTCCAAAGACAAACTTCAGAAAAAAAGATTGTTTTAAAGCACTATAAAATGATTGTTCTGAATCAATTTAATTTGTGAATGTGTCCTGCATTTTTGAATTTTAGTGATTATAAGCGTATCGAAAAACCACGATAAAGTGGTGCAAGTCAGGAAGTTTGTTAATTTATTTCGTCTTCAATTTACACTTTTGTCATCCACATTTCTTTAGTATGACTAAATGGAGCATGGACAATTTTTCGTAATTTCAGCTTCTTCGCTAGAGAGGCTGTATAAAAATGTATTTATTTTTAATTTGTTATTAAAACATTGCACATTATTTAAATTATTATTGCATGATGTTCTACCTTATTTAGAACATTTTTACTATTGAAACTGTATGATTACAACCAACGGTTCAAAAATGAATTCATTTTACACTTTTTTTTAAACACCCCTTATACATACATTTTGTTACCAAACAGAAACAAAGTGAAAATATTCGTCACTTTTTTTTTTTAAATCAGAATTTAATAAATAGGAAACGGAATGCAATAGTCTTGCAATATTTTATACAAAAGCATGATTTACTTATAATTTAATCATTCTAGAGCTTTAAACGTCTATTTTGTAATTTACCTATGTTTCGATCTTAATATGTGTCAGCCAGGTCTCGGCTTCTTGAGATTTATCGAAATATTTCTATGTTACCCCCCAACATAAAAGTTGAGAAATCAATGATTTATGAAGACAGCTTTTAAAAAATTAAGCTGATACTTTAATAAATCATAATTAGTATACCATGATTTTATGGCACGGTAGACAGAATTATTAAGTTCTGATAGTTTTTGATTACAGTTACGACAAGAATTGAGATTCAAATTTTATTAGCTCATGCAGTGCATTTGAATTTTTTCTATTCATAAAGTTATATGCTTAAAAAATTACGTCTGTGAGATCCATTTATGTATTGCATAATATGTGTTAATGTTTAACTTTATAAATCCACGCAATTTTATATTAAACTCTTTATTTTATCCTCAGTTGGCTTAATGGGAAATTAAATAAAATATAAAGTTCTGTAAGTATTAGATCAAAAACTTTTTGAAACATTAATGTAGAGCTGTAGTTCCTAATAATTTTTACTTTCTTATGCTATATAATATAGTACAATGTATTGTTTACAACAAATTTTATATGTTTTTAACATTGCGGCATAGTACAAAATTTGTTATAATCATGCATAAAATAATTTATTTATTGCTCAATGATTAAGAGACTTAATAGTTTTAATCATTGTTGTGAAAAGAAAGCTACAATTTTTTTTGTTTGTGACATCAGTAGTTCCCTCACCCCCACCCCCACCCTTGGGTGTACACTTTCAAGAATGGTATTAATTTTTTTCAAGCCTTTCAAAATAAAGAGCAACATAATATAGTTGTAATCATTTAGATACACAATATCGATTTTTCAAATTTTTTCTTATAAAATTAAAAAAAAGTTTTTGTTATGCGGTATTGCTATCCAAAATAGTTGAAAAGTGTTCATGACTTTGTTCATTCTGTCTGTCTGTCTTTTAGCAAGACAACTGCCGTAAAAATTACTTTATCAAAATGAAATTTTAGTATGTTGTTGAGACGGTATGTGGGACCTATGTAAATGTAAATGAATAATATCACCCAATTCGTTTTGGATTGATCCTGGGTTGAATTGGGGAAATACATTAAACCCAATGGGACCTAATTTTTGAAACATGTTTTAAACAAAGTTAAAATTCACAAGTTGCTTAGAAAATTTTGGAAAATATACAAATTATCCCATAAAATATATAAAAAAAATTTCAGCAAAATACGTTTGTTAGATTTTTAAATAAAAATTAAAATAATAATTACACCCATATTACATGAAGAGATTACGTAACCTACTTCAAATTAAAATATGGCATTCATCTTTTTTCCCCAGTGTATAAATCGTGATTTTTAAAGTTATTTTACATTTATATTTAGTGTTGCATCCGTCGTAAAACCACTTTACTTTTGCTTATTTTCTGTGAATCTATGTTCTGTGCCAACCCAATTACAATATTTTTTAGTTTAAATGATCATCAAACTTCGATTATTTCTGCAATGAAGCCTAATTTTAATGAATGCAGAATGTAAACAAGTGCAAGATAAGCTGCATAAGAATTGCTAAATTTTTTTCACTCAAAATTATTTAGCTCTGATGTCTGAAATAAAAGTGATATGAGAGAGAGAATGAAATATTCATTACATAAAGAACCAGACGATTTACATTTCGATAACGCCATTTGAATAAAGATAATTTTTTTCCTGTAAATTTTTAAATTTCAAGTAAATTAAATTATTGTAGGTCTGTGATAATTTAAAATATCTCAGCACTGAATGTGTCGCATTTTAGAGATGCTTAAATAAAATTGCATTTCAGTTGGAAAGTGTCTCATAATCAATGTTTTATGCATGATTGATCTTTCTTGTTCCTTTACTGTTTCTGTTTGTATTTTAAAAATTTCAATTTTATTTTTAGCCAGATGAAGAAAATAAGAGTGCATTGAAAGTAATTCATGATGATTCAGTATTTAAACGTCCTAATCCAGTAAGTTGATGATTTTTTTTTTTATTTAAGATTAAATAGGGAATATCAAGGAAATAAATATATCTTAATTGTGTGTTTAAATGTGTGTTTTTTCTTTGTTTTGTTTATTTTTTTGTAGTCCTATAAAAACAATTTGATGTGCCCAACACATAAATTTCTCTCAGATAAACAAATTTAGATATTATAGGAAAATAACAGCAAAATTTGCTCAAAAGATACTCAAAATGCGTGAATCCATCAAAATTTACTAGTCGAAATTTTAAACTATCACAATATTTTCCTTTTATATATACTATTTTTTGTACAAACGTCTGATGGAAATAAAAGGTAGTTGTAACTAGCCACTTACTGAATACATTAAGTTTGGATAGTTTCTAATGCAGATAATAGCATTAATGTAGGGTACCTGATGATGGCATTATTTTGCGCCTTTTCGTGCGTTCGTCAGCAGCATGAAGTAGCAGATACTTTCAATAGCAGCAAGAAATCTTGCTTTGTGACTTAAAAATGCGAATTTCAACGGCGGATGACAAATTGAATCTTTAAACTCTGTCAGCCTCAAATGTATCGAAGACTATGTTTCAATCGATAGCAGCTGTTTCAATATCTAAAATATTCTGTTCTGCTCTGTTTAAATATTGATATTTTTAAAATATAAAATACCTGATATTTGACTATATTTATATAAATTCTATTTAAAATAGTTACTAGAACTTTTCTGTGATTTTAGGAGTAATTATTTAGATCACTATCGGTTTTATCAAGATTAGCTGCGAATAAAAGGATATTTTTATTTTTTGTAGTGCATTAAACGAAATTTATAAAACACAATGTTGCTCAGATATGTGAAGATGAAATAATTTTCAATTATTTTTTTTACCTTCATACTTTTAATACTATTGTATATATTTTTATATCATTTAACTTAACTCACATGGCATTATTAAATTCAGATTGCATTTAGACTAATTCTATATATCAGGAATATATTACAATAGAATACATCTAGAAAAGTCCTGAATACATCTCTTAGATGTAATAATCACCATCTAAAACAAACCACAAATCCAAAATTTCACGTCTCTGATAGACATCCGTAAATCTTGTTATATGTAAGTATACAATATATGGATTGTTATTGGATGTCATGGAGACGCAATGGATGGGCTATGGACATGTACTCAATCCTACAGATTACATCTACCGGCGCTTCAGATTATGGCTATGGCGATATAAATTGGATGTGTAATGGACATGCTTTGGATATCTACGTCTTCTGGTCAATCAAAACCGACCAATTTTAATGTTTCAAAACATATGGAATTTTGAAGAGTTCTCATTCGGTGAGTTCATTAATAATCTGTGGCTTAAATACTAATTCACGAGCCTGTTAAAATATCCGAGTCGAAGCACTACAACTTTTCCTGTCATTGGATATTGTGTAAGTTGTTGCTCCTATTGTGGAAGTTGGTAATGGGCAAGTTCCTATTTCAAAGCTAATATTGTAAGTTAGTGCTTTTACCAATTAATTTGAAATAAATTAGCTAGTACACAAAAAAATTGTAAGCAAATAATATTTTCCTTAGGATTTCGATAACTAATTTTAAACAAACTCGAAAATTAGATAAAAATGTGATTAGAGAGTGATTCAGAAGGAATGCGATATAAAGGAAAGTAATTAAATTATTGCCATGAGATTTATATTATTATGTTTAACGTTTTTAAAAAGCAAATTTTAAGTGACAACTGAATTTAGAATTACAATTATTACAGAAGGATTTCTAAGAGTCTGACTTTGCTTTATTTATCATTAGTTTTCCTTGTTTTTTGCACAAAGTGTTCTTATTTATTAATATTTATTCAATAATGTTTTTATTTATATTTCGTAATTTTCTGATAGTTACTAATCAGAATAAATCCATGGCTCACAAACCATTTAAATTTGAATAAAGAAATATTATCAATTTTCTCGATTTTATGATATCCTTTGACAATCAAAGTAGGAGAAACAACTTGGCTATTGGACAATATCGCAGGAGAGGTATTTTTTCTGATCGCCTCACAGGAAATACGGTGCTAAGGATCCAAAGCTTAAAGGAAAATTTCAAACAATATTCTTAGTTTAAATTCTAATTGTACAAAACAAAATAAAACTTAGTGCGGAATCTGAGGGTTGCACATCTTTCAAATGCTAAGTTTGTGTTATTCATTACTTATTTGCCGACCAATTATCATACATAAACTCAGACAAACGCATATAGAGAGGGAAAGACTCTGCATTTTATTATTATACACTACACTGCAAAAACTAACCAACAATGTATTTCTGTAAATGCTATGTAAACGCACGCTGTGATAGACGGTTAATAATATTTAATTTCTAAATAATATTATCACAAAAAACGAAAAAGGAATTGCATGAATGTAAAATGCTCCCTTCAAGAGTTTGTTGGCAGAAGTATTTACTTCGAGCCCAATCATCATGTTGTGCTTTATTTCAGCCTGCTCATCTCTGACAAAATGTAAAGCGATCAGGATTGAATTGAAGCAAATTCTGATCTATAACAGGAGGTTGCATTAAAGCAAGAAATAATACCATTTTTTATTAGTGGATGCAATTCAAGAACAGTCAATGAGGAGCGCCTGGGTGAATTGCAAGATTTTCTCTTAATCTCCAAAATAAATGGGGTCATGCGGATCTTAAGTAATAAAACTAGGATTTTCCAAATGGTAAATAGAAAAATAGAAATGATAAATTCAAAAATTCACTCATCACTGATCATCCATGATGTGTTCAATTTTCACAACAGCATGTAAATGATAATTTTATACCTTTAATGGAAATATTTCAAACGTAGTGTTGCCCCGATATATGAAGGTTAAACATCAAAATACACAATCACAGACTGCAATTAACATTTTATTTAAAAATTAATGCAGTTAATGCATTTTTTATAAAAGCATATTACTTTTAATAATATATTTAATGTTTCGAAAGAAACTGTCATTGTTTGAAATTAATTTCGATTTCATATTGTTTACCCTTACATGATTTTTTCCTTCGTTTCAGTACTTTGATAATGCATTCTCCTTAAATACACATCTTTTATTCCAATAGCTAAGTTATTGCGGGTTTTTTTTTTGTTTAAGTATTCGAATTCTTTAAATGTTTATACATTTAAGCATTAAGATTGATATTTTAAAATGTTATTTAATAGTTGTTATTTCATTATTTAATTGAATTTCATTATTCAATTTAGGTGCAGCCATGGGTGGATGTACCCAATCGCACCGGCAAGGGCAACTTATTCCCCCAAAATTACTTCGCATACAGGTATAAGAAATTTTAAATCTTTTGTATCTATCTAGATATTTAAACATTTTTATCCGTGTTAATCCTTTTTTAATCTTTTTTAATCCTTTTTAATCCTTTTTAAATCCTTGTTATATAATATATAACAAGGATTATATAATATATAACAAGATTTATTTAAAACTTGTTATATAATATATGTTTGACTGTAGCTCTAATATAAGATTACATAATTTAAAAATTCACTGAACATATTATTCTAGCTGAAATGTAATAAAGAGAATAAATTCAAAGATTTCCACTAACTTTTTCTCGTGATATTTACAAACTGGTTTCAAGTGATCTGTACTTAATCTTAACTTCAGTAGTGTTTTATCAACTTGGCTGAAATTCCCAAACTTTGTAAAATCCTTGCTGATTTTAGCATAAGTATGCTTATGATAATCTTCTTTAATAAATTTTCCAATAGAACATTCCATTTTTATGAACTTTAAATATCAAATTTTTATATAATAAAAAAGCATAAGATATCGAATACATCTACTCACCACTATATACTCTGTAGAACTGGGAGAAATGATAATAGCTGATTGATGGTTCTCAGTTCAGAATTGTCATAACATTCTGCAACTAGCAGAAGTATTAATCTGAAAATGACCCTCTTTTATATATACACTTTGCATATATAAAAGATGGGATGGATTATGTTATATTTTCTCATTTTCAGTACAAACCATGGTTGTCAGGTTTGGCTACTTTTAGCCAATTTGGCTATTTTTGAGCATGATTGGTTCATTTTTAAAACTTTGAACTTTAAAGCTAAAATTTTAAATAAATTTTCATTAATAAGAATAATTTATGATTTTTTATTATTTATAATTCATAATTTTCATGATTTGTAAGATTAATAATAAGAATAAATAGAAAATATGTAACAAAGTTATGCATGTCTGATAAATAAATAAGCAAGATTTTAGGACTTGCTCATAACTCTATATCTATAAAACCAGAAAAGTCTCAAACTCTAAATTTTTACTGCAGTTAGTTATTATGCAGCACTTAATTCTCTGGAAAATTTTCTGAAATTTTACTTTCCAAAATTTTCAGGAAAATCCACATATCTAGACACATGATCAACAAATTTTTGGTGAGACTGATGTGATTTATAGATATTCCTCTCCTCATATGCAAGGTCAACTGGAATAGTTCCAGATAGCCTTGCCTCAGACCCATTTTCTCAAGAGGATTTCATTAATAAAGGCCCAAGTTCTTCAACAAGTTTATCTGGAAGGTTAAACAGGGGATTATTTATAATTTTTTGGTTTAATAGTTGATGGTTTTCGAGACTAAAGGCCCACATGTTGATTCTAAGTCCAATTTTTGAAAATAGAGTTATGATAGAGACTGCTTTTAAGGGAAATTAATTAATCAAACAAAATATTTAATTAAGCAGCTCTACCCTAACATATGATTGAGCGGTAACCCATATGCAATTATTAAAAAAATTAAATTAAATAAAATGTAAAAATCTTAGTAAAATGGGGATCGTATAGTGAGAAGTTGAATTTTGAATATAGTCAAAAAATTATGAATTCTAATAAAATTTAATGAAATTATACTGCATATGAGCGCCTACAACATAAATGCATTGATTCAAAGAAAATAAACAACATTTATTTTAGAATTATATTTTCCTTTTTTAACGCTTTACAACATAGTTGAAAAATGTGTATGACTTTGGCCATTCTGTCTGTCCTTTCGCACGATAACTACCATGATTTTATCAAAGTGAAATTTTAGTATGTTTTTGAGACGGTCTGTGGGACATATGGGAATGTTAATGAGTTGTACCACCTAATTAGCTATAATATAAGAATAAATAATTTTAAAATTCACTGAACATATTATTCCAGCTAAAATGTAATATAGAGAATAATTTCAAAGATTTCCGCTAACTTTTTCTCGTGATATTTACAAACTGGTTTCAAGTGATCTGTACTTAATCTTAACTTCAGTAGTGTTTCATCAACTTGGCTGAAATTCCCAAACTTTGTAAAATCCTTGCTGATTTTAGCATAAGTATGCTTATGATAATCTTCTTTAATAAATTTGCCAATAGATCATTCCATTTTTATGAACTTTAAATATCAAATTTTCATATATTAAAAAAGCATAGGATATCGAATACATCTACTCACCACTATGTACTCTGTAGAACTGGGAGAAATGATAATAGCTGATTGATGCTTCTCAGTTCAGAATTGTCACAAAATTCTGCAACTAGCAGAAGTATTAATCTGAAAATGACCCTCTTTTATATATGCACTTTGCATATATAAAAGATGAGATGGATTATATTATCTTTTCTAAGTACAAACCAGGGTTGTCAGGTTTGGCTACTTTTAGCCAATTTTTCTATTTTTGATCATGATTGGTTCATTTTTTTAACTTTGAATTTTAAAGCTAAAATTTTTAATAAATTTTCATTAATAAGAATAATTTATGATTTTTCATTATTTATAATTCATAATTTTCATGATTTGTAAGATTAATAATAAGAATAAATAGAAAATATGTAACAAAGTTATGCATGTCTGATAAATAAATAAGCAAGATTTTAGGACTTGCTCATAACTCATAACTTTTATACATTTTATGGGATAAATCATAATATTATGATTTATCCCATAAAATGTACAAAAAAAATTCCACCAAAACATGTTCTGCAGTTTTGTAAATACAAATTAAAATAATAATAATTACATCCATATAATATGAAAAGATTACGTGACCCACTTAAAAAAAAAACATGACACCCATCTTTTCCCCAAAATAAAACTCGCGATTTTTAAAGTGCTTTTAAATTTATATTTAGTGTTGCTTCCGTCCTAAAACCGCTTTATTTTCCTGCATCTATATTCTGCGCCAACTCAATTACAATATTTTTGATTATCAAACTTCGATTATTTCTGCAATGAAGCTATTTTAATGGATGCATATTTAAACAAGTAATTGTAAAATGAGTTGTATAAAAATTGCTGAGATTTTTTCACTCAAAATTATTTAACTCTGGAGTTTGGAATAAAAGTGTGTGAATGAAATATTCACTGCTTTTATATAGGGAGCTATTAAATAGAGAGATATATAGAGAGATAGTAAATATATAGAGAGATATTAAATATCAAATTTTTATATAATAAAAAAGCATAAGATATCGAATACATCTACTCACCACTATGTACTCTGTAGAACTGGGAGAAATGATAATAGCTGATTGATGCTTCTCAGTTCAGAATTGTCACAACATTCTGCAACTAGCAGAAGTATTAATCTGAAAATGACCCTCTTTTATATATGCACTTTGCATATATAAAAGATGGGATGGATTATGTTATCTTTTCTTCTTTAATATATATATATGTAATATATATATATTATATATATACATGTAATATATATATATATATATATATATATATATATATATATTAAGTACAAACCAGGGAAAGTACATAAGTATGCTTATGATAATCTTCTTTAATAAATTTGCCAATAGATCATTCCATTTTTATGAACTTTAAATATCAAATTTTCATATAATAAAAAAGCATAGGATATCAAATACATCTACTCACCACTATATACTCTGTAGAACTGGGAGAAATGATAATAGCTGATTGATGCTTCTCAGTTCAGAATTGTCACAATATTCTGCAACTAGCAGAAGTATTAATCTGAAAATGACCCTCTTTTATATATGCACTTTGCATATATTTATAAAAGATGGGATGGATTATGTTATCTTTTCTTCTTTATGTAGAAGCCAGGGTTGTCAGGTTTGGCTACTTTTAGCCAATTTGGCTCTTTTGGGAAATGATTGGTTCATTTTCTTTAACTTTGAATTTTAAAGCTGAAATTTTAAATAAATTTTCATTAGTAAGAATAATTTATGATTTTTCATTATTTATAATTCATAATTTTCATGATTTGTAAGATTAATAATAAGAATAAATAGAAAATGTGTAACAAAGTTATGCATGTCTGATAAATAAATAAGCAAGATTTTAGGACTTGCTCATAACTCATAACTTTTTTTATACATTTTATGGGATAAATCATAATATTATGATTTATCCCATAAAATGTATAAAAAAAATTCCACCAAAACATGTTCTGCAGTTTTTTAAATACAAATTAAAATAATAATTACATCCATGTAATATGAAAAGATTACGTGACCCACTTAAAAAAGAAACATGGCATCCATCTTTACCCCCAAAATAAAACTCGCTATTTTTAAAGTGCTTTTAAATTTATATTTAGTGTTGCATCCGTCCTAAAACCGCTTTATTTTCTGCATCTACATTCTACGCCAACTCAATTACAATATTTTTGATCATCAAACATCGATTATTTCTGCAACGAAGCTATTTTAATGGATGCATATTTAAACAAGTAATTGTAGAATGAGTTGTATAAAAATTGCGGAGTTTTTTTCACTCAAAATTATTTAACTCTGGAGTTTGGAATAAAAGTGTGTGAATGAAATATTCACTGCTTTTATATAGAGAGCCAGACGATTTATATTTCGATGACGTCTTTTGAATAAAGTAAATTTTTTTTCTATGAAATTTTAAGTTTTCAAGTAAAATAAATTATTGTAGCTTTGTGATAAATAATAAAATATCATCGCTGAATGTATCGTATTTTAGGGATGCGATACATTCAGCGAGTTGCATTACAGTTGGAAAGTGTTTAATAATTAATGCTATGTGCATGATTGATATTTCTTGTATTTACATATCTGAGTGTCTTTACCTGTAATTGTATGTTCAAACATATCTAATAATACAAAAGATTTTTACATACAAAATACGATAGAAGATATATTTGTTAATGAGATAAATAGTCTTGAACTTTTAATTATTAATTCGCTTAATTAACCTATTGTTATAAAAATATGTTTATTGATGTCTTCATAGATATCTTTGATATACATCTATATGTCAACCAAGTAAAAATAGTGAAATTAATTCAGATCACTGTAAAAATTCTATCTCACTCTCAGATAATGCATTGATAAATGATAATTATTACAAAAGAGTAAAATCGATGCAAGAAATAGCATCTAATAGCAATGAATAGTGCTTTAGTGAATCTTTACAGTGAATCTTTATGGAAGATATATTTGTTAATGAGAGAAATATTCTTGAACTTTTAATTATCAATTCGCTTAATTAACCTATTGTTATAAAAATATGTTTATTGATGTCATCATAGATTTCTTTGATATACATCTATATGTCAACCAAATAAAAATAGTGAAATTAATTCAGATCACTGTAAAAATTCTATCTCACTATCAGATAATGAATTGATAAATGATAATCATTACAAAAGATTAAAATCGATGCAAAAAATAGCATCTAATAGCAATGAATAGTGCATTTGTGAATCTTTATAGTGAATCTTTATAGAAGATATATTTGTTAATGAGAGAAATAGTCTTGAACTTTTAATTATCAATTCACTTAATTAGCCTATTGTTATAAAAATATGTTTATTGATGTCATCATAGATTTCTTTGATATACATCTATATGTCAACCAAGTAAAAATAGTGAAATTAATTCAGATCACTGTAAAAATTCTATCTCACTCTCAGATAATGCATTGATAAATGATAATCATTGCAAAAGATTAAAATCGATGCAAAAAATAGCATCTAATAGCAATGAATAGTGAATCTTTATAGTGAATCTTTAGTGAATCTTTATAGTGAATCTTTAGTGAATCTTTATAGTGAATCTTTAGTGAATCTTTATAGTGAATCTTTAGTGAATCTTTATAGTGAATCTTTATAGAAGATATATTTGTTAATGAGAGAAATAGTCTTGAACTTTTAATTATCAATTCACTTAATTAACCTATTGTTATATAAATATGTATATTGATGTCATCATAGATTTCTTTGATATACATCTATATGTCAACCAAGTAAAAATAGTGAAATTAATTCAGATCACTGTAAAAATTCTATCTCACTCTCAGATAATGCATTGATAAATGACAATCATTGCAAAAGATTAAAATCGATGCAAAAAATAGCATCTAAAAGCAATGAATAGTGCTTTAGTGAATCTTTATAGTGAATCCTTATAGAAGATATATTTGTTAATGAGAGAAATAGTCTTGAACTTTTAATTATCAATTCACTTAATT
Source organism: Amaurobius ferox (assembly GCA_951213105.1). Taxonomy (NCBI): domain Eukaryota; kingdom Metazoa; phylum Arthropoda; class Arachnida; order Araneae; family Amaurobiidae; genus Amaurobius; species Amaurobius ferox. The sequence continues at coordinate 40,309,720 of OX578142.1, forward strand.
AACCTATTGTTATATAAATATGTATATTGATGTCATCATAGATTTCTTTGATATACATCTATATGTCAACCAAGTAAAAATAGTGAAATTAATTCAGATCACTGTAAAAATTCTATCTCACTCTCAGATAATGCATTGATAAATGATAATCATTACAAAAGATTAAAATCGATGCAAAAAATAGCATCTAATAGCAATGAATAGTGCTTTAGTGAATCTTTATACAGCACTTTTTGAATGTATTTTAAATACCATTTTTCCTGTGAAGATAAAGACACAATCCTTTATAAAACAACACATAATGTATTTCCAACAACTCATTCTACATATTTTGTTGTTTACACTTTACATAAGTGAAAAATAGGCTTCGTTGTAGAAATAATCAAATTTGGATAATCATTTAAACTCAAATATATTGTATTTTCGTTGTTTCAGTTTGTAGATGCACAGAATTTAAGCAAAAATAAAGTAGTTTTAGGAGGGATGCAACACTCAATATGAATTAAAAAGAACTTAAAAAATCACGATTTTGAAACAAGATGGATGCCATATATCATTTTGAAGTGGGTCATGTGATCGTTTCATATCATGGTCACGTGATCGTTTCATATAAGATGTGTAATTATTATTTTAATTTTTATTTAAAAAACTACTGAATATATTTTATGGAACAATTTGAATATTACCTAAAATTTTCGAAGCAATGTGTGAATTTTAAATTCGCTTAAAAAATGTTTGAAAAATTAGGTCCCATAGGGCTCAATGTATTTCATTTTTTCAACCCGGGTTCAATTCAAAACTAATTGGGTGGTATTATTCATTTATATTCCCATAGGCCCTACAGACCGTCTGAACAACATACTAAAATTCCATTTTGATTAAGTCATTTTTACGGCAGTTATCGTGCTAACGGACAGACAGAATGAACAAAGTCATAAACACTTTTCAACTTTGTTGTAAAGTGGCCCTTTGGGCTGAAAAATGCCCCTGCCTCATTCCAACGGCTCATGTCGCTTATTTTATCCAGTATCTCAGGCACTTACATTGTGTTTTCCCACACTTTCGAGGATTACCTCAGAAAACTTGAAGGCATATTCATTCATCTGAATAACCATGGTTACATCCGTTACATCCTACAAATGTGCTAATCAATAATAAGCCTATAAAAAGGGTTCGATTTAATATTCCATCTCCAAAAGAACTCCAGTTCTCAGAAAACAAGAAAGTGTTCCTGTTTCCTGATATTAACAATCTTCATCATTATATAGTCAAAATAACAGTAATTATCGAGATAGAGTTGTTTTCAACAAGGGCTACAACAACAAACAGCAAAGGCAAAAGTTTTTTTCTGAAAATAGAGCCGCTAAAACGTCATAAAGTCTGAAATCACATATAAATTAAATAGCAAATGAAAGCACAATTAAAGTAAAATTCTCACGAAAGTTACAATATCTTTATATAATGTAAGTTCAATAATTATTTAGTCGAATATTTTCTTTTGTCATTTACCATGCTGAATATTTATTTGGATTGTACTTAATTATTAATTTGATTTGTTTTAATGAAATTTCATTCCTGTGATAAAAGTAGAAATTTATTTTGAATACTGTATATTTATTAATTACTTGACAATAATATTCATTAGTGAAAATTACATTTTGTTATATTCCAAGAAAAAAAAAATTTTGTCATGGTGTTTTACAATCAAAATGTTTAAAATAATTTAGTAATCGTTCTTGTTGTATGTAATTAATCCGCTTTTAACATAATTTATCTTTTGGTTAAAGCCCTCGGACTGCGGACTTGAATTTTTAATTCTCTGGATGGTTGTGAGACTGATCTATTATCTTGATTTTGAATGGAACTCTTGAAACATGCTATATGTAAAGAAAATAATATTATTTTAAGAAAAGGTAAATTAAATAGTCTTAATCTTGGTTTAATAATAAGTGAAAAATTTAGGAAGTGTTTGAACTTGATGTCAAGAATGTGTATAAAGTTTGAAAGAAAGAAATTTAAATGATGCTATTTCATTGATAATATTTTACAAATGTGTCTTATTTTGATAATCAGCTAGCTTCATATGAAATTACCCTCTTTTGTTAGTATGCAAGTAACTGATGAGAGAAAAACTTTAAGCATAAATCTTTAATATAGAAGGTGTTTAAAAAAATATTTTTATTTGAATAAAATGAGGAAAATTTTAGTAGAAATGTATGAGTTTATTGTAATACATAATTATATAATGAAAAGTTAACATTTTATTGACAGATTTAAATTACCCTTGAGAAATATACTGATTTTTACAAATGCTGGCTACAAAATTTTTGAAATTAAAATAAAACTGTCTTGATAGCCTACTTTTAAAATTTTATGTCAATAATTTACTATTTATAAATTGCTTAAATATTTGAATTCCAAATTGTATGTATCTACCCTAGCCCTACCACCAACTGCCCCGAATTATTTTCTCACCGTTCGGAAATCCATATTATCCCACCTCGTCATTTACGAAAGGCTGCGATAGCCGTACTATGAAGTCGTCGGAATTCGGTTTCGTTATACTTTGATGGACAGAGGGGTGGAGTTAAGGCGGAACCTCACTGGACCAATCGAAGTCAATAGTTAATATGAAGGAAGTTAACATAGTGCTTTATAAACACTTTTTATTCACCGATGAATACTTTTAAAGCAGATGAAGAATACTTTGATTAATATAACTGTGTGATTTCGATTGACAATAATATTAACCATACTTGCCTTTATTATAATAATAAGCAAAAGTTGGAAAAGAAATACATTTTTTAAATGAATTACTAAATGTGAAATGTAATAAATGCTTTTGATATCAATTTTCGAGAAAACTATAATATACTTCTTTTCACAAAGTCCCGAAAAAGGATTATATTACCTAAAGTTATTCATAGTTTGCGCATCTAAAAGTTAAACTAGGAGTAATATATATTATGGTTTAGTTTTGATGTAAGTGCCACAGAAAAGCAAATTAAGAACGTTTTTTAATAGTTTTTGTTAAGCTGTTGAAATTCTTTCACATTTAAGAAACACATTTTAAATGTCAGAGTTTTTACTGTATATTCTTTTTATTTGTATTGTACTTCCTTTTACAAATTTAAAAAATACAATTTTTTTCTAAAAATGTGATGAGTAGTAAAATATATATCTTGTACTTGCTTTTAGTATTTTAAAAGTATTAGGGGGGGAGGGGTTTTTCTTCCTTTCAAAGACGATCACTCGGAAATACAAGACCGCCATCTTGAATACTGCTATTACATACCTTATTTCAGGTTTCACGGTCTCCTTAGAGGGTGAAATTATCAAAGGGTTTTTACGAACCTTCGTATAACTTTAGGTACCCTAATAAGACTTCGTGGTACTACATTTCGTAAAATTTGATTGACGTGCGGAATAAACGGTTATTTCGAACCAGGGGCCCTACCACCAACACATCGTAAATCTACCCGGGTTCGAAATAACCGTTTATTCCGCACGTCAATCAAATTTTACGAAATGTAGTACCACGAAGTCTTATTAGGGTACCTAAAGTTGTACGAAGGTTCGTAAAAAACCCTTGATAATTTCACTCTCAAAGGAGACCGTGAAACCTGAAATAAGGTACGTAATAGCAGTATTCAAGGTAGCGGTCTTGTATTTGCGAGTGATCGTTTTTGAAAGGAAGAAAAATTCAACCACAGAGGATAAATTAATTATACTAATTGACAATGGATTTGTTTCATTGTTCAGGTTAAATTGCCATCAAGTTGCCGGATTTTAGCCTGGCCAAAAAACCCGGCCGGCTTTATTTTGGTTTTAACCGCTTAAAAAAAGCCGGCTTTTATTAAAAAAAAGTGGTTTACAACCAATTCACATTGAATTTGCATTACTTTATCTTTGATGCACTCCTAAATATTTTTTACTAAAATGTTTATAAACTTCTATTAAATATTACCACGTACACAAGACTTTATGACCACTAGAAAAATACTATGAAGGTAATAAAAGAAAAAATATATATACATTGAGGAGAATGCATTAAATTAGACACATTAATTGGCATTAGACATTAAATTAGTTGCCGACTAAATTAGTATCAAATGCTTCGATAATAATTTTCTTGGAATATGTAAAACTACGATCTTGAGAAATTTTACAAGCACCCATTTTTCATCAAATCTGAACATTTTATTCCACATGTATTAAAATACAAGCTCATTTGTTTACTTCAAAGGATATGTCCTATCAATTTTCAAAATATTTCTTTTTTTTCTTTTCTATTTGGAAGTTCGTATAATTATTGTAGCGTTATAATATGTTTCAGCTATGCTAACGTTAGCGAACTCAACTATCTCTCTTTCACGAATCGTTAAATAAACGTCTGACAGAATTTTAAAAATAAAATCTATATTTTCTCTAAACAATTTTTTCCCCCTTCTCAAACAATATTAAAATAACTTCAAATTGTATTTTACTTTTAGAATAACATCCTGAAATAGCACTGTAAGTTTCAGAGCATGTAATTTCTCATTTCACCCAATATGGCATAGCACTTTTGCTTAGGCGGTAGGAGAGATGCTCAGTAATCGAGAGGTATCCGGTTCGAATCAAAGCGGGTTTTATTTTTAAAACTTGTGCTGCCATCTGTTATTAAAATATTTAGCTGAAATATTTTGTAATAACATGCAGAACTTTCTGTTTAAAGTTTCATTCTTAAATTACCTAACTTGAATAAATTATTAAGTTTACGTTTTTATAAAAATTTATTTTGAAGTTAATTTGAAAATTTCTTATACTTTAGTTAAGTAAATTTTATACCAACCAAAGATGGAATGAACATTTTCTACTATGACAGACAATGTTTACTTTAAAATTAATTTTCCTGTAGTCCGTAGAGAGAAAGGAAACCCCAATACTTTTCAAATACTAAAAGCAAGTACAAGATATATATTTTACTACTCATCACATTTTCAGAAAAATTTTGTATTTTTTAAATTTTTAAAAGTAAGTACAACACAAATAAAAAGAATATACAGTAAAAACTCTGACATTTAAAATGTAACTTCTTAAATGTGAAAGAATTTCAACAGCTTAACATAAACTGTTAAAACATTCATGAATTTGCTTTTCTGTGGTACTGACATCAAAACCAAACCATAATATATCAGTCCTAGTTTTATCTTTTAGATGTGCAAACTATGAATAACTTTAGGTAATAAATTTTTTATTAGGTGTATTTCCTATTTCGGGACTTGGAAAACAAGTATATTGCAGTTTTCTCGAAAATTGATATCAAAAGCATTTTGTACATTTAATATTTAGTAATTCATTTAAAAAATGTATTTCTTTTTCAACCATTTGCTTAGTTATAATAAAGGCAATTATGGTTACTATTACTGTTAATCGAAATCACACAGTTCTATTAATCACAGTTCTATTCATCTGCGAAAAAAAGTATTCTTTATCGGTGAAAAAAAAGTGTTTATAAAGCACTTCCTGCGTATTAACTATTGACTTCGATTGGTCCAGTGAGGTTCCGCCTTAACTCCACCCCCCTGTCCATCAAAGTATAATGAAACCTAATTCCGACGACTTCATAGTACGGTTATCGCAGCCTTTCGTAAATGAGGAGGTGGAATAATATGGATTTCCGAATGGTGAGAAAATAATTCTCGGCAGTTGGTGGTAGGGCCCCTGGATAAAAGTGGATTAGGCCTACTGGGGAAACCACTATAAAAAAAACGCGCCATGGCCTTACCTCAAGGGTGGTGTGGAAAAGGCTGTGGCAAATGGGTTTATGCCCGTTTCATCCTTTCCCATTTCATCCCTTACGCTACCCTTTTTTAAAATAGTTGCATTTTATCCCTTATCCAAAGTACACCTGTTCTCCAAATTTCCTCCCTAATGAGAGGGGCACAAATGACTCCTTAGGGAATGAGTTCCCAAGAGCTCCGTTCAACTTGCGATCTCTTTGAAAATTGTCTAGTGACTGCAGGTGTCTCATAGGGAGCAAATCCAAACGTCATTCACCAGTCGTAATATTAGTGTTGAGAACAAATTAAAAATATTGCTTGTAAATATATTGTTTGGCGTTATTTAAATATATTTAAATAATTTAGATAGGGTAAATCCTATCTTATCAGATATCCCTATGAAATGGATACTTCTAATCGTTTTGTAGTACAATGAATATATGCAGGACGTTTACAACTATGGGCATTTTTAGCAACATGATATATGCAGCAAATCTGCGTTCCTTTCAGCATTAAATATCTTAAATATTCAACCAAATGTCAATTTTTTCATGGAATTAATAATAATTTTGTATTTGATTATTTTCAGAAGCTATTGAAATACACAACTTTATTAAAAAAGAATCGACTGTGGCTCCATTCCAATGGAGCCGAAACGATTTTGCGGGAGCAACATCTTTCTTTGTGTGTGGTTTGTCTTCTTTAAGCATTTTTAAAACAGTTCAAAATAATAAAATTTCGAAATTAGAATCACTATAGTTCTTTAATTAAAAATTCTATCCCAAATCCAATTATATATCCATTTAGAATTTTCAAAGGGTTACATATTTCTTTGTATAGTTTATAGCTAGAATTTTCAGTTTTTGAGATATATAAGCATTACAAACTTGGATAATGGAAAAATTTTAATATTCTTCAATTTGCAAGACGATTTCTCAAAAACTGAAAAAACAAATTATAAATCTAGAAACTAGATTTCCTATTGAATCTTTTGTCACTTACTATTTATATCACCTCTTATGTTTACGAATATATTTCGAGTGAAAATAATCAAAGTGAAGCAAATCATTGCTCGGGCAAAACTTTGGTCTTTTCGAAAAAATATTTAAATACTGAAATCATTTTATATATTCATAATGTGCACCCTATTTTCAACAAAAAAAGTGAAAAAATTGTTTACATAATTAACTATTAGATTTGGAGATATAAACGTCCAAAGGGTTTATATGTATCGTACCGCTTCCATTAAAATAGCTAGTATTTTAAAAATAAAAACTATAATACTGTTCTGGAGTAATATAATCTCGTAAAATAAAGCTGCAAAATTTAATGTTCAAAGAAAATAATTTTCAGCTTTTCTATCACTTATCAATTATTAATGTTATGTCAGTTAGCTAATACTTTAAAATAGTATGTCACTCATGGCATTTTTGAAAGAACGCTTAATGTTTCTTTGAGACAGGGGCACATTTGTTTGTAATGAAAAATAACTTAAATGTCAAAAGATATTGGCGAATCGAAGGCAGATTGGGAAATTGCAAGTAAATTATTCTAAATAGATATTAAAAATGTTCGTTCGGACAATTAGAAAAATATGTTAATGATTCTTAGCCATCTTCGTGAGAAAAATTTTCCGGTCGTTCATTTTTCGAGATGTTCATTCAATGTTGTCTTCATTAACAATAAAAAAAAATCTTATTATGGGACCTACACATCAACCATTTTAAATAGCAGTATACGTGACCTTCATTTTACTACCCCAAATATTGAATTTTGTATAGCGAGAATAGAGAACTTCCTTTTTGGAGCCTTAATTTAATTATTTTAATAGAATGTTTTGAATAACAATGTCATTTAGAATACTATAGGAATTTACAGCTGATGGTGAGTTTCTTTATAATATATTTTCAGTACTTAAACAGGTATACTGCTAGTTATGTATAAAATAGATCTAGACTAATATAGATCTTCCTAAAGGGAAATTATCTTTACTGTATATTTTTTTTGCAAAGTAAAGCCATTCCAAATGGAACAGCCGCAAGGGGATCAAATCTCCTCCAACAGGAAAGAAGAGCTGTGAAGAGAAGAGACTATTGGGGAACGCTAACAGTTTTCCCTTCTACCAACAGGTGAGGACTACAAGTTAATTAGGAGCGGGAGCAGACAGGATGAAATGGGAAAAGATGAAAGTGCACATCACCGGCAAATGAGAAGGGGACTTGTAGTGGTACCTGAAGAGGTATTGCTTTGTTTAAAAAATGCCTGTTCAAGTACCACTGTAAGTTACTTTCAGACATCAACTTTGATCCTGGACAAGAGAAGGGAACTTGTCATGGTATTTGAAACAATATTGTTTTGTTTGGAAAATACCTTTCCAAATACCACTGCAAGTTACATCAACTTTGATCCAGAACAAGACTTTAATTCAGAAAGGGACTTGTTATGTAAACTGGCCCCAGTAATGTATAAAATACAATTAATGTGGCTATGTTTGCATAGCAGGTTCTTTTCGTAAACAATCTCCGTGGCTCGAAAACAAAATCCAGGATATTACTTTCTTCGACACTTAATAATTTCTGAAAGTTCACTCAATTTAGAATGCTGACTAAACCCTTCTTAAGGTACGGCATGTTTTTGAAATGTATTATATATATTATTAAGCATGTTATCTTTTCATGTTATAATATTATGCAACAAATTTACTGACACCATTCTTGTTGATCTAGCACGCTTCATTCACAAGAAAAGAGAAGTTTTGTTATATTTTTACATTATGCAGATAAATTTTTCCTCTCCAAATATCCGAGTGGGAGGATTCCGACGTGATTAATCTACTTTTAATCAGCGACAGAATCCAACAACATTATTGTCTTATACGCAATTCTTTTCGGCTTCTCGGGAATTTATCATTCCACCATGGAGAAAGCCATATATGTTATCGATGCCTCCACTGGTACACCGCTGAAAATATTTTACAGAAGCATATACCATTTCGCAAAGAGCGGTTACGATGCCAAGCCCTGAAAAAAGTATTTTAAAGTTTAGCATGGAGAACTACCAGCACCCGCGGTCCCGTTTATTGCGGATTTTGAAGCGCTCCTGGTGAAGATGAATAGCAGCGAATCCTCCCGCGAAAACTCCTTTACGGAAAAGAGGATCTTCATGAACCTTGGGGTTACGCTTACGTAGTGGTCGATCCACAGGGCAAGTGCCTCAAAGACCCCAAGGTGTATCGAGGCACTGAAGCAGTCATAAAGTTCATTGAAGATATCTTGCAAGAGAAGGACGAGCTACCTGTAAAAATCAAAGCCATCAGGCCGATGAAACTTACCAGGAGGGAGGCCATTTCATTCCAACAAACCGTGGAATATTATTTATGCAAAAAAACCGTTTAAACACGATGGGGTGAGGTATGTAGGGAAACACAGAGATCATGACCACATTAGTGGTGCACATCGAGGAGAGCTACATGTGGCGTGCAATTTGAGATTTTGCCTCCCTACTACTATTCCGATAGTGTTTCACAATTTAAAGGACTATGATGGACACCACCTGATATCGGGGCTTGGCAAATTTAATGAGTATGAGATTATGCCTATCACAGTAAACATGGGAAAATATATTTCGTTTATCGTGAAGATGAAAAGCGAAGGTGTGAGGCTGCATTTCATAGACAGTCTTCAATTTTTAAATACCTCCTTGAAAAAATTGATAGCCAATCTACCCAGAGATCAATTTACAATTACAAGTGCAGTAATGCCAAGACATACAGATCTGCTATTACGTAAGGGGGTGTACCTATACGTGTACATGGACGCGTATGGAAATTTTGAAGACCAAGTGCTACCTCCACATTTGGTCTTTTACAGTACCTTAACATAAGAGCACATATGTGAGGAGGATTAAGATCATGTTCAGAATGTATGAATGGCATTTGATCTGAAGAATCTTGGCGATTACCATGATTTGTATGTTAAAACGGATGTCCTTCTGCTGGCCAAAGTATTCGAACATTTCAGAAAATTATGTATGGTATACTATGTTTTTGATTGCGATCATCTGATGATTGCTCCTGGGCAGGCGTGGCAGGCCTCCCTAAAAATGGTGGACCAACCCTTGCATATCCTAATTGATACTGATATGCATGTTTTCGTTGAACGGGGATTCGTGGGGGATATCAGTAATTACCAAACTTTGGGAACGGGCAAACCACCCATACTTGGCCGAGTACGATCATACAGAGCCCATTCGGTATCTGATGAATTTAGATGCGAATAATATGTACAGGTGGGCATGTCTCAGTCCCTACCTTAGAGAACATTTGAGTGGGTGTCCCCTTCCATAGTGAATGAAGAGTGGATTTTGGCTCTCCCCAGCGATGGAACAGATGGGTATATATATTGGAGGTGGATTTATATTACCCATCTGAATTACATGACTTTCACAACGATTACCCACTCGCTTCGGAAAAGATGAAGATAGAAGAAAATATGATTTCACCATTCACAGTGCAATTAATAAAATCAATTAAGATGCTATATAATTAATAAAATCAATTAAGGTTAGGAGAAAAACTTTCTCCTAACCTTAACGATAAAATCAATTATAGCCCACTTTAAAAATTTTAAATATTATCTGGAACTGGGGATAAATCAAAAAATGTCCATTAAATTTTAAAATTTAAGCAACGAGCCAAGTTGAAGCCCAGCGTTGACTTTAACACTGAACATCGAAAAAAGGTCTAATCAGGTTTAGAAAAAGATTTTTTTAAACTTATGAACAACGCCGTGTATGGAAAATGTATAGAAAATTTAAGGAACCGGGTAAAGATAGATCTTGTGAAGGACGAGAAACGCGGGGAGCAGCTTATGGCGGCACTCACATTTAAATCTTTCAAGATTTTTAATGATGATTTGATAGGGATCGAGCGTTTATATACCAGCATAAATAGGCCCACATACGTCGGTTTTGCCATTCTGGAGCTTAGTAAACTCCTCATGTATAAGTTTCACAATGGATTTATGAAGAATGAATACAGAAGAAAAGCAACACTTTTGTTTACTGACACCGACTCTCTCACTTATGAGGTCGAGTGATGGGATTTTTGCAAAGATATGGAGAAAAGCAGCTTCGACACATCGGATTATCCAACAAACCATTCCGTCCACAGAGTCGTAAACAAGAAGAAGATTGGTTGATTTGAGGACGAATTAAATGGAACAGCTGGACTTGAGTTTGTGGGGCTCAGGTCCAAAATGTATTCTCTCCTCTCCACATTAGGGGAGAAGGAAACGGGAAAAGGTGTTTCACAAATATTTGTAAAAAAACATATCAAATTCGAGCACTACCGACAATGTTTAGAATAAGTCTCAAGCACAAGATCCTTTCAACATCGCATAGGGAGTGAGTGTCATCGTTTGTATACACTTAAACAGAGTAAGCTAGCACTCTCTCTCTTTATGACGATAAGCGTTACATTTTGGAAGATGGTATTTACACGTTACACCTATGCACATGGGCCTTGTAAAATACCTAAAGAATAACCACTCTATTTTTCTTATACCAACCAAGAACATTTCACGATTTTTATACATGAACATTTCACGATTTATATACAAGAACTTTTCACGATTTTTATATAAGAACTTTTCACAATTTTTACATTTTGATTACAAGAACTTTTCACGATTTTCATTCAAAAACTATTCACGATTTGTGTACAAGAAATTTTCACGAATGTTACATTTTGAATGCAAGAACATTTCAAGAATTTTACATTTTGAATACTAGAAAGTTTCACGATTTTTACATTTTGAATATATGAACTTCTCACGATTTTTACATTTTTATTCAATAAGTTTTGAAGATTTTTACATTTTGAATACGAGATTTTTTCAGGATTTTTAATACAAGACCCTTTTAATATTTTTCCATGTTTACTGCAATAGATCGGAAGATCTTTTCAAGACTTTTAAAAAGAATTCTACATTTTTAATATAAGAACTTTTCAAGATTTTTCACACAAGATCCTTTCAAAACTTTCATACAATGTATTTCCCTGAATTATATTTCGTATCTTACTTCTTTGTTAAGAACATTCACACTTTTACAACATTTTTGGGCAAGCTATTTTACGACTTTTACAGAATTTCTTACACTTTCAAGAATTTTATCTTCCCCAGAAGAACCTTTGAAGAATTTTTTACATTTTTATGCAAGCTATTTTACAAGTTTTGCAGAATTTTTTACATTTTCAAGAATTTTACCTTTCTTACAAGAACTTTTCAAGAATTTTACTTTCCTCAGAAGACGTTTTGAAGAATCTGTTACATTTAAACACAAGAACTTTTGGCTCAGGTACTGTAAGAGACCTGATTTCATGCCAAATCTACCTGATTTCATGCCAAATCTGGGGGCCATTTCTGGGAGCGGCTAGACGTGACCTATGACATTGCGACTTGGGGGCTCAAATGAGAATAAGGATCCAAGTGGCTAGTTGAACAATGTGGAAAGGAAGGGTCGAAGATTAGGTGGGAGTGATTTCTTCTAAATGTTTGTTAAGTTTTTCTATGGCATGGAAAGACAGAGCGAATTGAATGGGCTGTTGTGGTTTTAAGTGGTAGAGCTGGACAATGTCTGAGGGAAGGGTCATGTATTAAAATTAAGTAGTTCAGCTGACATAAAGAGGGTATTCACTAATTTCATTTGGACGTTATAGGACATCGTTTTTGCTTTCCATTCAATGAATAATCTATAGAAACGTGTTTGTGTGGGGGGAGGGGGCGTGCGCATGAATTGAAAATCTGTTTATTTGTGTGTTTGCGTTTGTGTGTGGGGGGGGGGGGGGGAAGGGGGCGCGAGCGCATAAATTGAAAATCTGTTTATTTATGTGTTTGTGTGGGGGGGGGGGGCGGTGCGCGCGCGCGTTATAGGCCATTGTTTTTGCTTTCCATGCAATGAATGGTAATCTATAGAAACGAAAAAAAACATTTTTTTTAAGTAACGTCTCTCTCTCTCTCTCTGTGTATGTGTGTGTGTGTGTGATTGAAAATCCGTTTACTTGTGTGTTTGTGCTTGTGTGTGTGTGGGGGGGGGGACGTTATAAACCATTGTTTTTGCTTTCCGCGATTATTGGATTCGGGGATTAGTGTTATTCTGACAAAGATTTTAGAAATTCGTGTGTTGCAGAGTTTATTACTATTTTCAATTTACTATGTCCTCTGTTTTATTTTGGCAAAGATTTGCAGGAGATTACCCGTACTATGTGAAATATATGAGTTTCAACAATTTTTGTCAAAATAAAACAGTGACGTAATAAATTGAAAATATCAATAATAATAATGTTTAAACCGGAAGACAGTAATTGATATAATCCAGTCAAAAGTGCAATTTATTTTATATACATTTCTTTAGTATTTAAATCGGAGAAGACTCAACAAAAATCGTCTGCTGCATAAACAAATTGGATTTAAATCCGTTGCTAAGCGACATGCTATCACTTTCTTCAAATAAAATTACGGGAAGAAATATCGTCTGTATAATGCTATGTCTATGGAAGGTTTACCTGTACATTTTTACAATTATTGATTACATCTAAACAATTATTGATCCTAGAAACTTGAAACATGAACTAAATTTTAAGTGGAGCTATTCCAAGACTACTCACAAAATTTCATGAAATTCGGTTCAGCCGTTCTCCTGTGATGATGAGACAAATAGCCAGACAGACAGATTTCCAATTTTATTTATATAGATTAGATGTATGCTATATGAAAAATACTTCACGCTTAATATTTTTTAAAAGTGTTTTTTTTTTAAATCTTTATTCAATTTAATCAGAAGCCCTGGTTAGAGATACATCCAATTTAATACAGAAAAGAGAAAATTTGCGAAGACAAATTTTGAGAAAGATTTCTTCAAATTGCATGCTGTGTTTGGAAAAACCATGGAAAATCTTCATGAAATCTTCATGAAAATCAAAGTGAATGTTGAGTTAGTGAATTCTTCAAAGCGAGCCCTGAAAATGGTGGCATCCCCAGCTTATAGAGCTAGCAGGATTTTTAGCAAAGATCTGGTGGGTATCGAGCGTGTGAGGAGTTGCATTTTAATAAATTGGCCTATATACGTTGGCTTTACTATCTGGCTGTCCAAGCTACTCATGTACGAGTTCCATTATAAGCATATTAAAAGCCAATATGGTTGTTGAGACCCAGACCGTCCGACCTACCAGAAAGGTGTAAGGTAACTGTTTGGACGGCCGGGATGTGCCACCCAATTTAGACCGGAACCCAGTGGGGGAGGCATCCACAGAGACCGTACCCTCCTTCCCCTACCACCAACCTCTCGGAAGGAATGCTAATATGGTGAAAAAGCTTCACTTCTCTTTACCGATACTGATTCATTGGCTTGTGAAATTCAAACTGCTGATATCTATGAAGATATGAGACAGCATAAGCAGCTGTATGATTTTTGTGACTACCCCAAAGACCGTCCTCTTTTTAGTAAAAGGAATAAAAAACGTATTGGATACTGTAAAGATGAACTGAATTCAATCCACATTCAAGAGTTTATAGGACTTAGACCTAAGATGTACTCTATTCTATCATCTGCTGGAGAAAAGAAAAGAGCTAAAGCTGTTTCTACGCATGTGGTTGCCCGGAAAATTACGCACAGTGATTATAAACAGTGCCTGTTGAATGTTAGACCTATCATGGAAGAATAGATTAAAATTGATAGCAGCCATCATAAACTATTCACTGTATGCCAGAACAAGGTGGCTTTGTCTCCTATTGATGACAAAAGATATTTACATCTTACATGAAGACGGCATTACAAGTTATGCTTACGGACACTTTAAAATAAAAAAAAACGAAAAAGATCAATCATGCTTAAAGCATTGATTATGAAACACTTTCCAACTCCAATGCAATTTTATTTAAACATCTCTAAAATGCAATACATTCCTAAGTAATATTTCAAAACTTATCACAATACTACATTAATTTATTATATTTGAAAACTTAAATCTTCATCGGAAAAAAAGAACTTCATTCAAATGACGGCATTGAAATATAAATTGCCTGGTTTAAACATCTCTAAGATGCAATGCATTCCTCGGTAATATTTTTAAAACTATCATAATACTACGATAATTTATTATATTTGAAAACTTCATCGAAAACGACTGAAATTCATTCAAATGACGTCATAGAAAAAATAACACGCCTGGATCTCTCTATAAAAACAGCATTTCATTCATAACATTTTCCCATTCATTTCATTCATCACAATACTATAATAATTATTTTATTTAAATATTATGACCATGGAACTGCAAGTAATTAAACTCTATGCTTAAAACTTCTTCGAAAAAAATCGTCCTTATTTATATAAAATCAATGAATATTTATATAAATCAATTTCATTCATATCGCTATGCAGACTCCATGATCTAAATACTTTTGCGTTGAAAAAATACAGCAATTCTAATACAACTACATTCTGCATACATCAAATACATACAAATACATCTACATTCTGCAACAACGCAAGTACAATATATTTGAGTTTAAATGATCATCAAACTTCGATTATTTCTACAACGAAGCCTAATTTTCACCTTCAACACTTTCGGGTAGATCGAGCGGTCTGGGCCGAAAGCCCTTGAACCAACGCTTGTCCTGATTTTAGCAATGCTATAAAAACATGATTTTCTTTTCAAAAAATACATTAAAATTAAAATTATTCAGTTATCCTGTATTGTCCAAAATTTTCAATATGAAGTAAGTGAAAAGAGTACCCTTCGTTTGAAAAAAGCTAATGTGTCTAGAAATATTCTTTCATTAGAACTATGTCCTGATTTCAGCAATGCTATAAAAATATAATTTTCCCTAAATAAATACATTAAAATTTAAATTATTCAATTATTCTGTATTATCCTTTATTTACAATGTGAAATAAGAGAATGTTCCCTTTGTTTGAAAAGATGTACCTAATCTTTATTTATTTATTATCCTCTAAATTTGTATTGTCGAAAAAAACTCTTTTCGCGGAATGAAATGAGTAGATGCTCCCTTCTTTAGTTGACATAAATTTAAGTACAAATCACACCCTGCTTTAAAAAGACCCACCCATCTCGGACAGAGGCATCATTCATAACCGCTAATTGGATGTGACAGGTGTGGGGAGAAGACCCATCCCGGCTCAGCTACTGCCCACAGTTTAAAATGCTACAGATGGCTTGACCAATAATGACCAGGGGCAGTGGGGTTGCCAGTCAGGTCTTCTATAGTACCTCAGCCGGACTTTTCAAGATTTTCCACACAAGATCCTTTCAAGATTTTCATACAAAGTATTTTCCTGAATTACACTTCTCTCGTAAGAACTTTTGAAGAATTTTTTACCAAGATTTTTACATTTTTAATATAAGAACTTTTCAAGATTTTTCACACAAGATCCTTTCAAGATTTTCATACAATGTATTTTCCTGAATTATATTTTGTATCTTACTTCCCTCGTAAGAACTTTCACACTTTTACAACATTTTCATGCAAGCTATTTTACAAATTTTACAGAATTTATTACATCTTCAAGAATTTTTTGTTCCCCACATGAACCTTTGAAGAAATTTTTACATTTTTGTGCAGCTATTTTACGACTTTTACAGAATTTCTTACATTTTCAAGAATTTTATCTTCCCCAGAAGAACCTTTGAAGAATTTTTTACATTTTTATGCAAGCTATTTTACAAGTTTTGCAGAATTTTTTACATTTTCAAGAATTTTACCTTTCTTACAAGAACTTTTCAAGAATTTTACTTTCCTCGGAAGACGTTTTGAAGAATCTGTTACATTTTCACGCAAGAATCTTTCAAGATTTTCCACACAAGAACATTTCAAATTTTTCCACACAAGATCCTTTTAAGATCTTCAAAGCATTTTCCTGAATTACATTTCTCTCGTAAGAACTTTTGAAGAATTTTTAACAAGATTTCTACATTTATAATACAAGAACTTTTCAAGATTTTTAATACAAGATATTTTCAAAATTTCTATACAGAGTATTTTCCTGAATTATACTTTCGAAAGAAGAAGTTTTGATGAATTTTACTTTAGAACGTTTGAATGAACTCTATCTGTTCATTTTTTTTTATGGGAAATAGGTCTGTCAGTGTGAAGTAATCTACTTAAGCAAATACAATTTACTTAAACAAAATTACTTCACGCTGGTGGAGAACACTTCCCAAAAGAGTGTAACGACAGAGTGCGGCACCTCCTGGGTCTGTCGGAATCGCACACACTTTCTTCTTCTACTAACATTTACTTCTTTTCCTAACACTTCTTTTTTTAATATGTAAGACGTTTTATGTATAACGTACTCTTGTAATGTATAGTGTGTAACATTTCTTATTAATATATACCACTTGCTATTTCTAATGTAAACATTTGCTTTAAAATATCCATCAAGTATAGCATTCTTTGCTAAGAACAGATTGAGTGGGCCAACGCAGTGGTTAGCTTGATGGATTATCGGTACCAAGCATTTTCCCATTTTAAAATATCCACCAAGTATTGCATATTTGGTAAGAACAGATTGAGTGCACTTTTTAATTTTAACTACTACGTTAAACCATGAATACAACAAAGTCTTGTACTCCCCATTTCTTAAATATGTGCAAAGTAGCATGGAAATCACTACCAATATTTTGATAGCCAAAATAAATAGTTGAACGAGCTGCTAAAACGTTGTGTAAAAATCTAGTATGATACATACAACTAACATCACTCTAAAAATAGTCGAAACGTATTCAGTAGGTTAAAAAAAGCATGGCATTAAAATATCGCACGGTAGACACAATCCCTCTAAAAATAGTCGAAACGGGTTCAGTAGGTTCTAAACACGAGCATTAAAATTTCGCATGGTAGACAAAATCACTCTAAAAATAGTCGAAACGTATTCAGTAGATACTAAAAACGTGGTGTTAAAATATCGGATGGTAGACAAAACTAACATTATTCTAAAAATAGTCGAAATGTATTCAGTAGCTATTTTATAAGTTTTGCAGAATTTTTTACATTTTTAAGAATTTTACCTTTCTCACAAGAACTTTTCAAGAATTTTACTTTCCTCGGAAGAAGTTTTGAAGAATCTTTTACATTTTCACACAAGAACTTTTCAAGATTTTCCACACATGATCCTTTCAAGATTTCCATACAAAGTATTTTCCTGATTTACACTTCCGTCGTAAGAACTTTTGAAGAATTTTTTACCAAGATTTTTACATTTTTAATATAGGAACATTTCAAGATTTTTCACACAAGACCCTTTCAAGATTTTCATACAATGTATTTTCCTGAATTATATTTCGTATCTTACTTCCCTCGTAAGAACTTTCACACTTTTGCAACATTTTTATGCGAGCTATTTTACAACTTTTACAGAATTTCTTACATTTTCAAGAATTTTTTCTTCTCCACAAGAACCTTTGAAGAATTTTCTACATCTTTATGCAAGCTATTTTACAAGTTTTACAGAATTTTTTACACTTTCAAGAACTTTACCTTTCTTACAAGAACTTTTCAAGAATTTTACTATGCTCGGAAGAAGTTTTGAAGGATCTGTTACATTTTCACACAAGAATGCTTCAAGATTTTCCACACCAGAACATTTCAAGTTTTTCCACACAAGATCCTTTCAGGATTTTCATACAAAGCATTTTCCTGAATTACACTTCTCTCGTAAGAACTTTTGAAGAATTTTTTACCAAGATTTTTACATTTTTAATATAAGAACTTTTCAAGATTTTTCACACAAGATCCTTTCAAGATTTTCATACAATGTATTTTCCTGAATTATATTTTGTATCTTACTTCCCTCGTAAAAACTTTCACACTTTTACAACATTTTCATGCAAGCTATTTTACAAATTTTACAGAATTTATTACATCTTCAAGAATTTTTTGTTCCCCACATGAACCTTTGAAGAAATTTTTACATTTTTGTGCAGCTATTTTACGACTTTTACAGAATTTCTTACATTTTCAAGAATTTTATCTTCCCCAGAAGAACCTTTGAAGAATTTTTTACATTTTTATGCAAGCTATTTTACAAGTTTTGCAGAATTTTTTACATTTTCAAGAATTTTACCTTTCTTACAAGAACTTTTCAAGAATTTTACTTTCCTCGGAAGACGTTTTGAAGAATCTGTTACATTTTCACGCAAGAATCTTTCAAGATTTTCCACACAAGAACATTTCAAATTTTTCCACACAAGATCCTTTTAAGATCTTCAAAGCATTTTCCTGAATTACATTTCTCTCGTAAGAACTTTTGAAGAATTTTTAACAAGATTTCTACATTTATAATACAAGAACTTTTCAAGATTTTTAATACAAGATATTTTCAAAATTTCTATACAGAGTATTTTCCTGAATTATACTTTCGAAAGAAGAAGTTTTGATGAATTTTACTTTAGAACGTTTGAATGAACTCTATCTGTTCATTTTTTTTTATGGGAAATAGGTCTGTCAGTGTGAAGTAATCTACTTAAGCAAATACAATTTACTTAAACAAAATTACTTCACGCTGGTGGAGAACACTTCCCAAAAGAGTGTAACGACAGAGTGCGGCACCTCCTGGGTCTGTCGGAATCGCACACACTTTCTTCTTCTACTAACATTTACTTCTTTTCCTAACACTTCTTTTTTTAATATGTAAGACGTTTTATGTATAACGTACTCTTGTAATGTATAGTGTGTAACATTTCTTATTAATATATACCACTTGCTATTTCTAATGTAAACATTTGCTTTAAAATATCCATCAAGTATAGCATTCTTTGCTAAGAACAGATTGAGTGGGCCAACGCAGTGGTTAGCTTGATGGATTATCGGTACCAAGCATTTTCCCATTTTAAAATATCCACCAAGTATTGCATATTTGGTAAGAACAGATTGAGTGCACTTTTTAATTTTAACTACTACGTTAAACCATGAATACAACAAAGTCTTGTACTCCCCATTTCTTAAATATGTGCAAAGTAGCATGGAAATCACTACCAATATTTTGATAGCCAAAATAAATAGTTGAACGAGCTGCTAAAACGTTGTGTAAAAATCTAGTATGATACATACAACTAACATCACTCTAAAAATAGTCGAAACGTATTCAGTAGGTTAAAAAAAGCATGGCATTAAAATATCGCACGGTAGACACAATCCCTCTAAAAATAGTCGAAACGGGTTCAGTAGGTTCTAAACACGAGCATTAAAATTTCGCATGGTAGACAAAATCACTCTAAAAATAGTCGAAACGTATTCAGTAGATACTAAAAACGTGGTGTTAAAATATCGGATGGTAGACAAAACTAACATTATTCTAAAAATAGTCGAAATGTATTCAGTAGCTATTTTATAAGTTTTGCAGAATTTTTTACATTTTTAAGAATTTTACCTTTCTCACAAGAACTTTTCAAGAATTTTACTTTCCTCGGAAGAAGTTTTGAAGAATCTTTTACATTTTCACACAAGAACTTTTCAAGATTTTCCACACATGATCCTTTCAAGATTTCCATACAAAGTATTTTCCTGATTTACACTTCCGTCGTAAGAACTTTTGAAGAATTTTTTACCAAGATTTTTACATTTTTAATATAGGAACATTTCAAGATTTTTCACACAAGACCCTTTCAAGATTTTCATACAATGTATTTTCCTGAATTATATTTCGTATCTTACTTCCCTCGTAAGAACTTTCACACTTTTGCAACATTTTTATGCGAGCTATTTTACAACTTTTACAGAATTTCTTACATTTTCAAGAATTTTTTCTTCTCCACAAGAACCTTTGAAGAATTTTCTACATCTTTATGCAAGCTATTTTACAAGTTTTACAGAATTTTTTACACTTTCAAGAACTTTACCTTTCTTACAAGAACTTTTCAAGAATTTTACTATGCTCGGAAGAAGTTTTGAAGGATCTGTTACATTTTCACACAAGAATGCTTCAAGATTTTCCACACCAGAACATTTCAAGTTTTTCCACACAAGATCCTTTCAGGATTTTCATACAAAGCATTTTCCTGAATTACACTTCTCTCGTAAGAACTTTTGAAGAATTTTTTACCAAGATTTTTACATTTTTAATATAAGAACTTTTCAAGATTTTTCACACAAGATCCTTTCAAGATTTTCATACAATGTATTTTCCTGAATTATATTTTGTATCTTACTTCCCTCGTAAAAACTTTCACACTTTTACAACATTTTCATGCAAGCTATTTTACAAATTTTACAGAATTTATTACATCTTCAAGAATTTTTTGTTCCCCACATGAACCTTTGAAGAAATTTTTACATTTTTGTGCAGCTATTTTACGACTTTTACAGAATTTCTTACATTTTCAAGAATTTTATCTTCCCCAGAAGAACCTTTGAAGAATTTTTTACATTTTTATGCAAGCTATTTTACAAGTTTTGCAGAATTTTTTACATTTTCAAGAATTTTACCTTTCTTACAAGAACTTTTCAAGAATTTTACTTTCCTCGGAAGACGTTTTGAAGAATCTGTTACATTTTCACGCAAGAATCTTTCAAGATTTTCCACACAAGAACATTTCAAATTTTTCCACACAAGATCCTTTTAAGATCTTCAAAGCATTTTCCTGAATTACATTTCTCTCGTAAGAACTTTTGAAGAATTTTTAACAAGATTTCTACATTTATAATACAAGAACTTTTCAAGATTTTTAATACAAGATATTTTCAAAATTTCTATACAGAGTATTTTCCTGAATTATACTTTCGAAAGAAGAAGTTTTGATGAATTTTACTTTAGAACGTTTGAATGAACTCTATCTGTTCATTTTTTTTTATGGGAAATAGGTCTGTCAGTGTGAAGTAATCTACTTAAGCAAATACAATTTACTTAAACAAAATTACTTCACGCTGGTGGAGAACACTTCCCAAAAGAGTGTAACGACAGAGTGCGGCACCTCCTGGGTCTGTCGGAATCGCACACACTTTCTTCTTCTACTAACATTTACTTCTTTTCCTAACACTTCTTTTTTTAATATGTAAGACGTTTTATGTATAACGTACTCTTGTAATGTATAGTGTGTAACATTTCTTATTAATATATACCACTTGCTATTTCTAATGTAAACATTTGCTTTAAAATATCCATCAAGTATAGCATTCTTTGCTAAGAACAGATTGAGTGGGCCAACGCAGTGGTTAGCTTGATGGATTATCGGTACCAAGCATTTTCCCATTTTAAAATATCCACCAAGTATTGCATATTTGGTAAGAACAGATTGAGTGCACTTTTTAATTTTAACTACTACGTTAAACCATGAATACAACAAAGTCTTGTACTCCCCATTTCTTAAATATGTGCAAAGTAGCATGGAAATCACTACCAATATTTTGATAGCCAAAATAAATAGTTGAACGAGCTGCTAAAACGTTGTGTAAAAATCTAGTATGATACATACAACTAACATCACTCTAAAAATAGTCGAAACGTATTCAGTAGGTTAAAAAAAGCATGGCATTAAAATATCGCACGGTAGACACAATCCCTCTAAAAATAGTCGAAACGGGTTCAGTAGGTTCTAAACACGAGCATTAAAATTTCGCATGGTAGACAAAATCACTCTAAAAATAGTCGAAACGTATTCAGTAGATACTAAAAACGTGGTGTTAAAATATCGGATGGTAGACAAAACTAACATTATTCTAAAAATAGTCGAAATGTATTCAGTAGCTATTTTATAAGTTTTGCAGAATTTTTTACATTTTTAAGAATTTTACCTTTCTCACAAGAACTTTTCAAGAATTTTACTTTCCTCGGAAGAAGTTTTGAAGAATCTTTTACATTTTCACACAAGAACTTTTCAAGATTTTCCACACATGATCCTTTCAAGATTTCCATACAAAGTATTTTCCTGATTTACACTTCCGTCGTAAGAACTTTTGAAGAATTTTTTACCAAGATTTTTACATTTTTAATATAGGAACATTTCAAGATTTTTCACACAAGACCCTTTCAAGATTTTCATACAATGTATTTTCCTGAATTATATTTCGTATCTTACTTCCCTCGTAAGAACTTTCACACTTTTGCAACATTTTTATGCGAGCTATTTTACAACTTTTACAGAATTTCTTACATTTTCAAGAATTTTTTCTTCTCCACAAGAACCTTTGAAGAATTTTCTACATCTTTATGCAAGCTATTTTACAAGTTTTACAGAATTTTTTACACTTTCAAGAACTTTACCTTTCTTACAAGAACTTTTCAAGAATTTTACTATGCTCGGAAGAAGTTTTGAAGGATCTGTTACATTTTCACACAAGAATGCTTCAAGATTTTCCACACCAGAACATTTCAAGTTTTTCCACACAAGATCCTTTCAGGATTTTCATACAAAGCATTTTCCTGAATTACACTTCTCTCGTAAGAACTTTTGAAGAATTTTTTACCAAGATTTTTACATTTTTAATATAAGAACTTTTCAAGATTTTTCACACAAGATCCTTTCAAGATTTTCATACAATGTATTTTCCTGAATTATATTTTGTATCTTACTTCCCTCGTAAAAACTTTCACACTTTTACAACATTTTCATGCAAGCTATTTTACAAATTTTACAGAATTTATTACATCTTCAAGAATTTTTTGTTCCCCACATGAACCTTTGAAGAAATTTTTACATTTTTGTGCAGCTATTTTACGACTTTTACAGAATTTCTTACATTTTCAAGAATTTTATCTTCCCCAGAAGAACCTTTGAAGAATTTTTTACATTTTTATGCAAGCTATTTTACAAGTTTTGCAGAATTTTTTACATTTTCAAGAATTTTACCTTTCTTACAAGAACTTTTCAAGAATTTTACTTTCCTCGGAAGACGTTTTGAAGAATCTGTTACATTTTCACGCAAGAATCTTTCAAGATTTTCCACACAAGAACATTTCAAATTTTTCCACACAAGATCCTTTTAAGATCTTCAAAGCATTTTCCTGAATTACATTTCTCTCGTAAGAACTTTTGAAGAATTTTTAACAAGATTTCTACATTTATAATACAAGAACTTTTCAAGATTTTTAATACAAGATATTTTCAAAATTTCTATACAGAGTATTTTCCTGAATTATACTTTCGAAAGAAGAAGTTTTGATGAATTTTACTTTAGAACGTTTGAATGAACTCTATCTGTTCATTTTTTTTTATGGGAAATAGGTCTGTCAGTGTGAAGTAATCTACTTAAGCAAATACAATTTACTTAAACAAAATTACTTCACGCTGGTGGAGAACACTTCCCAAAAGAGTGTAACGACAGAGTGCGGCACCTCCTGGGTCTGTCGGAATCGCACACACTTTCTTCTTCTACTAACATTTACTTCTTTTCCTAACACTTCTTTTTTTAATATGTAAGACGTTTTATGTATAACGTACTCTTGTAATGTATAGTGTGTAACATTTCTTATTAATATATACCACTTGCTATTTCTAATGTAAACATTTGCTTTAAAATATCCATCAAGTATAGCATTCTTTGCTAAGAACAGATTGAGTGGGCCAACGCAGTGGTTAGCTTGATGGATTATCGGTACCAAGCATTTTCCCATTTTAAAATATCCACCAAGTATTGCATATTTGGTAAGAACAGATTGAGTGCACTTTTTAATTTTAACTACTACGTTAAACCATGAATACAACAAAGTCTTGTACTCCCCATTTCTTAAATATGTGCAAAGTAGCATGGAAATCACTACCAATATTTTGATAGCCAAAATAAATAGTTGAACGAGCTGCTAAAACGTTGTGTAAAAATCTAGTATGATACATACAACTAACATCACTCTAAAAATAGTCGAAACGTATTCAGTAGGTTAAAAAAAGCATGGCATTAAAATATCGCACGGTAGACACAATCCCTCTAAAAATAGTCGAAACGGGTTCAGTAGGTTCTAAACACGAGCATTAAAATTTCGCATGGTAGACAAAATCACTCTAAAAATAGTCGAAACGTATTCAGTAGATACTAAAAACGTGGTGTTAAAATATCGGATGGTAGACAAAACTAACATTATTCTAAAAATAGTCGAAATGTATTCAGTAGCTATTTTATAAGTTTTGCAGAATTTTTTACATTTTTAAGAATTTTACCTTTCTCACAAGAACTTTTCAAGAATTTTACTTTCCTCGGAAGAAGTTTTGAAGAATCTTTTACATTTTCACACAAGAACTTTTCAAGATTTTCCACACATGATCCTTTCAAGATTTCCATACAAAGTATTTTCCTGATTTACACTTCCGTCGTAAGAACTTTTGAAGAATTTTTTACCAAGATTTTTACATTTTTAATATAGGAACATTTCAAGATTTTTCACACAAGACCCTTTCAAGATTTTCATACAATGTATTTTCCTGAATTATATTTCGTATCTTACTTCCCTCGTAAGAACTTTCACACTTTTGCAACATTTTTATGCGAGCTATTTTACAACTTTTACAGAATTTCTTACATTTTCAAGAATTTTTTCTTCTCCACAAGAACCTTTGAAGAATTTTCTACATCTTTATGCAAGCTATTTTACAAGTTTTACAGAATTTTTTACACTTTCAAGAACTTTACCTTTCTTACAAGAACTTTTCAAGAATTTTACTATGCTCGGAAGAAGTTTTGAAGGATCTGTTACATTTTCACACAAGAATGCTTCAAGATTTTCCACACCAGAACATTTCAAGTTTTTCCACACAAGATCCTTTCAGGATTTTCATACAAAGCATTTTCCTGAATTACACTTCTCTCGTAAGAACTTTTGAAGAATTTTTTACCAAGATTTTTACATTTTTAATATAAGAACTTTTCAAGATTTTTCACACAAGATCCTTTCAAGATTTTCATACAATGTATTTTCCTGAATTATATTTTGTATCTTACTTCCCTCGTAAAAACTTTCACACTTTTACAACATTTTCATGCAAGCTATTTTACAAATTTTACAGAATTTATTACATCTTCAAGAATTTTTTGTTCCCCACATGAACCTTTGAAGAAATTTTTACATTTTTGTGCAGCTATTTTACGACTTTTACAGAATTTCTTACATTTTCAAGAATTTTATCTTCCCCAGAAGAACCTTTGAAGAATTTTTTACATTTTTATGCAAGCTATTTTACAAGTTTTGCAGAATTTTTTACATTTTCAAGAATTTTACCTTTCTTACAAGAACTTTTCAAGAATTTTACTTTCCTCGGAAGACGTTTTGAAGAATCTGTTACATTTTCACGCAAGAATCTTTCAAGATTTTCCACACAAGAACATTTCAAATTTTTCCACACAAGATCCTTTTAAGATCTTCAAAGCATTTTCCTGAATTACATTTCTCTCGTAAGAACTTTTGAAGAATTTTTAACAAGATTTCTACATTTATAATACAAGAACTTTTCAAGATTTTTAATACAAGATATTTTCAAAATTTCTATACAGAGTATTTTCCTGAATTATACTTTCGAAAGAAGAAGTTTTGATGAATTTTACTTTAGAACGTTTGAATGAACTCTATCTGTTCATTTTTTTTTATGGGAAATAGGTCTGTCAGTGTGAAGTAATCTACTTAAGCAAATACAATTTACTTAAACAAAATTACTTCACGCTGGTGGAGAACACTTCCCAAAAGAGTGTAACGACAGAGTGCGGCACCTCCTGGGTCTGTCGGAATCGCACACACTTTCTTCTTCTACTAACATTTACTTCTTTTCCTAACACTTCTTTTTTTAATATGTAAGACGTTTTATGTATAACGTACTCTTGTAATGTATAGTGTGTAACATTTCTTATTAATATATACCACTTGCTATTTCTAATGTAAACATTTGCTTTAAAATATCCATCAAGTATAGCATTCTTTGCTAAGAACAGATTGAGTGGGCCAACGCAGTGGTTAGCTTGATGGATTATCGGTACCAAGCATTTTCCCATTTTAAAATATCCACCAAGTATTGCATATTTGGTAAGAACAGATTGAGTGCACTTTTTAATTTTAACTACTACGTTAAACCATGAATACAACAAAGTCTTGTACTCCCCATTTCTTAAATATGTGCAAAGTAGCATGGAAATCACTACCAATATTTTGATAGCCAAAATAAATAGTTGAACGAGCTGCTAAAACGTTGTGTAAAAATCTAGTATGATACATACAACTAACATCACTCTAAAAATAGTCGAAACGTATTCAGTAGGTTAAAAAAAGCATGGCATTAAAATATCGCACGGTAGACACAATCCCTCTAAAAATAGTCGAAACGGGTTCAGTAGGTTCTAAACACGAGCATTAAAATTTCGCATGGTAGACAAAATCACTCTAAAAATAGTCGAAACGTATTCAGTAGATACTAAAAACGTGGTGTTAAAATATCGGATGGTAGACAAAACTAACATTATTCTAAAAATAGTCGAAATGTATTCAGTAGCTATTTTATAAGTTTTGCAGAATTTTTTACATTTTTAAGAATTTTACCTTTCTCACAAGAACTTTTCAAGAATTTTACTTTCCTCGGAAGAAGTTTTGAAGAATCTTTTACATTTTCACACAAGAACTTTTCAAGATTTTCCACACATGATCCTTTCAAGATTTCCATACAAAGTATTTTCCTGATTTACACTTCCGTCGTAAGAACTTTTGAAGAATTTTTTACCAAGATTTTTACATTTTTAATATAGGAACATTTCAAGATTTTTCACACAAGACCCTTTCAAGATTTTCATACAATGTATTTTCCTGAATTATATTTCGTATCTTACTTCCCTCGTAAGAACTTTCACACTTTTGCAACATTTTTATGCGAGCTATTTTACAACTTTTACAGAATTTCTTACATTTTCAAGAATTTTTTCTTCTCCACAAGAACCTTTGAAGAATTTTCTACATCTTTATGCAAGCTATTTTACAAGTTTTACAGAATTTTTTACACTTTCAAGAACTTTACCTTTCTTACAAGAACTTTTCAAGAATTTTACTATGCTCGGAAGAAGTTTTGAAGGATCTGTTACATTTTCACACAAGAATGCTTCAAGATTTTCCACACCAGAACATTTCAAGTTTTTCCACACAAGATCCTTTCAGGATTTTCATACAAAGCATTTTCCTGAATTACACTTCTCTCGTAAGAACTTTTGAAGAATTTTTTACCAAGATTTTTACATTTTTAATATAAGAACTTTTCAAGATTTTTCACACAAGATCCTTTCAAGATTTTCATACAATGTATTTTCCTGAATTATATTTTGTATCTTACTTCCCTCGTAAAAACTTTCACACTTTTACAACATTTTCATGCAAGCTATTTTACAAATTTTACAGAATTTATTACATCTTCAAGAATTTTTTGTTCCCCACATGAACCTTTGAAGAAATTTTTACATTTTTGTGCAGCTATTTTACGACTTTTACAGAATTTCTTACATTTTCAAGAATTTTATCTTCCCCAGAAGAACCTTTGAAGAATTTTTTACATTTTTATGCAAGCTATTTTACAAGTTTTGCAGAATTTTTTACATTTTCAAGAATTTTACCTTTCTTACAAGAACTTTTCAAGAATTTTACTTTCCTCGGAAGACGTTTTGAAGAATCTGTTACATTTTCACGCAAGAATCTTTCAAGATTTTCCACACAAGAACATTTCAAATTTTTCCACACAAGATCCTTTTAAGATCTTCAAAGCATTTTCCTGAATTACATTTCTCTCGTAAGAACTTTTGAAGAATTTTTAACAAGATTTCTACATTTATAATACAAGAACTTTTCAAGATTTTTAATACAAGATATTTTCAAAATTTCTATACAGAGTATTTTCCTGAATTATACTTTCGAAAGAAGAAGTTTTGATGAATTTTACTTTAGAACGTTTGAATGAACTCTATCTGTTCATTTTTTTTTATGGGAAATAGGTCTGTCAGTGTGAAGTAATCTACTTAAGCAAATACAATTTACTTAAACAAAATTACTTCACGCTGGTGGAGAACACTTCCCAAAAGAGTGTAACGACAGAGTGCGGCACCTCCTGGGTCTGTCGGAATCGCACACACTTTCTTCTTCTACTAACATTTACTTCTTTTCCTAACACTTCTTTTTTTAATATGTAAGACGTTTTATGTATAACGTACTCTTGTAATGTATAGTGTGTAACATTTCTTATTAATATATACCACTTGCTATTTCTAATGTAAACATTTGCTTTAAAATATCCATCAAGTATAGCATTCTTTGCTAAGAACAGATTGAGTGGGCCAACGCAGTGGTTAGCTTGATGGATTATCGGTACCAAGCATTTTCCCATTTTAAAATATCCACCAAGTATTGCATATTTGGTAAGAACAGATTGAGTGCACTTTTTAATTTTAACTACTACGTTAAACCATGAATACAACAAAGTCTTGTACTCCCCATTTCTTAAATATGTGCAAAGTAGCATGGAAATCACTACCAATATTTTGATAGCCAAAATAAATAGTTGAACGAGCTGCTAAAACGTTGTGTAAAAATCTAGTATGATACATACAACTAACATCACTCTAAAAATAGTCGAAACGTATTCAGTAGGTTAAAAAAAGCATGGCATTAAAATATCGCACGGTAGACACAATCCCTCTAAAAATAGTCGAAACGGGTTCAGTAGGTTCTAAACACGAGCATTAAAATTTCGCATGGTAGACAAAATCACTCTAAAAATAGTCGAAACGTATTCAGTAGATACTAAAAACGTGGTGTTAAAATATCGGATGGTAGACAAAACTAACATTATTCTAAAAATAGTCGAAATGTATTCAGTAGCTATTTTATAAGTTTTGCAGAATTTTTTACATTTTTAAGAATTTTACCTTTCTCACAAGAACTTTTCAAGAATTTTACTTTCCTCGGAAGAAGTTTTGAAGAATCTTTTACATTTTCACACAAGAACTTTTCAAGATTTTCCACACATGATCCTTTCAAGATTTCCATACAAAGTATTTTCCTGATTTACACTTCCGTCGTAAGAACTTTTGAAGAATTTTTTACCAAGATTTTTACATTTTTAATATAGGAACATTTCAAGATTTTTCACACAAGACCCTTTCAAGATTTTCATACAATGTATTTTCCTGAATTATATTTCGTATCTTACTTCCCTCGTAAGAACTTTCACACTTTTGCAACATTTTTATGCGAGCTATTTTACAACTTTTACAGAATTTCTTACATTTTCAAGAATTTTTTCTTCTCCACAAGAACCTTTGAAGAATTTTCTACATCTTTATGCAAGCTATTTTACAAGTTTTACAGAATTTTTTACACTTTCAAGAACTTTACCTTTCTTACAAGAACTTTTCAAGAATTTTACTATGCTCGGAAGAAGTTTTGAAGGATCTGTTACATTTTCACACAAGAATGCTTCAAGATTTTCCACACCAGAACATTTCAAGTTTTTCCACACAAGATCCTTTCAGGATTTTCATACAAAGCATTTTCCTGAATTACACTTCTCTCGTAAGAACTTTTGAAGAATTTTTTACCAAGATTTTTACATTTTTAATATAAGAACTTTTCAAGATTTTTCACACAAGATCCTTTCAAGATTTTCATACAATGTATTTTCCTGAATTATATTTTGTATCTTACTTCCCTCGTAAGAACTTTCACACTTTTACAACATTTTCATGCAAGCTATTTTACAAATTTTACAGAATTTATTACATCTTCAAGAATTTTTTGTTCCCCACATGAACCTTTGAAGAAATTTTTACATTTTTGTGCAGCTATTTTACGACTTTTACAGAATTTCTTACATTTTCAAGAATTTTATCTTCCCCAGAAGAACCTTTGAAGAATTTTTTACATTTTTATGCAAGCTATTTTACAAGTTTTGCAGAATTTTTTACATTTTCAAGAATTTTACCTTTCTTACAAGAACTTTTCAAGAATTTTACTTTCCTCGGAAGACGTTTTGAAGAATCTGTTACATTTTCACGCAAGAATCTTTCAAGATTTTCCACACAAGAACATTTCAAATTTTTCCACACAAGATCCTTTTAAGATCTTCAAAGCATTTTCCTGAATTACATTTCTCTCGTAAGAACTTTTGAAGAATTTTTAACAAGATTTCTACATTTATATTACAAGAACTTTTCAAGATTTTTAATACAAGATATTTTCAAAATTTCTATACAGAGTATTTTCCTGAATTATACTTTCGAAAGAAGAAGTTTTGATGAATTTTACTTTAGAACGTTTGAATGAACTCTATCTGTTCATTTTTTTTTATGGGAAATAGGTCTGTCAGTGTGAAGTAATCTACTTAAGCAAATACAATTTACTTAAACAAAATTACTTCACGCTGGTGGAGAACACTTCCCAAAAGAGTGTAACGACAGAGTGCGGCACCTCCTGGGTCTGTCGGAATCGCACACACTTTCTTCTTCTACTAACATTTACTTCTTTTCCTAACACTTCTTTTTTTAATATGTAAGACGTTTTATGTATAACGTACTCTTGTAATGTATAGTGTGTAACATTTCTTATTAATATATACCACTTGCTATTTCTAATGTAAACATTTGCTTTAAAATATCCATCAAGTATAGCAGTAGGGAATATAAGGGGGTTCTGGCTCACGCGGTGCTATACTTTAACATGGGGAAATTGCGGTGCTAGTTCTCCCATGTTAAAGCATAGGCGCACCTCATGAGCAGGGGTGGAGCTTCCACCAGCACGTGACGTTCCATGATGTCAGTCAAAGGTTAGGATGGATCAGATGATTTTTTTTTCTTTTTCTTTTTTTTTTTTTAAGTGTTAATGTTTTAAAAATTTCGTAAAGTTTTTTTCTTATAATTTTTCTAAAATGTAAGTTTTTTCAACAAGTTGGATTTTGAGGGTTGTCGGATTTCTCTATGGGAAATAACATGAATTTTAAGAATGTGCCGTTTTTAGCGTTTTTTCACAAAAAGTTTCAAAAACGTTAAAAAACAACAAAAATGTACGTTTTTAAAATAAATTGTGGTTTTTAGATTGTTTGAATTCTCTATGGGAAATAACATGGGTTTTCACACTTTTGTGTATTTTTTGTAAAAAAAATGTGCGTTTTTGCAAAAGTGTTACCAAAAAAGCGTTTTTTGAAAAATGTGACATTTTGCGATTTTTTTTCGAAATACCGTTTTCTCTATGGGAATTAACATAGGTTTTCGCACTTTTACATTTTTTAAAAAAAAATGTGCGTTTTTGCAAAAGTGTTACCAAAAATGCGTTTTTTGAAAAATGTGACATTTTGCGATTTTTTTCAAAAACATACTTTTTACTTGTAAAAAACTAAGAAAAACACGTTTTAAAAGTAGCAGAATCGCGTGAATCGATGTTTTAAAGTAGCAGAATCGCGTGAATTGGTGTTTTAAAGTAGCAGAATCGCGTGAATCGGTGTTTTAAAGTAGCAGAATCGCGTGAATTGGTGTTTTAAAGTAGCAGAATCGCGTGAATTGGTGTTTTAGAGTAGCAGAATCGCGTGAATTGGGTGTATGGGAATCTCGAGAATCTCGGGGGTTTAAGGGGTTGTTGTTGTTGTTGTTGAGACCCAGACCGTCCGACCTACCAGAAAGGTGTAAGGTAACTGTATGGACGGCCGGGAAGTGCCACCCAATTTAGACCGGAACCCAGTGGGGGAGGCATCCACAGGGACCGTACCCTCCTTCCCCTACCACCAACCTCTCGGAAGGACTTACGGACCCACATGTTTAACGTGATCGTACTCCGCATGAACACGGCGGCATTTTGTGGCAGCGTGCAAATCTAGCGCGCAAACCACGGGGATACCGCACCCGAGATGGCCAACAGCACGCGGCGTTCCGAGGTGGTCACCCACCAAGTACTATCCGCGCCCGATGCTGCTTGACTTCGGTGATCTAACGAGAACCGGTGTTTTCAGCACGGTACGGCCGTTGGGGGGGGTTTAAGGGGTGTGTTTCCTCAACCATTCCGGTCTTGGAATTCAAAAATTTTAAACATAAATATTTTAAATAATAGCAGATACGTGTTTTCAACAATCTAAATGGGATAAGGTCTCTTTCATAAATTAGATGCTGTTAGAAAAATATATTATTTTTTTAATTGTGGTCCCACCTCCACCCGGTGTATAGGATACACCGCCACAATTTCTATTTTTTTTTTCTTTTTTCCTTTTTTTTTTCCCCTTCTTTCTCTTTTTCCTTTTTTTTATTTTTTTATTTTAAAGTGTCCATATGCTAGGCTCTTGATACCATCCTTTAAGATATGTCGCTTATCATCATAGGGGGATAAGCCCATTTTAATTTGCTTCACAGTATACATCTGATGATCTTTACTTGCAATTTTAAATTGTTCCACTCTACTATATCTTCGCCTTGTTAGGCAATTATAATAATCTTCATGATGGATGTGTTTTTTTACAACATTCTTATTAACACCTTTAGCAGTCTTTTTATCCGTGAAGGGTGTTTTTAGGCTATACATCTTCGATCTTAGGCCTACAAATTCCACGGCAGGAGTTCCATTCAACTCGTCTTTCATTTTTCCAATCCTTTTTTTATTCTTATTGGAATGGAGTGGATGTGTTGGAGGATAATCCGAAAAGTCAAAATAGTCTTCATAACTTTCAAAATCTTTGTAAATATCCTCTGTTTCAATTTCATAGCACAGGGAATCGGTGTCTGTGAAAAGCAATTCGGCTCGGCTTCCATACATCTTCTTAATAAAATCATAATGAAACTCATACATAAGTGTTTTACTCAAGTCCAGTACTGAAAAACCTGCATAGATGGGTCTATTCAGTTTCAAATGAGTCTTATGCATATGAACTGCTACCAGATCTTCATTAAATATTTTGAAGGAGTGTAAGGCTGGTGATGCAAGTAATTTTTTCAGTCTCTTCTCAGTCTGTACTAGCTTAACATCCATTCTTTTTCTCAAATTTTCCATAGTTTTTCCAAACACTGCGTTATTCATAAGTTTGAACAGATCTTTTTCAAAGGAATTTTTTTGCTTTCATTCTCTTCTCAGTGTTAAATTGTACATAGGGCTTCAACCAGGGCTTTTGCTTAAAAGTTAATACTCTATGGATTTTCACAAGTTTCATCCCTAGCTTCATATACTGCTTTAAATTTCTATAATGCAGAACATATTTAACCTTATGATTCAAATTAGGTGTTAATTTGATCTGGTCCTTGCATATTTTCAAATTCATTTCTTCAGATAAATTCCGGCTATACTCCGAAATCAGAGATGGGGTGATATGAACTCTTTCGGGTGCTAGAGGATAATCATTATGCTTATCATGCAAATCATGGGGATAGTCTATATCCACTTCGATAATATATCCCACAGGTGAGTCATCTTCAACAGCAAGTGGATCAAAGTTCTGAATGTCTTGAGAATCAAGCCATCTAAAATCCGATACGGGGAGTGCTTGGCTTAGAGCCCACCCATATAGATTATTAGCATCCAGGTACATTATATATTTGCTAGGTTTCGTAGAATCAAAATGTTCCAAATACTTGTTATTAGCCTGACTAAGGCGCTTACTAATAACACTAATACCGCCTCTTATACCTTCTTCTAAAAATAAGTACATATCAGGATCTGTAATCAGTTCTAATGATACTCCACTAGTCTTCAAGGCTGCATTCCAGGCAAGAGATGGTAATGTTAAACAGTGGGCAGCATCTATTCCATAATAATTCAATGTCAAATCACGGAAATTCTCAAAAATGTCCGCTAATAGAAGAATATCAGTTTTTATGTACAAGTCATGATATTCCCCCATATTCTTTATCTTTAAAGATGTCCAAACATGTTGAGCATAGGCATAGGCATCATCAGAGATCTCCTCTCGATTTAAATCATCAAAGAAGGCCTCTTTAGAGGGTAAGCTCGTTTCTTCAAACTTGGTAGCACAATCCATATAAGAATAGGGGTAAACACCCTTTCTAGTCACTAAATCCACTTGATCACTTGTAAAATGTTCTTGGGTGATACGAAACTGATTGGATTCCAAACTAGAACTTAGTTTCTCAATAGAGGCAGGTAAGAATTGAAGAGAATCTATAAACTGTAAACTTCCTAGGCTGAATGTAATATATTGCTGCATATTGCTACTGATGCATTCAATCCTCTTTCCTTTAAATTCACCGATCCCCTGCATAATTAAATGTCCATCATACCCCTTTAAATTATGAAACACAACGGGTATGCGTCGTCTTATCTTGTAATTCAGATTACAATTAGGATGGGCTGCACCTCTGTACTTGGAAGTTAAGTGGCAATGGTCTCTCACACGCTTTTCTCCTAAAGCCTTGTTACAAATATGGCAGAGAGTAGCATTTTCAAAGTTTTCACGATCTTCAGCAGTAAAATTCATTTTCATATTTTCTCTCAGTATTCTCTGAATCTCTTCTTCTTCTTGAATAAGGGCTTTCAAAAAATGATGAATCACATCTTCACCCCTATAGATAACAGGTCCTTTAAAGGTTTTTCCATCAGGCCCAATAATAATATAGGCAAAACCACAAGGAACATGATGAGATAAGATACTCTCATGTGAAACAGAAGGGATATTCTCACATATATCCACTTTCATTAGGAAAGACTCAAAGTCTGCGTATACCACAAATGGTACACGCATTTGCATGTAAATACTTTGAAATTTCAAAATCTTGTCATTGTCACTGGGAAACTCCACTCTCTGTAGGCCATATTGGCTACATAATTCAATATGCTTCTTTAAACGAGCTTCAGATGAAAATCGCTGTAAACAGTAGTCACAAAAATATTGCTTCTCTTTATGTTTTCTTATACTGTATAAAAGTTTGCTCATACTTCTAATACAACAGTAATGAGACTGCTCATCATTACTAATAAGCAGTAAATTACAGTGTTGTTCTCGTCTATTAGATGATATATAGAGCGGAAACACCTTCTTATCTTCATATCCAAAGACATTCAGGCTCACATTATTATTATTTCGCTCAAATAATTTAACTTGGTGTAAAGGAGTGGGAAACTCGATTCCATCCAGATTCAACTTGCATTCATGCTCGGTATATTTGCTGACACGAGATGCATTCTTATAAACTGGATAAAGTTCTGCTAAGATGGACCACATAAAACATTTCTGATCACTATTTTCCACATTAATAATAGCTTTCTTGGCTAATAGTTCTTTAGGTAGCGGTATATAGCTTGAAGCAGCCAGAGGATCATATGTCCCAACATCAATCATGAGTTCCTCGATTCTCTCTAAGACCCAACCGCTACCACGGCCTTCATAGGTTTCGAACGATGTTAACACTTTTGCAAAGGCAGTATCCATATTAGAATCCAAATCTTCTTCTGTAATGTTTTTCATACAAGAACTTCTGAAATAGTTTATACAGTATTCCTGTTCTCCTTCAGATCGGAAACGAGTAAAACGGCAACATACATTTATGTACCATATAATACTACGTTTCAAAGCAATTTCCTTTAGCACCACTTGTTTTATCTCAATTCTATGAGAATCCAAAAAGGTAAGTAAATCTTTTTCAGCATGACCAGCAATTTTATAAACAGTCACAGTACCGTTTAAGGCTTGTTTGCAGGGTTTCTTAGTCGCTTTCTTCTTCTTTTTATTCATACACGGAGCATCTAATCTTTTTCTTTTAGTGCCTCGCATAGGCTTATCACCATGAATTGGCCGCTCATGAATCTTCTCATGACGTATCAGATCATCTTTTCTTACAAAAGCCGCCTTACACAATTCACATATGTAATCCTTCTTTCCATCATGAATCCTCATATGGCGCACTAAGCTTCGTTTTGCCATGAAGCTCTTCGTACAAGTCGAACACACCTGTAAAAAATAAAATGCAAGACTTTAGTATAAACACGCTATTCTCGGTAACAATGTAATACATTTCAGATGTATATATATATATATATATATATATATATATATCATTACAGATGTATATAAAGAAATCGCTAATCCATTATATTTTCCCCATTAGAAATAATAAAATTCCAGAATTAAAGAATATATCCATATACAAGACATTTCATGTAAGATCCCCAAGACATTTCATTAAATTCATAAAAACACTCATTAAAAAGTTGTTACGCATCATAAAAATACAAAGTTTAATAAAATGAGAGAATAAAATCTCATTAAAACAAGTACTTACATGTCCAATCCTGTTCAAAGAGGGCGCAATACGCACGTCAGTAACGGTAGGGATAGTACCTCCGATATTACTTTCTAAGGCAAACATACTCTCAGAAGAACTTGAAACGCGTCTTAACAACACGAAATCCACAGCAGAAATGATAAAATCGCTGCTTAAAGACCACCTACACCATTCATAAAAAAAAATAGTTCTTGGTGTATCCTTCCGCCAAGGTCACCCCAAGGTTATTTCTAAAGAGTTCATGATGTATCCCTCCGCCAAGGTCACGTGATAGTTATATCACGGTTACCGTTAAACTTGCAACACACGAATGTAATTATGCACACATCCGATAAAAAATAAACAATTCATTCAACATCGCAATCGATTATATCCTTTTTAATAATTGTAATCGATATATTAAATAAATTCACATCTTAAAAAATAATAGATTTTAATAAAATAATGAAAGAAAATCCCTTTGCGAGACCCCCTTAAAACCTCCAATCCTTAAACAATACAGAAACGCGCTATCCCTTACAAGCATAAAAACCCCGAATAACATACTTCTCTCTCCCCCTCCCTCCCCGAGACACCAACACTCACTTCACCACACGCTAAACGTAACCCATAGCAACCGGAATCCATAATAAAACATTCACCTTCGCCCCCAACCTACATCCAAATACACAGTCATTCAACGTGAAACACCGTATTTTTACAGCAAAAATCACTTTACAGGGATTCATAGAACAAAAAATCCTAAAAAATCAACAAATTCACCCAGAAACTAGCTAAAACCCTCAAATTACTTATAATTATCATCTACATATGCTATATAACCATTTATAACCTTAAAAAGGTGAGTATGCTAGTAGTAAAGGAAGGTGGGTTCGCCAGAATGCAGTTGGAGCAATGCCGCCTAAAATAGTTTCTGGAAAGAAAAAATAAATATTTTTTAGTATTTCCAGAAAGTAACCTCTATGTAATATTTTGATAAAATTAAAAAAGTTTTTAAAAAATTTTAAAAACTCAATTTTTTATTAATTTTCACAAAATTCCTAATTACCCTATTAGTTCCGCTTTTCGCCGCTAGGGAGCGCTGATGGTTCCATACCGCCTTCGTCGCAGAACCTCAGCCGTTGCCATCCCCCAAAAAGTTTCTCCCATACTTAGAAAAATCTCATTCCAAAAATTTATTTCCCCCCTCAACCCCTCGTACAAGACTACGATATCGTTGCCACCCGACAAAAAGTTTCTAAAAATTTTCACCCCCACCTTTTTTTTTTTCATTTCCCCCCCCCCTTTTACACCCCCGTCCAGGATTACGAAAATCCAAGATGGCGGCCCTACCGCATACCGCACATACCGCCTTCGTTGCAGAACTCTCCTTTCTTTACTACTAGCATACTCACCTTTTTAAGGTTATAAATGGTTATATAGCATATGTAGATGATAATTATAAGTAATTTGAGGGTTTTAGCTAGTTTCTGGGTGAATTTGTTGATTTTTTAGGATTTTTTGTTCTATGAATCCCTGTAAAGTGATTTTTGCTGTAAAAATACGGTTTTCACGTTGAATGACTGTGTATTTGGATGTAGGTTGGGGGCGAAGGTGAATGTTTTATTATGGATTCCGGTTGCTATGGGTTACGTTTAGCGTGTGGTGAAGTGAGTGTTGGTGTCTCGGGGAGGGAGGGGGAGAGAGAAGTATGTTATTCGGGGTTTTTATGCTTGTAAGGGATAGCGCGTTTCTGTATTGTTTAAGGATTGGAGGTTTTAAGGGGGTCTCGCAAAGGGATTTTCTTTCATTATTTTATTAAAATCTATTATTTTTTAAGATGTGAATTTATTTAATATATCGATTACAATTATTAAAAAGGATATAATCGATTGCGATGTTGAATGAATTGTTTATTTTTTATCGGATGTGTGCATAATTACATTCGTGTGTTGCAAGTTTAACGGTAACCGTGATATAACTATCACGTGACCTTGGCGGAGGGATACATCATGAACTCTTTAGAAATAACCTTGGGGTGACCTTGACGGAAGGATACACCAAGAACTATTTTTTTTATGAATGGTGTAGGTGGTCTTTAAGCAGCGATTTTATCATTTCTGCTGTGGATTTCGTGTTGTTAAGACGCGTTTCAAGTTCTTCTGAGAGTATGTTTGCCTTAGAAAGTAATATCGGTGGTACTATCCCTACCGTTACTGACGTACGTATTGCGCCCTCTTTGAACAGGATTGGACATGTAAGTACTTGTTTTAATGAGATTTTATTCTCTCATTTTATTAAACTTTGTATTTTTATGATGCGTAACAACTTTTTAATGAGTGTTTTTATGAATTTAATGAAATGTCTTGGGGATCTTACATGAAATGTCTTGTATATGGATATATTCTTTAATTCTGGAATTTTATTATTTCTAATGGGGAAAATATAATGGATTAGCGATTTCTTTATATACATCTGTAATGATATATATATATATATATATATATATATATACATCTGAAATGTATTACATTGTTACCGAGAATAGCGTGTTTATACTAAAGTCTTGCATTTTATTTTTTACAGGTGTGTTCGACTTGTACGAAGAGCTTCATGGCAAAACGAAGCTTAGTGCGCCATATGAGGATTCATGATGGAAAGAAGGATTACATATGTGAATTGTGTAAGGCGGCTTTTGTAAGAAAAGATGATCTGATACGTCATGAGAAGATTCATGAGCGGCCAATTCATGGTGATAAGCCTATGCGAGGCACTAAAAGAAAAAGATTAGATGCTCCGTGTATGAATAAAAAGAAGAAGAAAGCGACTAAGAAACCCTGCAAACAAGCCTTAAACGGTACTGTGACTGTTTATAAAATTGCTGGTCATGCTGAAAAAGATTTACTTACCTTTTTGGATTCTCATAGAATTGAGATAAAACAAGTGGTGCTAAAGGAAATTGCTTTGAAACGTAGTATTATATGGTACATAAATGTATGTTGCCGTTTTACTCGTTTCCGATCTGAAGGAGAACAGGAATACTGTATAAACTATTTCAGAAGTTCTTGTATGAAAAACATTACAGAAGAAGATTTGGATTCTAATATGGATACTGCCTTTGCAAAAGTGTTAACATCGTTCGAAACCTATGAAGGCCGTGGTAGCGGTTGGGTCTTAGAGAGAATCGAGGAACTCATGATTGATGTTGGGACATATGATCCTCTGGCTGCTTCAAGCTATATACCGCTACCTAAAGAACTATTAGCCAAGAAAGCTATTATTAATGTGGAAAATAGTGATCAGAAATGTTTTATGTGGTCCATCTTAGCAGAACTTTATCCAGTTTATAAGAATGCATCTCGTGTCAGCAAATATACCGAGCATGAATGCAAGTTGAATCTGGATGGAATCGAGTTTCCCACTCCTTTACACCAAGTTAAATTATTTGAGCGAAATAATAATAATGTGAGCCTGAATGTCTTTGGATATGAAGATAAGAAGGTGTTTCCGCTCTATATATCATCTAATAGACGAGAACAACACTGTAATTTACTGCTTATTAGTAATGATGAGCAGTCTCATTACTGTTGTATTAGAAGTATGAGCAAACTTTTATACAGTATAAGAAAACATAAAGAGAAGCAATATTTTTGTGACTACTGTTTACAGCGATTTTCATCTGAAGCTCGTTTAAAGAAGCATATTGAATTATGTAGCCAATATGGCCTACAGAGAGTGGAGTTTCCCAGTGACAATGACAAGATTTTGAAATTTCAAAGTATTTACATGCAAATGCGTGTACCATTTGTGGTATACGCAGACTTTGAGTCTTTCCTAATGAAAGTGGATATATGTGAGAATATCCCTTCTGTTTCACATGAGAGTATCTTATCTCATCATGTTCCTTGTGGTTTTGCCTATATTATTATTGGGCCTGATGGAAAAACCTTTAAAGGACCTGTTATCTATAGGGGTGAAGATGTGATTCATCATTTTTTGAAAGCCCTTATTCAAGAAGAAGAAGAGATTCAGAGAATACTGAGAGAAAATATGAAAATGAATTTTACTGCTGAAGATCGTGAAAACTTTGAAAATGCTACTCTCTGCCATATTTGTAACAAGGCTTTAGGAGAAAAGCGTGTGAGAGACCATTGCCACTTAACTTCCAAGTACAGAGGTGCAGCCCATCCTAATTGTAATCTGAATTACAAGATAAGACGACGCATACCCGTTGTGTTTCATAATTTAAAGGGGTATGATGGACATTTAATTATGCAGGGGATCGGTGAATTTAAAGGAAAGAGGATTGAATGCATCAGTAGCAATATGCAGCAATATATTACATTCAGCCTAGGAAGTTTACAGTTTATAGATTCTCTTCAATTCTTACCTGCCTCTATTGAGAAACTAAGTTCTAGTTTGGAATCCAATCAGTTTCGTATCACCCAAGAACATTTTACAAGTGATCAAGTGGATTTAGTGACTAGAAAGGGTGTTTACCCCTATTCTTATATGGATTGTGCTACCAAGTTTGAAGAAACGAGCTTACCCTCTAAAGAGGCCTTCTTTGATGATTTAAATCGAGAGGAGATCTCTGATGATGCCTATGCCTATGCTCAACATGTTTGGACATCTTTAAAGATAAAGAATATGGGGGAATATCATGACTTGTACATAAAAACTGATATTCTTCTATTAGCGGACATTTTTGAGAATTTCCGTGATTTGACATTGAATTATTATGGAATAGATGCTGCCCACTGTTTAACATTACCATCTCTTGCCTGGAATGCAGCCTTGAAGACTAGTGGAGTATCATTAGAACTGATTACAGATCCTGATATGTACTTATTTTTAGAAGAAGGTATAAGAGGCGGTATTAGTGTTATTAGTAAGCGCCTTAGTCAGGCTAATAACAAGTATTTGGAACATTTTGATTCTACGAAACCTAGCAAATATATAATGTACCTGGATGCTAATAATCTATATGGGTGGGCTCTAAGCCAAGCACTCCCCGTATCGGATTTTAGATGGCTTGATTCTCAAGACATTCAGAACTTTGATCCACTTGCTGTTGAAGATGACTCACCTGTGGGATATATTATCGAAGTGGATATAGACTATCCCCATGATTTGCATGATAAGCATAATGATTATCCTCTAGCACCCGAAAGAGTTCATATCACCCCATCTCTGATTTCGGAGTATAGCCGGAATTTATCTGAAGAAATGAATTTGAAAATATGCAAGGACCAGATCAAATTAACACCTAATTTGAATCATAAGGTTAAATATGTTCTGCATTATAGAAATTTAAAGCAGTATATGAAGCTAGGGATGAAACTTGTGAAAATCCATAGAGTATTAACTTTTAAGCAAAAGCCCTGGTTGAAGCCCTATGTACAATTTAACACTGAGAAGAGAATGAAAGCAAAAAAATTCCTTTGAAAAAGATCTGTTCAAACTTATGAATAACGCAGTGTTTGGAAAAACTATGGAAAATTTGAGAAAAAGAATGGATGTTAAGCTAGTACAGACTGAGAAGAGACTGAAAAAATTACTTGCATCACCAGCCTTACACTCCTTCAAAATATTTAATGAAGATCTGGTAGCAGTTCATATGCATAAGACTCATTTGAAACTGAATAGACCCATCTATGCAGGTTTTTCAGTACTGGACTTGAGTAAAACACTTATGTATGAGTTTCATTATGATTTTATTAAGAAGATGTATGGAAGCCGAGCCGAATTGCTTTTCACAGACACCGATTCCCTGTGCTATGAAATTGAAACAGAGGATATTTACAAAGATTTTGAAAGTTATGAAGACTATTTTGACTTTTCGGATTATCCTCCAACACATCCACTCCATTCCAATAAGAATAAAAAAAGGATTGGAAAAATGAAAGACGAGTTGAATGGAACTCCTGCCGTGGAATTTGTAGGCCTAAGATCGAAGATGTATAGCCTAAAAACACCCTTCACGGATAAAAAGACTGCTAAAGGTGTTAATAAGAATGTTGTAAAAAAACACATCCATCATGAAGATTATTATAATTGCCTAACAAGGCGAAGATATAGTAGAGTGGAACAATTTAAAATTGCAAGTAAAGATCATCAGATGTATACTGTGAAGCAAATTAAAATGGGCTTATCCCCCTATGATGATAAGCGACATATCTTAAAGGATGGTATCAAGAGCCTAGCATATGGACACTTTAAAATAAAAAAATAAAAAAAAGGAAAAAGAGAAAGAAGGGGAAAAAAAAAGGAAAAAAGAAAAAAAAAATAGAAATTGTGGCGGTGTATCCTATACACCGGGTGGAGGTGGGACCACAATTAAAAAAATAATATATTTTTCTAACAGCATCTAATTTATGAAAGAGACCTTATCCCATTTAGATTGTTGAAAACACGTATCTGCTATTATTTAAAATATTTATGTTTAAAATTTTTGAATTCCAAGACCGGAATGGTTGAGGAAACACACCCCTTAAACCCCCGAGATTCTCGAGATTCCCATACACCCAATTCACGCGATTCTGCTACTCTAAAACACCAATTCACGCGATTCTGCTACTTTAAAACACCAATTCACGCGATTCTGCTACTTTAAAACACCGATTCACGCGATTCTGCTACTTTAAAACACCAATTCACGCGATTCTGCTACTTTAAAACATCGATTCACGCGATTCTGCTACTTTTAAAACGTGTTTTTCTTAGTTTTTTACAAGTAAAAAGTATGTTTTTGAAAAAAATCGCAAAATGTCACATTTTTCAAAAAACGCATTTTTGGTAACACTTTTGCAAAAACGCACATTTTTTTTTAAAAAATGTAAAAGTGCGAAAACCTATGT
The DNA here is from genome assembly GCA_951213105.1 of Amaurobius ferox. Classification (NCBI taxonomy): domain Eukaryota; kingdom Metazoa; phylum Arthropoda; class Arachnida; order Araneae; family Amaurobiidae; genus Amaurobius; species Amaurobius ferox. Next base: position 40,353,556 of record OX578142.1, read on the forward strand.
TAATTCCCATAGAGAAAACGGTATTTCGAAAAAAAATCGCAAAATGTCACATTTTTCAAAAAACGCTTTTTTGGTAACACTTTTGCAAAAACGCACATTTTTTTTACAAAAAATACACAAAAGTGTGAAAACCCATGTTATTTCCCATAGAGAATTCAAACAATCTAAAAACCACAATTTATTTTAAAAACGTACATTTTTGTTGTTTTTTAACGTTTTTGAAACTTTTTGTGAAAAAACGCTAAAAACGGCACATTCTTAAAATTCATGTTATTTCCCATAGAGAAATCCGACAACCCTCAAAATCCAACTTGTTGAAAAAACTTACATTTTAGAAAAATTATAAGAAAAAAACTTTACGAAATTTTTAAAACATTAACACTTAAAAAAAAAAAAGAAAAAGAAAAAAAAATCATCTGATCCATCCTAACCTTTGACTGACATCATGGAACGTCACGTGCTGGTGGAAGCTCCACCCCTGCTCATGAGGTGCGCCTATGCTTTAACATGGGAGAACTAGCACCGCAATTTCCCCATGTTAAAGTATAGCACCGCGTGAGCCAGAACCCCCTTATATTCCCTACTTATAGCATTCTTTGCTAAGAACAGATTGAGTGGGCCAACGCAGTGGTTAGCTTGATGGATTATCGGTACCAAGCATTTTCCCATTTTAAAATATCCACCAAGTATTGCATATTTGGTAAGAACAGATTGAGTGCACTTTTTAATTTTAACTACTACGTTAAACCATGAATACAACAAAGTCTTGTACTCCCCATTTCTTAAATATGTGCAAAGTAGCATGGAAATCACTACCAATATTTTGATAGCCAAAATAAATAGTTGAACGAGCTGCTAAAACGTTGTGTAAAAATCTAGTATGATACATACAACTAACATCACTCTAAAAATAGTCGAAACGTATTCAGTAGGTTAAAAAAAGCATGGCATTAAAATATCGCACGGTAGACACAATCCCTCTAAAAATAGTCGAAACGGGTTCAGTAGGTTCTAAACACGAGCATTAAAATTTCGCATGGTAGACAAAATCACTCTAAAAATAGTCGAAACGTATTCAGTAGATACTAAAAACGTGGTGTTAAAATATCGGATGGTAGACAAAACTAACATTATTCTAAAAATAGTCGAAATGTATTCAGTAGCTATTTTATAAGTTTTGCAGAATTTTTTACATTTTTAAGAATTTTACCTTTCTCACAAGAACTTTTCAAGAATTTTACTTTCCTCGGAAGAAGTTTTGAAGAATCTTTTACATTTTCACACAAGAACTTTTCAAGATTTTCCACACATGATCCTTTCAAGATTTCCATACAAAGTATTTTCCTGATTTACACTTCCGTCGTAAGAACTTTTGAAGAATTTTTTACCAAGATTTTTACATTTTTAATATAGGAACATTTCAAGATTTTTCACACAAGACCCTTTCAAGATTTTCATACAATGTATTTTCCTGAATTATATTTCGTATCTTACTTCCCTCGTAAGAACTTTCACACTTTTGCAACATTTTTATGCGAGCTATTTTACAACTTTTACAGAATTTCTTACATTTTCAAGAATTTTTTCTTCTCCACAAGAACCTTTGAAGAATTTTCTACATCTTTATGCAAGCTATTTTACAAGTTTTACAGAATTTTTTACACTTTCAAGAACTTTACCTTTCTTACAAGAACTTTTCAAGAATTTTACTTTGCTCGGAAGAAGTTTTGAAGGATCTGTTACATTTTCACACAAGAATGCTTCAAGATTTTCCACACCAGAACATTTCAAGTTTTTCCACACAAGATCCTTTCAGGATTTTCATACAAAGCATTTTCCTGAATTACACTTCTCTCGTAAGAACTTTTGAAGAATTTTTTACCAAGATTTTTACATTTTTAATATAAGAACTTTTCAAGATTTTTCACACAAGATCCTTTCAAGATTTTCATACAATGTATTTTCCTGAATTATATTTTGTATCTTACTTCCCTCGTAAGAACTTTCACACTTTTACAACATTTTCATGCAAGCTATTTTACAAATTTTACAGAATTTATTACATTTTCAAGAATTTTTTGTTCCCCACATGAACCTTTGAAGAAATTTTTACATTTTTGTGCAAGCTATTTTACGACTTTTACAGAATTTCTTACATTTTCAAGAATTTTATCTTCCCCAGAAGAACCTTTGAAGAATTTTTTACATTTTTATGCAAGCTATTTTACAAGTTTTGCAGAATTTTTTACATTTTCAAGAATTTTACCTTTCTTACAAGAACTTTTCAAGAATTTTACTTTCCTCGGAAGACGTTTTGAAGAATCTGTTACATTTTCACGCAAGAATCTTTCAAGATTTTCCACACAAGAACATTTCAAATTTTTCCACACAAGATCCTTTTAAGATCTTCAAAGCATTTTCATGAATTACATTTCTCTCGTAAGAACTTTTGAAGAATTTTTAACAAGATTTCTACATTTATAATACAAGAACTTTTCAAGATTTTTAATACAAGATATTTTCAAAATTTCTATACAGAGTATTTTCCTGAATTATACTTTCGAAAGAAGAAGTTTTGATGAATTTTACTTTAGAACGTTTGAATGAACTCTATCTGTTCATTTTTTTTTATGGGAAATAGGTCTGTCAGTGTGAAGTAATCTACTTAAGCAAATACAATTTACTTAAACAAAATTACTTCACGCTGGTGGAGAACACTTCCCAAAAGAGTGTAACGACAGAGTGCGGCACCTCCTGGGTCTGTCGGAATCGCACACACTTTCTTCTTCTACTAACATTTACTTCTTTTCCTAACACTTCTTTTTTTAATATGTAAGACGTTTTATGTATAACGTACTCTTGTAATGTATAGTGTGTAACATTTCTTATTAATATATACCACTTGCTATTTCTAATGTAAACATTTGCTTTAAAATATCCATCAAGTATAGCATTCTTTGCTAAGAACAGATTGAGTGGGCCAACGCAGTGGTTAGCTTGATGGATTATCGGTACCAAGCATTTTCCCATTTTAAAATATCCACCAAGTATTGCATATTTGGTAAGAACAGATTGAGTGCACTTTTTAATTTTAACTACTACGTTAAACCATGAATACAACAAAGTCTTGTACTCCCCATTTCTTAAATATGTGCAAAGTAGCATGGAAATCACTACCAATATTTTGATAGCCAAAATAAATAGTTGAACGAGCTGCTAAAACGTTGTGTAAAAATCTAGTATGATACATACAACTAACATCACTCTAAAAATAGTCGAAACGTATTCAGTAGGTTAAAAAAAGCATGGCATTAAAATATCGCACGGTAGACACAATCCCTCTAAAAATAGTCGAAACGGGTTCAGTAGGTTCTAAACACGAGCATTAAAATTTCGCATGGTAGACAAAATCACTCTAAAAATAGTCGAAACGTATTCAGTAGATACTAAAAACGTGGTGTTAAAATATCGGATGGTAGACAAAACTAACATTATTCTAAAAATAGTCGAAATGTATTCAGTAGCTATTTTATAAGTTTTGCAGAATTTTTTACATTTTTAAGAATTTTACCTTTCTCACAAGAACTTTTCAAGAATTTTACTTTCCTCGGAAGAAGTTTTGAAGAATTTTTTACATTTTCACACAAGAACTTTTCAAGATTTTCCACACATGATCCTTTCAAGATTTCCATACAAAGTATTTTCCTGATTTACACTTCCGTCGTAAGAACTTTTGAAGAATTTTTTACCAAGATTTTTACATTTTTAATATAGGAACATTTCAAGATTTTTCACACAAGACCCTTTCAAGATTTTCATACAATGTATTTTCCTGAATTATATTTCGTATCTTACTTCCCTCGTAAGAACTTTCACACTTTTGCAACATTTTTATGCGAGCTATTTTACAACTTTTACAGAATTTCTTACATTTTCAAGAATTTTTTCTTCTCCACAAGAACCTTTGAAGAATTTTCTACATTTTTATGCAAGCTATTTTACAAGTTTTACAGAATTTTTTACACTTTCAAGAACTTTACCTTTCTTACAAGAACTTTTCAAGAATTTTACTTTGCTCGGAAGATGTTTTGAAGGATCTGTTACATTTTCACACAAGAATGCTTCAAGATTTTCCACACCAGAACATTTCAAGTTTTTCCACACAAGATCCTTTCAGGATTTTCATACAAAGCATTTTCCTGAATTACACTTCTCTCGTAAGAACTTTTGAAGAATTTTTTACCAAGATTTTTACATTTTTAATATAAGAACTTTTCAAGATTTTTCACACAAGATCCTTTCAAGATTTTCATACAATGTATTTTCCTGAATTATATTTTGTATCTTACTTCCCTCGTAAGAACTTTCACACTTTTACAACATTTTCATGCAAGCTATTTTACAAATTTTACAGAATTTATTACATTTTCAAGAATTTTTTGTTCCCCACATGAACCTTTGAAGAAATTTTTACATTTTTGTGCAAGCTATTTTACGACTTTTACAGAATTTCTTACATTTTCAAGAATTTTATCTTCCCCAGAAGAACCTTTGAAGAATTTTCTACATTTTTATGCAAGCTATTTTACAAGTTTTACAGAATTTTTTACACTTTCAAGAACTTTACCTTTCTTACAAGAACTTTTCAAGAATTTTACTTTGCTCGGAAGAAGTTTTGAAGGATCTGTTACATTTTCACACAAGAATGCTTCAAGATTTTCCACACCAGAACATTTCAAGTTTTCCACACAAGATCCTTTCAGGATTTTCATACAAAGCATTTTCCTGAATTACATTTCTCTCGTAAGAACTTTTGAAGAATTTTTTACCAAGATTTTCGCATTTATAATACAAGGACTTTTCAAGATTTTTAAGACAAGATATTTTCAAGATTTTTATACAGAGTATTTTCCAGAATTATACTTTCCAAGGAAGAAGTTTTGATGGATTTTACTTTGGAACTTTTGAATGAACTCGATCTGTTCATTTTTTTATGGGAAATAGGTCTGCCAGTGCGAAGTAATCTAAACTAGCAATGTTTAATTTTAACTTAAAATTAATTGTTATAGTAGTTTTCTAAATCATTTTTTCTTTTTTTTTAATTTCATTTATTCTAAAATCATAAATTACCTACTCATTTTTTTAAAATTAAAATTGGTTATTCATTTTTATCATGTAATTTACTTAAACAAAATAGCTTCACGCTGGTGGAGAACACTGCCCAAAAGAGTGTAACGACAGAGTGCGGCACCTCCCGGGTCTGTTGAAATCGCACACACTTTCTTCTTCTACTTACATTTTCTTCTTTTTATAACTCTTCTTTTTTTTATAATGTAAGACGCAATGTTTTATGTATAACATACACTTGTAAATTTATAATGTGTAATACTTCTTATTAATATATACCACTCGTTATTTCTAATGTAAATATTTTCTTTAAAAAATCCACCAAGTATAGCATTCTTTGCTAGAAACAGATTGAGTTTGCCTAAGCAGTGGTTAGCATGAAGGGGTTATCGTTACCAAGCATTTTTCCATTTTAAAATATCCACCAAGTATTGCATTCTTTGGTAAGAACAGATTGAGTGGACCTATTTATTTTAACTACTACGTTAAACCATGAATACAACAATGTTTTTATTCTCCATTTCCTAAATATGTGCAAAGTAGCATGGAAATGACTACCAACGTTTTGTTAGCTAAAATAAATAGTCGAAACGGATTCAGGAGCTACTAAAACGTTGTGTAAAAATCTCGTATGGTGCACACAAATAACATCAGTCTAAAAATTGTCGAAACGTATTCAATAGGTTAAAAAAATCTCCATGCGTGTCCATGCGTATCAAACTTTTACAAGATTTTCTGTGAATTTACATTTTGATGTAATTTGAGTTTTGACGGGATACTTATTTGGTCATGAAACATCTTCCTAATTGTATTTTGTATTTCATAATTATTTAAATCTTAAATACCTTATTTATAAAATAATATAATGTAATTATTGTTAGAACGTAATTGGATAATATGTATATTTTGCCCTATATGTAAGCATTTGGTGGCATCCCATTTTTTATTTCGCCACTGATGAAGGATATGGTGATGTCCGAAAGCGCTTTGGCTTTGTAAACTTTTGTACGTTGAGGAAGGTGATTTTATGAAATTACTTTTCAAATCTATGTAAGTTGTCTTTAATTTAATAGATTATTAATAACTCATACGGCGGTAACAAAATATCACAACATATGGAAAGAAATCCGACATGAATGAACTATTTCCTCATTCCACTCCACACTTATGCAGTCCAACAGGTAAATGAGAAATACGGCAGCCCAAAAGTTGAAGAGGAACCATTTCTTGAGGACGCAACGGGACAATGTGTCGAACCCTTATGTTGATGATTGTGGATAGTAAGGAATGCATTATGGGTAGAACTGTGACTGTGCATCTAAAAGTGCTTTTTAACACTTTACAGCAAAGTTGAAAAGTGTTTATGACTTTGTTCATTCTGTCTGTCTGTCTGTCTGTCTGTCTATCTGTCCGTTAGCACGATAACTGCCGTAAAAATGACTTAAACAAAATTAAATTTTAGTATGTTGTTCCGACGGTTTGTAGGACCTATGGGAATACAAATGAATAATATCACCCAATTTGTTTTGGATTGAACCCGGGTTGAAAAAATGAAATACATTGAGCCCTATGGGACCTAATTTTTCAAACATTTTTTAAGCGGATTGAAAATTCACAAATTGCTTCGAAATGTTTAGGTAATATTCAAATTGTTCCATAAAATATATAAAAAAAAATTCAGCGAAATATATTCAGTAGTTTTTTAAATAAAAATTAAAATAATAGTAACACCTCTTATATGAAACGATCACGTGACCATGATATGAAAGTATCACGTGATCCACTTCAAAATGATATATGGCATCCATCTTGTCTCAAAATCGTGATTTTTAAAGTTCTTTTTATTTCATATTGAGTGTTGTATCCGTCCCAAAACCACTTTATATTTTGGTTTAAATTCTGTGCATCTACATACTAAATCAACGCAATTATAATATATATGAGTTTAAATGCTCATCCAAATTTGATTATTTCTACGACGAAGCCTATTTTTCACTTATGTAAAAAGTAAACAGCAAAATATGTAGGATGAGTTGTATAGGAATTGCTGTATTTTTTTAACGCAAAGGAATTAACTCATGGAGCCTGCATAGCTGATATGAAAGAAATATTCATTGACTTTACCGAGAGAAGGACGATTTTTTGTGATGAAGTTTTAAGCATAGAGTTAAATTACGTGTAACTCCATGGTCTTAATTTTTAAATAAAATAAATTATTATAGTATTGTGATAAATGACATGAATGGGAAATTAGTTATGAATTAAATGCTGCTTTTATAGAGAGAGCCAGGCGTGTTATTTTTTCTATGACGTCATTTGAATGAATTTCAGTCGTTTTCGATGAAGTTTTTAAATATAATAAATTATCGTATTATTATGATAATTCTAAAATTATTATCGAGTAATATATCACATTTTAGAGATGTTTAAACCAGGCAATTTGCATTTCAATGCCGTCATTTGAATGAAGTTCATTTTTTTCGATGAATGTTTAAGTTTTCAAATATAATAAATCAATGTAGTATTGTGAGAAGTTTTAAAATATTATCGAGGAATGTATTGCATTTTAGACATGTTTAAATAAAATTGCATTGAAGTTGGAAAGTGTTTCATAATCAATGCTTTAAGCATGATTGATATTTCTTGTTATAATTTAGTTTTGACTGGGACGAGGTGACTCCCAGAAGTGAAGCAAAGTGGTTATCTGTCAGACTGTTTCTCCTACTACTTTCTCATAGTTTCATGACCAAAAACACGTGTCACATGTATATGTCGAAGCAAACATAGTTAACATTCTCTGAGCACGAGCTATCACATTTGGAAAACTTGATTTCGATAAGGAATTATGGAACTCCAGTTTTGGGACATTTAGAAACAATTGCTTAAACTGAGAGTTATATTGCAACCTAATTATTCAAGCGGAATGTCCGTCTTCACTGTTTCGCAGTCTATATTAAACGACATACTGAATATATCATGGATAATAGGTCTTCTTCAATGCTTTTGAAATCTTAAAATTTCTGTTCGAATTTATAGTGAAATCATCGCACGATGGCTTTAAGCTCACAAGTATGTCTTTCCACACCGGAGCGATTGATTTTTGCCTTGGGAAGTGGGATAAGTTATTTTTTGCTAATCGTTTAGCAAAGAAAATCAAGTTTCATTTGAAATCCTCTCAAGTGACATCAAACGTCATCCAAAAATTGATGTCGACCTTGTAGCATAGTATTCAACTTGCTCACATAGCAAAGAAGATCATTTGAAATGTAAATTCTGAAAGCTGTGTGTTTGCCGTTACTGCTTCATAAATTTCAAACCTCTGCTGATTTTCATGCATGAACGAGACCATTTCTTCTTTCAGTTACTAACACTCGATCGAAGACACATCAGAGTCATTTTTATCAATTTGGAGACATTTTTAAAAAGTCGCCAAGGTGGCGATATTCCTCTAAAATTAGGAATTATTTCATTAGGAATTAATTCCAAATTATTCGGAATTATCCTGTAAATTATCCTGCTTATCCCTATCCAAATTATCCTGTAAATTATCCTGCTTATCCCTATCCAAATTATCCTGTAAATTTTATAACCTGTTGAAGTAAAAGATTTTTATAATGATAAAGGTATAAATTAGCTAAACTACTGCTACTACCCCCACTTTGTGGAACTCCCGAGACGTGTAAGTATAAGTTATTATCTTGAAATATATAATTATTGAAAAGAACAAAGTGGAGAAGTTTAGGGAAATTGGTAAATATAGTATGAGTAGACAGATTAGTAATATAAGCATTATATAGAGCTAAAATTACATCATAAAGATGAGAGATTTTAATATTATTAAAAATATCTTTAAAATCAAATGTTTGAAATCTAATTAGTTTACCTAGTGATGTTAATTTATTCTTTAATTCTTTACTATTATTTATAATAAGGTAGTTATTACTAGAATAACGTAAACTATCATTTAGTACATTTGAATAATTTAGTAGTAATTTACTCGCAGTAGTAGTGTTGCCAATCGTGAGAAATAAATAACAGTATCGCGAAAAGGCAATAAAAGGTGATATTCTATATTAAGATCTACAAAATAATGGGGCGTGTAATATAATCGAAAACAGTGAGACTAATGTATAAGAGGATATAAATACAGTGTAATGTTTATTCAAGAGAATGTTGATGTCTGGCTAATATAAGACACTAACAGAATTCAAGAAAATAGAGCTAATAAAAAATTTTTAAATATACCATTTACTAAATATGCTGGATATTTATGTAATTTGCTGGTAATTTTTAGAATATTAATATGCATGGCATGAAATTTTTTATCTGATAATCTATAAATTCTAAAAAAATGATTAAATATAATATTTCTAAATAATTCAATCGAGTTACAGGAATTAAATGGTAATATTTTATTAATGCTAAAATTAAAATAGTCGTTTTATCATAACTAAAATTAGCAACTATTCCATCAGTTGATTCAGTAATTAGTTTTAAATCCATAAAATTAATATTATTACTAACAGTGGCTTCATTAGGAATTAATTTCAGATTGTCTGGATAGATATCTATATCTGCATAGTTTATAGTAAATACAAAACAAATCAGATCATCAACATATATGTAAATTTTGTAATCTATTGAAGTAAAAGACTGTTCATAATGGTAAAGGTAGAAAATAGCTAACATATTGCTACCGCATCCACCTCGTGGAAACCCTGAGACTTGTAAGTATAATTTATTACCTTGAAATATATAATTATTGAAAAGAACAAAGTGAAGAATTTTTGGAAAATTGATAAATATTGTATGAATAGATTGATTAGTAATATAAACATCATATAGAACTAAAATTACAACATATAGGTCAGATATTTTAATATTATTAAAAAGATCTTTAAAATCAAAAGTTTGAAATCCAATTAGTTTACCTAGTGATGTTAATTTATTCTTTAATTCTTTACCATTATTTAGAATAAGGTCATTATTGCCAGAATAGCGTAAACTATCATTTATTAGGTTTAAACAATTTAGTAGTAATTTACTCACAGTAGTAGAGTAAGTATTATGACCACTAATTTCAGTTCTAAATTTAATAGGATTTTTATAAAATTTAGCAATAAGCTCTATATATGGAAATTTAAGAACTTTATAAATAATATTTAAATCTCTATACATATTGATAATTTTCAGTTTGATACTATTAATGGAATATACATATATATATATATATATTTATATGTATATATATATATATATATATTTGAAATATGTAATAATAAGAATTATGTAAAAATAAAATAAATAAATAAAAAAACAATTCAAGTAATATTAACATCACCATAGAAGCAAATTCACGGCCACAATGCCGATAAGAGAAAATAACATATATATATATATATATATATATTCTATATATATGTGTGTGTATGTGTGTGTGGGTGTGTGTGTGTGTGTGACTTTTTACCCCATGATGGGGTTGAATTGGGTACTTATTCGGAAGGCCATCTTTTGGTTGAGATTAGGAGGGCTATCCCTTTTTCTGCCGGAGATAGGAGACAAATTCAATTACAAAGTTGTAGATTGTTGAGATTTAATTCCTTCTTCCAAAAAGCAAACATATAGCAGTGGGACAGACTAAAATTCACTATATTATATACCGGTGTCCAATATTATTTTTATATGCACAAAAACTCTGATTTATCAACAACTGCTCAATATAATTGAATAAATATTGTGGAGAAATACACCGTATCATAACAATATAAACCGAAACTGCGTCCGACGCAAAACTAATTTTGAAACAATTAAAATTGAAATAATGTGTTATAAGTAGATTTTAGAAATATTGAATAGCTTAGGAAAAATATGCAGACTTTTGACATTAATAGGGATTGTGATCTACCTTAATTCGTATACACATATCACAACGCGATTTCATGCTCTCCATAAGGTTGTGACAGTAAGTTCTACTTCTCCAGCAATGCGATCTTCAAGATTTTGCCATCTCTAGGAGGAGGATTTCGTGTGCAATAGTTTTCCCAAGAGCATACCATAAGTTCTCAATGGGGTTCAAATTATGAGATTTGGCTGTCCAGTTTATTCGCTTAATGCAAGAAATTCATCGAACAGGTTTGCGTTATGTGAATTCGCGTTGCCATTCGTAAAAAGAAAGTCAGATCTACGTGCCTCTCTAAAAAGCCTTACGTATGGTAACGTCATCTCGATATGTCTGGTCAGACACAGGTCATCTGTTGAACACTTGCACTAAATATGTCCATTGACCGTTATGACTTCTCATCACATCTGAACCGCAGTAACAGTCATATTTCCTAATGTGAGTATAATTTCTTACCTTGAAATATATAATTATTGAAAAGAACAAAGTGAAGAAGTTTTGGAAAATTGATAAATATTGTATTTGTAGATTGATTAGTTATATAAACATCATATAGAACGAAAATTACAAGATATAGGGGTCAGATGTTTTAATACTAGTAAAACGATCTTTAAAATCAAAAGTTTGAAATCCGATTAGTTTACCTAGTTATATCAATTTTTTTATTCTTTAATTCTTTACTATTATTTAGAATAAGGTAATTATTGCTAGAATAACATAAACTATCATTTGTTAGATTTAAATAATTTAGTAGCAATTTACTCACAGTAGTAGAATAAATATTATGACCACTAGTTACTGTTCAAAATTTATTAGGATATTTATGAAATTTAGGAATAAGCTCTATATATGGAATTATAAGAACGTTATAAATAATATTTAAATCCCTATACATATTGATAATTTTTAGTTTGATACTATTAATGGAATATATATATATATATATATATATGCGTGTGTGTGTGTGTGTGTGTGTGTGTGTGTGTGTAGTACTAGTTCCTGGCTTCCTCCAGATGCAAACGCGTTTAGAATCAGACTGATAATTAAATTGAACCTCAAACCTTCACTAAAGAGAGCACTGGCTCATTGCGGTTAATTCCAGCTCTGATGTTCTCTGCATCAATCCAGGAGGTTCTCTTATGTTGAGAGGTCAGTGAAACTTATATCATTGGCATTATGGCATAAAGGCTTTTTCTATTAAGCCTTCTATATACAGTTTGTCGCGATACTAAAGTTCCAGTGGCAACAGTAAGCTCTAAACTTAGCTACCTATCAGTCGACTTACCGTTGCGACAGGCAGTTATGAACGTATACCGAACGTGAGAAACAGTTGCTATTCTTTTACGGCCTCGTCCAGGCTTCCTAACAACAGTTCCTTAGTCTGTCTTAATATTGTTTCCAGAGGGAAGAGACTGCATGTGTGCCGTTCAACATTCAGTCATCTTGCCACTTACCTCAATGTTTGCCAAGGCTCTAAAAGACCGACAGTTCGCCACCTCAAAAATTCTTTCGAGTGATACTTCGGAAGAACAAAAAACACTTTTGAGTCGATAAAGACGGAAATCAAATACTGAATTGCAGAAGTTAGCAAGGAACCGTACTTCGTGTACCACGCTTATGCATCCTTTGGATGGCATAACGCGATTATTTGCATATCAGAAACAATTCAATCAAATTGGATTGGATAGTTATAATTAGGTTTCCCTTTTTTCGCATTTCCTTGAAAAATAAATCAGATTGGTTGGGTATTTCATGAAATTTCATTATGTAAAGATTATTTTAGACACCAGTGGATATAAAATTCAAAATTTTAATCTCCTGCCAAAATTGATGCTTACACACGTCTAATAAGATGTCTTCGCGTGTTTTTCAATATCTCTATGCTTAAGCTATCATATACAGATTAAAAACTCTTTTCTAAAGAGTAATTTTTGACTTTTACTGTAGGGACAAAATTGCTTTGTACTCATTTTGCGATCCATTGTGCGATCCATTTTGCGATCCATTTTGCGATCATTTTGCGATTGTAATCGGCTTTTCACTTATTTCTAACAGGAAGTGATGTCGCTCTCCTTCTCCTTATCCCACCAAAAAGGGATAGGTTAGGGGGGGGGGGGTCGCCAGGGGGGGTCACCCTCCCTAAGTTGTCTCAGCCTGCAGTGCCATAGATGTTTCCTATACGCCTGCATATTTTTCCAAAGCACAATATGTCAAAATTTTCGCAGCAAACATAAAATAAATATAAAATATTAAGAACTATAAATATAGTAATAGTACTTTGCTCTCTTTGAAAATAAAAAAGTTATCAAAATATAAAAGAACGACCTTTTCTGCTTGGTACTTTAAACCCAACGTGGATCAATATCAACCAGTCCTTCAGAGTTTCCTCAATAAATTTGAAGCATTGCTTTTTTTATCACCGTTTATTGGATTCTATATTATTCAATGCACTATATCTATTTGGAGACGAGAGGGCCAGGATCCGTTCTCCGCGGACCCATCCGGTAAGAATGTACTGTGGCATGCATATTATATTTTTCACATTCAGAATAGCCGCACATCCGGTTGAGTCAGCGTTCCTGACAGTGTATTGTTGGGAAAGCAATTGCTAAATTGGGGCAAATATTTATTGCTCATGATCTTGTATGTCTTATATTTTGTTTCTTTCATAATAGGAGTTTTCCTTATTTTAGGGTTATTCAGCTGAGGTTGGAGAGCAAACAAGTACCTAATTTATTTTTATGCATACTTTTCGAACTTTAAACATGGGGTATTTCACAATATACATTTTATTCCATTATAAAATGCTGTAAAAATATAGAAACTCTCTCTTTACTGACTTTATAATACTCGGTTTTTAAATTTATGTTTCCATAAATTTTTAATATGCATGTCCCTTTTCTAATTTTTTCTATTTCTTTTAAATCTATTGAATGAAGGATTTTTAGAAATCTCTATGTTCTTTAAAATTTTAAATATTTCAGTTTTTTTTAAAAGCATAAGTGATATTATTTATAATTAAAACGAACCCGGCATTGCCCGGAATCTAAATTAGCAGCCGCTACGTAAATAATATAGATACAGATAACACCACTCAAGTTTCAAATTGCCTGTTTTGGACCAAAATCAAATCATTCCAACGCTCCGTTTTTCCACGTGTCAATTTCAAACATGTCAATTGTGCAGCGGAGGAAAAATTACGAAACACCATTCGCTATTCTGAGTTGTTTTGCTATTTCTTTATTTAAAGATGTCATTAGATAGAGAATATCTTTTACTATAAATTCATATGGGAAGGGGGAAGGAGAGGGGGAACATAAGTGGCCGTCTTCATAGTACAATTTTTAAAATATCCAATGGCAACACCCAATTTTGATGTCATAAGCAAATTCTACATTCCTAAATTAGTCATATATATATATTTTAAGTTTCTGGCGTTATATCCGGATATATTGCGGTGTTTAGTATAGAGATGATTCAGAGATCATCTCCATGTTTAAAACTGCAACTTTAAGAAACGAGATTATTGTTCCTTGATGAAAACTGCTTTTATAAAATGGATCATTTGATGCTCTACTGGAAGACTTTACTGGTTTATTCTGATTTCTTATCTTGTGTTTGAAAACATCAAATCATCTTTAATCCGTCATCTTATGGGACTCAAAAAATGGTCGAATTACGCGAGTGATGGCATATATATATATATATTTATAATTTATTCAACAGCTTTGATCTGAATTATGTGTTTCGTTTTTTTATTGTTTTGTTTTTTGTTTTTGATCTAATAACTCAAATTATTTACGTCGGACCATATGCATAATTTCTGTGATAGATATTACAGTATGCAGACTGAAACGCAGATCTTCAGTATCTCCGAACTGAGGATGACCCTTGAAAAGTCCATGGGTTCGGAAATACATTTATTTATTTCATTCTTAAGTGTGAATGTGTTGCTTTTCCTTCATGTGCTGCTCTTTACTCTTTCTTGTACCTACACCATGTAATTCTTCTAAGTTAAGATCTTCTAATTTTTTGCTCAGCTTAAATCGCTATCATTCATGATTCATAAAAATGTATTGCAAATAAACGTAAAAAGTTGGAAAGCAGGATTGAGAATCCCAGGATGACACAAAACAAAGAGAACCTGGACAGGGGCGCCTGTCACGTGTTAGTACAAAGGCAGGATATTTACGACTCTACCACAAAGTAATATTGAGTCGTTGCTCAGGGATCTTTAAAAGGCAAGTGGCCGAAGAACATCATAAGCTTAAAGTCCCGAGAACCCATAATTTGAAATGGTCAGAATAATGTCAATCGAAATCACTCCTCGCCTTTGGTGAGGAAACTGAGAGCCAACAAACTGCAATAGGGAAAGAGGGTACCAGTCTGTCCACAGACGGTCCATAAAGAGATTCAAGTGCCTTGGCAAATATAAGGAGGGAGCGGAAGAAGAGAAAACTTATCCTCGTTCCAATGACTCACAAGATGGATTGCTTTGCAGAGAAGAAAACTCGTTAGTTTAGAACATGATTTGGTTAACCGTGTTTTATATTGAATGAATAAAATATTAGAATTTTAAAATTTTGAGTCATAATTTTAAGCAGATGATTAAATTACTGGAAATTATTAAATACTGATCACTAATTTCATTTTTATTAATAACACTTTTGGGGAGAGGCAGTGTTACTAAACGTAATGATAAAACAATTGCACCTTGCATTCTATGAAAAGAGCGTATTTCACAAAATTCACATAAAATTCAAAGACTGTAGATATGAAGTTTCAATAATTCCCTTGTGTTTCTTATCGATTCATTAACAATAACATAACTTTTATATGCAGAAGTTTTTTAATTATGATGCAATTTATAAATCTATTCCAAATGTATGAATTAAGTGCAACAGTGACGTTCATGTTTATGGATAAGCTGTATTTTCCCTTTTGCTTTCATATGCAGAAGTACTTAATTATGATACAATTTACAAATTCATGTCAAATTTATCAATTAGATGCACCGGCGATATTCATGTTTACGGAAAAGTGTTTTCTTTTTACTTTATAGTCATATTATAAAAGATTGCAAATCAATGCATTTCCATCATGTTTGCGAAACAATTAAAACCCATTACAACTCGGGAATGATGGGTTTATGTAAAAATTATCATTCAATGCATCAGTTCAGTCATTCACTGGTCTGTTTTTTCTAGAGTTAAAACAAATAAGACATAAAAAAATAAGGAAATGTTGCAGTGATCGTTCAAGACCTCAGTGTACTTAAAAACTTAAAAGTCACGATAGTTTCCTGAAACAATTATTAGGGGTGGGGAGTGGGGGCACCCCCTACTGTAAAAATCACTCAGTTTTATAAAACATCTTAGTTGTCATCCGTATCAAAATACGTTTAAAGACTGAAAATTGACCCCAGTACCTTAAGATACTCCCTAGGAGGTGCTATCTTCTATAAAATCCATTAAATTTTACTACTGCTATTCCGTGTTAGAATAAAATTAAAACACCTCCTCCTCCTCTTCTCTTAAAGTCGCGTTCTGAAATAAGTTTGTTGCGCTGGTATCAGTTATTCCATGCAGGATAGTGCATTCCACGCTTCAAGTCTGAAACGAGTTCGAGGATGCTGTTATCTACAATGGGAGTAGAATCCTAACGTTAGGAACATCTCTGGGGGAAAAAAAATGAAACCAGCTGAGCTGCAGGACCAAATTTTTCAGTCTCCATAGTGGTTCGTGAAATGTACCACATAATACGTTTTCATCATATTATTGCAGGCATTGACTTTTTCATTTTGGCGAGTGCGTTATAAACGCATGGGGACTGCTACCTGCAATGAGAACGCAATTCCAACTTTGGGAAAGTTTCATAATCGAGTTCTGTATTAAATACAATGATTATTAACACCTTAGAACATAGCTGAAAAGTGTTTATGACTGCGATCAGTGGGATATATGGGAATGTAAATGAATATTATCCAATAAGTTTTGGATTGAACCCGAATTGAAAAAATGAAATACATTGAACCCTATGGGACCTAATATTTCAAACATTGTTAAAGCGAAGTTAAAATTCACAAAATGCTTCGAAAATTTTAGAAAATATTCAAATTATCGCATAAAATATATAAAAAAATTTCAACAAAATATGTTCGATAGTTCTTTAAATAAAAATTAAAATAATAATTACACACATATAATATGCAGAGATCACATAAACTACTTTAAAATAAAATATGGCATCCATCTCTTTTCCCAGACTAAAAATCATGATTTTAAAAGTTCTTTTAAATTTAGATTTAAATAATCAATGCCATCCATCTTGAATCAAAATCGTGATTTTTACAGTTCTTTTAATTTATATTTATTATTGTATGCGTCCTAAAACCGCTTTGTTTTTTATTATTTTCTGTGATTCTATATTCTGCGCTAACGCAATTGCAATATTTTTAAGTTTAAATGATCATCAAACTTTGATTATTTCCACTACGAAGCTTAATTTTAACGTATGCAGAATGTAAACAAATCAAGCTGTAAGATGAGTTGTATAATAATTGCTGAGTTTTTTTAACGCAAAATTATTTAGCTCTGGAGTCTGGAATAAAGCTGATATGAATGAAATAAATATTCATTGATTTTACATAGAGAAGAAGACGATTTTAAACATTGACTGTTTCGACGAAGTTTTAAGCATAGAGTTAAAGTTCTTTTAACTTCATGGTTTTAAGTTTTTAAGTAAAATAATGTATTGTAGTATTGTGATGAATGAAAATAATGGAATGAATAAATATTTTTTTTTGTATTTGTATTTAACGCTTGTTTAAATTTTAAATCGCCTGTTTATAAATTGCCTTTTCTTTGTATTTGTATTTAACACTTGCATAAATTTTAAATCTCACGTTTATAAATTGTTTTTCTTTGTATTTGTATTTAACACTTGTTTAAATTTTAAATCTCATGTTTATAAAATATCTTTTCTTTGAATTTACATTTAAAACTTGTTTAAATTTTAAATCTCCCGTTTATAAATTGTTTTTCTTTGTATTTGTATTTAACACTTGTTTAAATTTTAAATCTCGTGTTTATAAATTATCTTTTCTTTGAATTTGTATTTAAAACTTGTTTAAATCTCCCGTTTATAATATTGTCTTTTCTTTGTATTTGTATTTAACATTTGTTTAAATTTTAAATCTCCCGTTTATAACACTTATTATTGAAATTTTGTAATTGATTAATCTTCAATAGCCTGTTTATATTATCATTATTCTGTAGCTTGATTTATGCAAATTTGTCTGCCGATCTGGTCTACAAATGAACTTGTTTGGACGGTAATTTTTCATATAGCCACTGATGAAGGGTATAGGGATACCCGAAAGAGCTCTGGCCTTTTAACATTTGTACGTCTTATAGGATGGTTTTATTTGATTAAATGACCTTTTGATCTATGATATGTGTCTTTAATTTTATGCTTATATACTGAAGTAGACGTGATATCACCTTAATTATGATTTAAGTTTAATTTAAATTTCATTTAGCCAGATTATCTGCCGCAATAGGACGTCTGAAATGCTAAACTGAAGCAAAATATAGTTAAGTACAGAAAAATGTTTTTTATAAGATATTTATTTATTTCATTTATTTTGTTTTTTAGACGCAACATTATTATATACTGATACTGTATGGATTTCCAACTAAATTACATTTGTAAAAGTAACAGAAAAATGTAAAATTTATGTTTAGGTATATTTTCCAATGTTAAAAATATCAGCAAATTTCTCTTTAAATAAATAATTCCTGTGTTAAAATCTTATATCCAGAATGCAATAAACAGTCTCAGGGGTAAATTTCTATACATATTTTATATATAGTAAGCAGTGATTGAATAATGAAAAAATTGAAGGATTGATAACAAAAAACAAAAATGTATGCATGTATGCGTACATTTTACCCACTAAATCTCCCAAAAATATTAGGGGTTCGAGGAACCCACAACAAAATTATTAGGGATTCAAACAATGTCTGGAACCCACGAAGTCGGCGCCGCTCGAGGAAATGCATGCACTGTAGAAAATGCTGGAACGTGGAAATTGTCGGAAACATGGAAATGAATGCACTGCGGAAATGTATGCAACTGTAGAGATGACTGAAAAGTGAAAATTGGTGGATAACTCATGTTTTAGAACCTCTGACGTGTTACGCACCATTTGCTCATTGCGAGCCATGGAGTGAGTAAATGATCACTGTTAGCCATGATGTTGGTAAATGATCCCTGAACAGGGTGTGACAATATTGTGTGGTTGATTAAATGTCTTCAAATTAGTGCGTACACAGTACACATGAATAAAACTTATGCTCAGTAAGATACTGTACTTAGTACACCGCATATAGAAGAGCACATCGTGATGGCGAGGCACAATACCATTCCACAAAATTGGATACTGTAAGCATCGTGAAGAAACAAATATGAGTTACACCTATGGATTAAGTCAAAAAGAAACACTCTATAATCTTCTCCCTCTAGTATCTATTATAATCCTTTACAGCTATATTTTTATTTAATTGGTCATTACTGTCTTATTCACTCATTTCCTCAACTCTATTGCTTATCACGTTTTTACAACTTTACAACAAAGTTGAAAAGTGTTTATGACTTTGTTCATTCATTCTGTCTGTCTGTCTGTCCGTTAGCACGATAACTGCCTTAAAAATGACATTATCAAAATGAAATTTTAGTATGTTGTTCAGACGGTCAGTGGGACCTATGGGAATATAAATATATAATATCACTCAATTAGTTTTGGATTGAACGCGGGTTGAAAAAATGAAATACATTGAATCCTATGGGACCTAATTTTTCAAACATTTTTTAAGCGGATTTAAAATTCACAAATTGCTTCGAAAATTTTAGAAAATATTCAAATTATCCCATAAAATATATATAAAAATTTCAGTAAAATATATTCATTAGTTTTTAAATAAAAATTAAAATAATAATTATACCTTTTATATGAAGTGACCATATGACCATTATAAATCACATGACCCACTTCAAAGTAAAATATGGCATCCATCTTGTGTCAAAATCGTGATTTTTAAAGTTCTTTTTAATTCATATTTAGTGTTGTATCCGTCCTAAAACCGCTTTATTTTTGCTTAAATTCTGTGCATCTACATACTGCAACAACGCAATTGCAAGATATTTGAGTTTAAATGATCATCTAAATTTGATTATTTTTACAACGAAGCCTACTTTTCACTTATGGAAAATGTAAACAGCAAATATGTAGAATGAGTTGTATAAGAATTACTGCATTTCTTTAATGCAAAATTATTTAGCTCAGGGAATCTGCAATATAGCTGATATGAATGAAATATTCATTAATTTTACAGAGAGAAGAACGATTTTTTCGATAAAGTTTTAAGTATTGAGTTTAATTACTTGTACCTCCATGGGTGTCTTAAGTTTTTAAATAAAAAAAATTATTATAGTATTGTGATGAATGAAATTAATGGAAAAGTGCTTATGAATGAAATGCTGCTTTTATAGAGAGAGTCAGGCTTGTTATATTTCGATGACGTCATTTGAATAAATTTCAGTTGTTTTCGATGAAGTTTCCAAATATAATATATTATTATAGTATTATGATAATTTTAAAACTATTACCGAGGAATGTATCGCATTTTAGAGAGGTTTATCCAGGCAATTTATATGTCAATGCCGTCATTTGAATGAAGTTCATTTTTTTCTATGAAGTTTTAAATTTTCAAATATAATAAATTAATGTAGTGTTGTGATAATTTTCAAAATATTACCTAGGAATATATCGCATTTTAGAGATGTTTAAATGAAATTGCAATGGAGTTGGAAAGTGTTCCATAATCAAGGCTTTATGCATGATTGACCTTTCCTGTTATTTTGTAATTTACTTCTGTTGAACGTACTTTGTGTCAGCCAATTAGAGATTTCAAACTAAAAATGTTTAGTATCACTGCTGTAGGCAAAGTCACGAGCTGTACACATTATATATTTCTGTTTGACAGATGTTTGCGATGTTTAATATGAGAATCTACACTTCAACTTTATTAGTTTAAATGCTAAATACAAATCAAGTTGGGTTTGAAAAAGTAGTAAGAGCAATTCCTTTGAAAGTTTAAGCCTTTTCATGCCATTATGGCCGAAGATATCTAAGATTACGACTACGAGTCATCCTTCACGGAATCGCCCTGCTTGCGCTGTCGGATATAATATGTCAGCACGTAAAACTGTCACTAGTCCTGATAAAGAGCTTCCCTTAGTCATAAAACAATCTGTTGCTTCTTCCGTGCTCGTTTAACGGGAATCATTTACTCTCCCCCTAAGCTTTTCCTGACATATTTATGTTCCAGTGAAAGAGGCAGATAAAGTGAGGGTGAAAATAAAAAGTGGTCGGTTGTATCTCGCGGGAGAGAAAGCGTGCGCGAAGTGATTGTTTCGTGATATGTGGGACACTTGGGGAGGATCCTTTCTGCAGCTTTTCTCTCTACAAAAGCGACGGCCCTCCAGATTTCGCGATTGCGATCTAAACGACTGTGTTAAGTGATATGAAGGGAACATAGATATTCTGCCGTTGGCAATTGAGTAGAATTAAATGCAGATCAATAAAAATCTGGATAAGGGGTAGTGACTCGTGTCGGAGGCAAATAGGTTAAGTGATATGAAGGGAACAAGGATATTTTGCCGTTGGCAATTTTGTAGAATTAAATCCATATCAATTAAATCCATCCATTATCAATCCATAAGAAAGATCAATCATGCATAAAGCATGGATTATGAAACACTTTCCAACTTCAATGCAATTTTATTTAAATATCTCTAAAATGCGATACATTCCTCGGTAATATATTAAAAATATCACAATAGTACATTAATTTATTATATTTGAAAACTTAAAACTTCATCGAAAAAAATGGACTTCATTCAAATGACGGCATTGAAATATAAAATGCCTGATTTAAACATCTCTAAAATACGATATATTCTTCGGTAATATTTTTAAAATTATCATAATACTACAATAATTTATTATATTTGAAAACTTCATCGACAACAAATGAAATTTATTCAAATGGCGTCATCGAAATATCACACGCCTGGCTCTCTCTATAAAAGCAGCATTTCATTCATAACATTTTTCCATTCATTTCATTCATCACAATACTATAATAATTTATTTTATTTAAAAACTTAAAACCATGGAGGCACAGGTAATTTAACTCTATGCTTAAAACTTCATCGAAAAAATCGACTTGTTCTCTGTGTAAAATCAATGAATGTTTCATTCATATCATCTATATTGCAGACTTTATGGGCTAAATAATTTTGCATTAAAAAATGCAGCAATTCTTATACAACTCTTTCTATATCTTTCGGTATTTACATTTTCCATAAGTGGAAAGTAGGCTTCGTTGTAGAAATAATCAATATTGAGTGATCATTTAAACGCAACTATATTGTAATTGCTTTGTTTCAATATAGATGCACAGAATTTAAGTAAAAATAAAGCGGTTTTAGGACGGATACTACTCTCAATATAAATAAAAAGAACTTTAAAAATCACGATTTTTAGACAAGATGGATGCCATATTTCATTTTGAAGTGGATCACGTGATCTCTTTAATGGTCACGTGATCTCTCCATATAAAGTGTGTAAATATTATCTTAATTTTTATTTTATAAAACTGTTGAATATATTTTGCTGAAATTTTTTTTATATATTTTATGGCATAATTTGAACATTTCGTACAACTTTCGAAGCAATTTGTGAATTTTAAATCCGCTTAAATAATGTTTGAATAATTGGGTCCCAAAGGGTTCAAATGTATTTCATTTTTTCATCCCGGGGTTCCATCCGAAACTAATTGGGTGATATTATTTATTTATATTCCCATAGGTCCCACAGACCGTCTGAGCAACATACTAAAATTTCATTTTGATAAAGTCCTTTTTACGGCAGTTATCGTGTTAACTGACGGACAGACAGACAGACAGACAGAAGGAACAAAGTCATAAACACTTTTCAACTATGTTGTAAAGTGTTAAAAATCTTAATATGGAGTCATGACACGTATCTGAAGGTAGCGTAAGATTTCTGACTGGGGAGGCTGAGCGGTTAGCGTTTTAAATTAGAAAGGGTTTTGCTGTTATTACAAGTGAGATTTATATTTGATTTCGCTCTTTCAATAAGTATTAATTTTTTGATGAGTAAAATAATACAATGCAACATAAAAATGCAAAAAGTGCATGAAATGTACGAGACTTTAAATCGTTACCTATGTAAGATGAATACATACTAGATATATCATTTTAAATGTTTTCACATATTTCTAAATTAGATCAACTTTTGCAATGCACACATCATATTAAATAGGAAGTAGAAATAAATTAGAATATTATTAACAAGTGACAGAAAATATATATCAGTTTTGTAAATATAAGCAGTTAGAACTAACAAAATTGCACAATTCAAGAGTGTACTGAAAATGGATGAAAAATAAAGTTGGAATGTAATAAGTTTAGTAGAAAATCACTGTAATCAACAATGCATTTAAAGAATTTTGTATATTAATTTTTGTCGCATATTATAAAATTTAATATCTTTTAGTTATAATATGCTAAAAATCTTCTAGAAATATTATCAATCGCTTTTGTAAAAAATATTCTTATACTAGGTGATTAAAAATGAGAAATTCGATTTATTCCTTCTAAAACTCCCAAATACGCAAGCGGATACTTTGCCATAAGATAAAGTCTACTTTGCCATGAGATAAAGTCTACTTTACTGACTACTAAGTTTAAACAGTAGTCATTACTAGTGTATTTCCTCGTCCTGATCTTGTTTAAAGTCAGGTGAGTATCAAGTTATTTGTGAAAAATGGCTCAAATTACTTAGAATTACAAAAATTATAATTTTCTGCAAAAATACACCTAGTTTGACCCAAAATGACGGAACCATTAGCGTTTGCGAAGAAATTTTCTTTCTACTTCTCACCTGCACCCAGAGTTCGGCAAAATACATTGAGAATGTATTTTCGATACAAAATAAAAAATACATGGTTTTAAGCATAAATTACAAAATACAAAATACATTTTTAAAATTAAACATTGATGTGTATAGGACTGGATTGAATTTTCAATGCAAAACAACATTTGCCATATATTTTATTGGAAATAAAGAAACCTTTTATGTTTGTTAAATATTAACATTAGCATTTTAAAAAGATTAAGATGTGTTAAAATGAAGTAGACTAAACTCTTTGAAATTTTAAATATCCATAGTAATAAATCAAACACAAATAAAGAAAATAAATGAATCTATAGGAGAACACATAATAAAACAAAGATATATAAAATTAAAAAAATAAATTTGAAACTTTCATCTGGTGACAAATGTTTTGTTCACTTCATTTTTGAAGGAACTATTAAGTATTTTAATTTTCTTTTGAATACATATTTCATACAGCCATGCGAATTTTTAGAAAAACGGAAGTAACATCTATAAAACCGAAAGTGGAAATACATAGTTAATCCCATAGACCCCTCTAGAACGTCGAATCTATATCAGAACGCTGAATCCATATCAGTCGTCATCTAATCTCCATGTGTAGCCAATCCTTACACTGTAAAATATTTGCAAGCATATTATTGAAAGTTTCAGGGGAATCAGCTGTTCGTAATGGGAAGTAAGGTTCCTGATAGTTATGATAACACACACACACACACACACATATATATATATATATATATAAATAAAAATTAAAGGATAAATTTTAATCGAAAATAATGCATAAACTACTGTATGTACAAAAAAACCCATCTCTAGCATATCTGTTACAAATGAGTAACTATAGGCCAAGACTAAGGATAAAGAGAGAAGGTAACATATCACTACAATGGAAAGGGGGATGAGAAGAATATTAGGATTCAAAAATCACAATTAAAAGTATATAAAAATAAATAAAAATAAAACTCGGCAAAAATGAGAATAGGCAATAACAATCAGCTTAAGATAAGAGATTAAGAATAGATAACAATCAATTGAAACCCCACAAAAAATGGCGGTTAGTTCGAAATTGCATTCTCATCAGGACAGCCATACAATTCGAATTAAAACCGATAGAATAGCCAGTTTCTGACAATGGCGATAGTATTTAACTATAGACACCATTGGAACTGTCTACTGGCTAGTGGAAGGAGAAAAATAAATCAAATGTATTATACAAATCTGAAAAACAATACCTCCTCGAAATGAAACACGAAATCAAAAGCATAGCACCACGTGTAAGATAAACTAGTGACTGAGCATTTCACCTCACTTCGTCAATGCGAGTGGGCACCGGAATGAATACACTTGAACGACACATAATATGCATGGAGACCCTCAAAAATAGCAAACAGTATAGGACTCAGGACAAGTGGAAAATAGTCATTCGAAAATAGCAATATATATATATATATATATATACATACAGCACTTTGCTACTCATGGATTTAAAAATGTATCCTTTCATATTTTAGATATTAAAATTTCACTAACTGATAGATTAGTATTCGAAAATTATTACATTAAAAAACACAAAACTCTTTTCCCCTGGCTTAAATCAAATTTATAATAATAATAATGTAGTTAACAATAGTTTTGAATACAATTCTAATAAATTTTCAGTATATAAAGATTTTTTTCAGTATTCAAAGTCCTCAACTCCTAGTAAAAAGCGATATAAGAGTGGCAAAGGAAAAAGTGACTTAAGTAAAACTATTGATTACAATGCAGCCATTTGGAATTACAATATAATTATTCTCAAACTTTCAATTTTCTAACTGTTAGAACTTGGTTATATAAAGTCCGAAAATGCAAATTAAGTATTGTTTATACTAATTTTTTAAAATTAAAACTAACTTATGAACATTTTAAACATTTATTTTATGATTTGCTTCTTTCTCGTACAAATTTCTTAAATTACCACCTACTCCATTCACCTAATCCACATACTAAAATGGCTTACTGTGTAATTTCTTTTAAACACCCAATTCTTAATTCTCTTAACTTCAATATTTTATTTGCAAAACATCAGCACTTGTTACCAGTTAATGATATCAAAATACAAAAATTATTCAAATATAATTTATCAATTGGTAGAACCATTTACAATTACAATAAAGCTTCCAGGACATTAAACTCCTATCACCTTACATCATGTGTATGCAGTGATAAAAATCTAACCCCTTGTGTCAACTCCTCTTATGGACACTTTATTCCTGAGGATCTCAGTATAGTTATATAGGGTACAATTTTAGGGTAGATTCTTCGAGTCTATTCTTTGCACTATGTTAAAAAATCTTAACTAAAACACACCATAAAAAATAGTTTCGTTTCAGCAGGTTTCAGAAAATAAGAACCTTTTTTCAAGACAGAGAACAACCAAGCAACGATAAACAGGTATCTATTTTTCCAAAAGACTTCAGTGTCTTACCTTTGTTGAAGTAATTGCGATGTTTTTATAATCTAAAAGAGGAGGTTGGTTTTTCGTTTTCCAAAATAGTTTGATACCGCTACTAATTTGTTTTATTCTTTGCAGTTAAGATTTTTATTCTTATCTACCTTTGCAGAAGCCACTTATTTAAATAGAAGTAAGAAGATCAGATGCGACCTTTTGCAAAGCAAAATTTGATAGTTGTGCAGTTTATAACTCCGAAATATTTGTAGCAATAAAAAGATGACCAGCCAATTATGATGTACATAACCTTTTCAGTATAGGATGTCATACGCTAAGTGCAATTCTCACTAAGGCTCCTATGTAGGAGCTTTAATTCAATGTGAATTTAATATGACTATGTGACGACCATTTTCATTTTTAAGGTAACATAATGGTTTTTCCACTTTGGGTGTCTGTTTAATTTAATCATGAAGAAAGTATGTGCTGTTTGTTCCTTTTCGAAGATTCAAGACTATCACCAATTGATAAAATATGCACTAACGGAAATAATATGAAACTGCACTTAAGAAAAATAATGACTTGGTAATGGTATGTTCAGTCCCGCCAGATAAAATTGGGTAATCTTTCAGAATTTAAATTCAACATATTTTCAAAATTTAAAAAAATAAAAGAAGATAATTTATATTTGAAAATTTTAAAGTTTGAAATGTAAACACAATATTTTTAAATAATCAAAGTAAAACAAACATTTTCAAAATTTAAACCATTAAAAAATAAACAGAAGTTTCTAAATTTAAATTACAGAAAATGAACATTTTTTGAAATTTAAATAACCGAAAATTAAACAAATAATTCTTAAAATTTAAAATTGCTGAAAATAAACAACTAATTTTCAAATTAAAATTATTGAAAGTAAAAAAAAAAATTTCAAATGTAAATTATTAAAAGTAACGTTGAAATTATAACTATTGAAAATAAGCAATGTATTTTACATTTTAAATTATCGAGAAGTAATTTTATTTTCAAATTTTAATTATGAAAATATAAGCAACAGATTTTTCAAGTTTAGAATAATATAGAGTAAAGAAATAATTTTTTAATTCAAGTTATCAAAAACTGGGCAGATATAATTGAAATAGCAATTTAGAAGGAGTAAATAATATGCCTTTTAAATTTCAAACTTTACAAATGACAGGACACACTATTATTGAAATGAGCCGATTTTGATGCATACGTACTATCATTATTTTGTGTTTTGTTACTGTTGGCATATTGTTTTGTCACGTTTTTCAAGCAACTATGTACGGTCTTGAAATGGACGAAATAGCGGCAATTTTTTATGTTCACCAACGGAAGTCGATAAACTGTTTAAGAAACTAAAATTCTTTTAGAATACCTCCTAAGTGAGGGAGCTATCACATAATTAACGGAATAAAAAAAGCTATTGCCGAACATCTGGCGTTTTGAAGCGCAACTTGACCAGAAGGAGATAAGGCAGTGCGGTACTTGTGATGTAGGGGATAGCTGCAAGCAGGAAGAGAGATGCGAAGAAAGATGAGAAGAAACGGACGCTCACTTTTCGTTCTCATGCTCAGTGATGACAGCTATGCTGAATGGGCTGATAGCAGACACTCGTTCAGTGTGATAAGACCTACATGGGTGTTGGTATGTTCGCTGCATGAGTCATTTAACTTTACGATACCAGCAACATTTCTCTGAAATGGTCTGTTTATGTTATTGCCGTGTCGCATATCTCACTAGGCAGACTAAAAACAAGCGGAAAGCATTTACGCAGTAGTGGTAAGCCTTTGAGGCAGAATAAGTGGGAATAATATACAGAAGGGGTCAGTTAAAAACATCTCAGCGGTGAAAAAAATCTAACGTGGATAGCACATGGTTTTATGCACATAATGCAATGAATTTACTTCCAATAGCAAAAAATATCAAAACGTAATGTAAAACTGTTTCGAAGTAACCAATTAACTTACATTTCATGCAAATCTAGCTTGACAGTTATCAATATTGATAGCATCAATCAATAGCAGTATAGTCAATATATTAAAAGATTTATTAATTTAGCATTTTCGTTAATTTAGCGCTATTTTTGAAAATTTGGGTGATATTTTCGTCAGTTTGGCACAATTAGAAAATTTGCCAAGTTGGCAGAAGTTCGCCAAATTTATAGTAAAACATTAAAGACAGAAAGAGAGAAGGGCTTTCCTTACATATAAATAAATGACAATTGGCGAATTGTTTGGCGTCAAAATACAAAACTATTACACAACTTATACAAAATTTGAGCAAAGTTATTTAAGCACAAATAGGATAATAATACAGCAAAGGGCTGTTTCAAGGATACGCTGGATCCTTTTCGTCAGTGTAAGAGAACCAACAAACCCGAAGTTAAAAATACGAAATGAGAGCAAATAGAAAAAACAGAGGGGTTTATATATATCCAAGACTTGCATTAAGAGTTCACCTGAGAGAGTCAATCAGAAAGCAGAATGAATAACGGTCCAGCCAATCCGAAACGAGAAGTAACACACAATATCGGCTTGCGTCCCAAAACCAAAAACTATCTGCTGTCGTGAATGAAGCGAACGACATCCACGAGAATGATACTAACACATTTGTAGCATAATATTGCATATGAAAATGAATATATTTCACTATAGTTAATACTTTTTTTTAATTGTGTGTCATTTTTTGATAACTTTATTTGATAAAGGGCAATATCTCGAGAACGATTCATGCTGAAGTACTAAAGCTGGTGTCATGCGCTTTCTAATGAAAAGTTACATAAAAAATGATTATTTATGTGGCATTATTGATAGTTTTTTAACGGTGTCTCCAAAAATTCATTCGAAAACCTTGGGGGTCTACAGAACATTCGATTACGGCTAAAATCAATAGCGTTCCAGTATTTACCGATTCTAATAATTGCACCCCATTACGTTCGAAACGCTCCATCCATTCCAACATGTTCCATTGTGGGATACCAAACTGTTGTTTAAAAAAAGTACCACCATGTTGAATATAATTCTCATAAAGAGTGAAATTAAGTAATTTTTTAAAAAGAAAATTTGAATATTTCAGGTTGATATTATATTTTTCGAAAATTCTTAAAATAATTATATATATATATATATATATATATATATATATATGCTTCAGTTGAAATTAAGTGAAAGGCTGCAAAATTATAAACCGAAAGGCATTACTGTGCGATTAATCAGGATACAAAGATACGATTTCCCACTGCTGTGTCGTGTTGTAAAAATTGGTTTTCTGTCGCCTGACATTAATTGTGCAGCATCGAATGGATGCAACTTGTAAATTTGCATTTCTTTTGTAAAAAGCTAACGAATGACATAAACTTCATCTATATACTCGATGGGTCGATGGATTAAGTTGGGACTAGAACTAATATAGTGTATTTAGTTTTCTTACGATATAAATTTTTATTCAAAATTATTCATATATGGTTATTGAGTACTTCAAGCACTTGTATGATTATTTAACTTTTAAATAACATAATAGAAAAAAATTAACATAACTTTAATATTTATCATTATTTCCATAACCACTGTTATGTTGGTTGATTCAATGCTTTCTATTCCCCGAAACAAAACTTTCGATTTCTGGCATAAATATATGCTGCGATGCGAAAACATGCATTGGTCTTTTTGTCATCTGGCATCAAATATGCCAGATCGAATGGATGCAAGACTTGTAAACTTGCACGTCTCGTGTAAAAAGATAACCAATAAAGTTTCATCCATGTACTCGACGGGTAGATAGGGGCAAGTTGGGAAAAATACAAAGTAAATTGAGTGAAAATTATACTTTTGTACACCAATTGATTTGTTACATTAAATAATACTAAAAAAAAAAATCTTTCCCACTTTGTAGGAACACTATTTTACTAAAAAGAAAACACACAATGTGAACTCCACTTATTTCGAGGCACAGTCAGCCTTTTCAGTTCCAGCCCTTTTTTGTCCGAAATACATTTCTAAAAATTCTCGACCTTTCTCGAAGTCCTGGAGTGGCAGGTTGAGGGTTCTCTTACCTTATCCGTGATTGGTCGTAAATGTATCCTCTTGACGATGCTCATTCGCTGCTTTCTTATGGTGCTTTAGAAGCACTCTTTGATGATCACCTGAATTTGATTTTTCTGATGTAATTTGTTTTTTGCTGTGCTTTCTCCCAACAGCTTAAATCTAGAGGTTGTACCCATAAAATTGTCAGAGTTAATCCGCACATTGGCGTCTGTGTGTCTGGACCTTTCTTCAATTCTGCACAGACCTGTCGTCTGCATGTATATGAAATTTTAATTCCTCTTTTGGTTTGGTATGGACTGTTAATTCTATGAATCTTTGAATTGGCTTGAATGTATAATTTTTGCCTGACATTCCTCCCCTAAGTTGGGATTGAAATGGCGAATATCGAATAAAGTCTTTTCTACCAGTAAAATTAGGCAGCAACCGTCAAGCAGTGGATTGCAATTGTCCAGATACACGCTAAATTTATCCATTCAGTCGAACTGGTACTGCTCACTTGTCGAAAGTTTACCATAACTTGCATCCATATTATAATATACATTGGCATTATGTTCGTGTCAATTCACAATAATATTTCAAATTATATTTGTACTCAGTAATTACAGATAAAATCTCTAAATTATATTTAGTATTTCCCTACTTGCAGATGAAGTATCTATGCTATGGGTATTCTATCTAAATACAATGCACTTATGGAAACATATTTTAATACCTTTTAAAATTTAAATGAATCAAGTAAGCACAGTTCAAATTATTCTTTCATTTACCTTACTGCATTATTGCTTTTTAAATTAAGGTATTCCTGAAATCGTCACACTATTAGGACTCTAATTCCTACAAATCCTCTTATTTTTCACAGTGACTAAGCCTTTACTCCCCAAACTGGGGAAATGATACTCTTTCATGTGAGGCAATTCTCCCTTGCTTTGGAAGCTTTGTTTCTCACACCCAAAACCCACCTGGGGGTGAATAAATTATACCAGATTAGCGTGAATTAGTGTGGGAATTACACTCTCCTGATTTAACTATTTTAGTATGATTACAGTAACTGTGTGAAATTTAATTGTATAAGTTGTTGTGCGTCACACTGTTTTTATTGCAAAATAAATGCATTCATTGGCCACTAAATCCATTTTCAGTCAAAACTAAGTGGGAATCATGATTTAATTTATTTTTTTTCATTACCCACAATTTATAAACGCACATCAAACGAAAGTTTATCTAGTACATAACAATAATAAAACAAAACGTGTATGCACACATTTTCTGAATTAAATGCGATAAATGTACACGATATACAGTAATTAACCCTTTATTTGCATTAAACATATTTGTATTCTCTTACACAGTACGCTTTTGATTTTGATCTAACTTTCCTTTTCGTAAATAGTAATTTTTGATTTTAGGGCTCTTCTTTGAAGTATCGCTATATTTTTATCGCTTTTATTCTCCTCCGGTTGTAATAAATTTCCTTTCCTGTTGGGCAATACCCGTAACTTATTTTTATGAATCCTTTCGTACTTCCTCATTGGTTCTACACTGAGGATTACGAAATTGTCGTTAAGGAAAATATTTTCTGTTCTCAAAGGACCTGTACATTTTACTTCCCTTTGGCATTAATTGTTTTGTGTACACAATTTGACCCTTTTAAATTCTAATTTGTGTTCTGCCTCATTTTTCTTGGCATTATTTTATACATCCCTCATTAATACTATCTAGTCAGCGACAAATTTCGAATAGTCCACTTCCTGTCCTGCTGTGTCAGTAAATGAGCAACGATCGGATTTTTTGTACATCCCTCATTAATACTATTTTATCTGCACTGCCTGCCTTGCTGTGTCAGTAAATGAACGACGGTTGGGAATGTAATGTCTCTCCCTAAAAACAACATTGAAGGCGTTTATCGCTTTATGGTTCAAAGCGTTATATTATTTTAGCGTGGCATGCACTCCGATCTTTCTACGTGATGTCAAGTGGAGGCCGCTGATTAAACTATGCTTAATACTTAGATTTGCAGAAATCTTGTAGTATTATTAATATATTTACAGCAAATTGGGCACCACGATCTGAGATAAGAAACTTACACAATTCGTTCGTCGAAATACAGTCATCTAAGCATGTACATTTGCCGTTGTTGCTTTTATGCGTGAATAACGATTCATTATGATGAACAAATAAAAGTGATTTTGTGATGACTTAGAAGGTTTACCCATGAGATCTAGAGAAAGACAATGTGATGATTTGAATTCTCTCTAAATTTCTCTCAGTTCTAACTTTATTGCCATAGACTGATATAGTAAGCAATTACTGCATAAATTACAACACTCTTTTGCATCTAGATACATACCTGGTCAATAAAAATATATTCAAAAACATATAGACTTTCCTCTGTCCAAAATGTGCAGCGTGCGCTGTTTTTAAACAGTTTAGATTAAGTTTTTGTGGGATTGCAATTTGTGCTAGCTCATAATTTCCCTTTTCTTTCTTTACCAGTGAACATTGCAATTTATGCTAGCTTATAATTTCCATTTTTTTTCCTTTACTAGTGAACATTACAATTTGTA
This sequence comes from Amaurobius ferox, assembly GCA_951213105.1. Taxonomy (NCBI): domain Eukaryota; kingdom Metazoa; phylum Arthropoda; class Arachnida; order Araneae; family Amaurobiidae; genus Amaurobius; species Amaurobius ferox. The sequence continues at coordinate 40,386,689 of OX578142.1, forward strand.
CTAGCTCATAATTTCTCATTTTCCCCCCTTTACCAGTGAACATTGCAATTTATGCTAGCTCATAATTTCTGTTTTTTTCTATACCAGTGAACATTGCAATTTGTACTAGCTCATAATTTCCTTTTTTTTCACCAATGATTTGGTGAATTTTGGTTTCATCATATAAAAAGTAATTTTTCGTTTTCCTATGATATTTTAATCTTCCTCAATACATTTTATGGTATTAGCTAATTTGAGGTCTAATCTTTGGTTTTTTTTTTAATTTGACATTTGTCATGCTTCGTACACTGTGGATAAATTATTATAATTGTTATAGTGGCATTCGGTTGATTTTTGTATAATACCCTTGACAAAAAATCAGCAGCATTCCTGGCCCCTTCTAGAAATTCTAGTTTGAGGGGAAATATTGTAAATATAGCATTCATCGGGCTACTATATGTGTCTATTTGCTCAAATATAAATTACTTGTAAAAGCTTTAGAATCCGTGTAAATTGTGAAATCCGTATCGTATAAATATTGTCTGAAATGTTTTACCTTCTTAATTTCTGAAATGTTTTAAAGCGAGCTATGAGTTCCAGTTTAATGGCTGGATACTGATTCTGACTTTTTAATCTGTCATTAAAATAATTCAATGGGGTGTAGTTATCCATTAAATGTCTGTAAAACAATTAAGCTGAGAGCAGTTTAATTGTTTTGCAGAATTGTTTTACAAAACAATTAAGCTAAGAGCCGCTAGGCCGTGGGTACCCATGCCTATGCCATTAATGGCAGGCTCCACGAGTCCGAGTCTCTAAGCTGAGAGCAGCGACGCCAACTTCGTGGGTTCGAAACCCTTCTTGAACTCCCAATAATTTTGTTGTGGGTTCCTGGAACACCTAATATTTTTATGTGTATTTAATGGGGAAAATGTACACATGCATATAAATTTTGTTTTTTTTTCAATTCTTGTACATACATTAGATATCAATTCTTGTATACAACTTGTATTAACACGTCATTAATTTTTTCATTATTTATTCTCAGTCGGGGGGGGGGGATCGGATCAATCTATAGGGGTCAGCCCACTGGATTATGAAAATATTGGGGAATTATGTTGTTTTATTTTTTAGTAGAATGAATTACCTGTCGTTTACCGGGTCCTAAATAAGCGCCCACTACTAAATAATACGAACACCGAAGTACGTTTTGAACTCTTATGAATAAAGAAGATAAAAGTAACGTGCATTATACGAAATAACATCTAAATGCACGTCTACGTGGCTTGGACTTCCGTTAGTTCAAAGCGTATTAGAGAGGTTTAAATCTCCGAAAAATCTCCTGTGCGTGCGAATTAGCTTCAATAAGTACAACTCCGGGAAAAGAAAAATAATTCTTCATCGTGTGGGGAGTGGCTTCAATTGGCATAAGAGCCGCAGCAATAGTGGGGTTCGCTTGCTTGGAATCGGCTTGATAAAGTCTAAGGCATGCCTCGAATAAAAAATGTATAAGTAATTAGCGAATGGGTTTTTTTAATTTTTTTTCTGGAGTAATCTGTGATATTTTAGGCGAGAGCTGAAACAAAATGAACAATACATGGTAAGTCAATTTCTGTATATCTTGGTAAAAATCAGATATGTTTAAAACGCACAAAAAGTATATATATATATATGTATTTTTAAATTCACTAAAAATCGTCTAATAATCGTACGGGTTTCATTGAGTTTGTTTGAAAATGAAATTTTTTATCTTTCCGATGGTGCAAAGATAGAAAATCTGTAATAATATGTTAGAAATCGATTTGAAATCGGTTTGTGCGAATATTTGGCAAAATAGTTGAGAATCGTGTTAAAACATAAGTTAACTAAAGAAATAATTAGTTAATTAAAAAAAATAACGCCGAGCTGCACCTATTTGGGTCCTGAAAGACCTGTGTACCAAATTTCATGGTTGTACGAAGCTTAGATTTCCCGGTAGAGACTGCACAAACATCTTCATTAAGTAAGATGTTCCATGCGACATATTCCAGTGAAACCTAGTTTTAGCTGAAACAGGCACCTTGCTGTATACGGGGATTTTTTGTTTTATCAGAAGTGAGAAAATTATAAGGATAGTAAAGCGCTTTTGAGATACTGGATATGACACAGACGGAGCAAGAAGAGGCAGGCCTTCCATTTTAAAATTCAGGATAAACTGTCTGAAATAGTGACTGAGTTCCTGAAACTCTTCACTAACTCTCTCATAAAAATGATTGAAAAAAAAAAAAGGTACTAAAACAAAAAATTCTAAAATTTTGGGAGAAAATTATATTTTTTGATCGATTGGATTTGAAAATGCTTGTCCATAAATGATTTTAAAAATTCCAATGTTATAAAATACTATAATATACTAAAATGTTAATTAAAAGTGATTTATTCATTTAGTATGAGAAAATAAATATATTTTCTTAGGCAAAAAGAATAAATACATCAGGATAGAAAATACCATTTAATTATCAGCAACATTTCATTACAAACTTACATAGGTTAAAAAAAGATATACAGATGCTGATATTATGTTTAATTAACCATGATAATGAAATATATCATGGTTAATTCTTTTTAATGTTTCTTTTAAATATCTTCACTCGTTCTGCAGCACCCATTCCAGCAGGAATGGTGGGGAAATCCCAGTATTTGGCCTTCTTTACGCCTTCCTCTGTTCCTCTTTCGTTTTCTCGTTTTCTGCTGCTTCTTGGCTCATTCTTTTTGCAGCTTGATGTCATTGAAGCTTTAGTTAATGGAGGGCTGCTTCTTTCATCTTCAATGGCAACTACAGGCTGCATGAAAGGAAATGAAATGCTTATTTCTATATGAAGGATGTAACATTGTTCAATTTCTACGTGGTACTATGAAAATCATATATATATATATATATATATATATTAAAATATTCATAAGAACTAAGATATAGCAAAATACATTTAATTTATTGCTCAAATGCAACTTATAAAAAAATGATTTCAATAAAAACAATATTTTATGAACTTTCAATGATATATTAGAGATAAATTATAACATATAAACATAACTTAAAAAAATCTGATGTCGACAACACATGACTTTCCTTATATAATGCAATGAATATACTACTTTTACAGTAAAATAGTAATATAATGAGAACCACTGTACTGTGTTTTTATTGTTAAATTGTACATTTGGCGATTTTCCCGATGACAACATGTAAAACTATTTCAAAATACCCAATTAACTTATATTTCGCGAAACTCTAAATAAACAATTATCAATATTGACAGCATCGTCAATAAGCGATTGAGTCCATATATTAAAATATTTTAATAATAAATTCATTAATTAGGCCTCATTTTTATTAAATTAGCTTCATTTTTACAAATTTTATGATATTTTTTAGAATCTGCGACGAAATATCGCTAATCTGGCAATATTTTGCTAAAGTATTCACCAAGTCATCCAAATGCATTACCATATGTTAAGGACAAACGGAGGGAAGAGCATTTCTTATATATTAGATTGTGTGCCCGCCATATGATGGAAATCGGAATTTGCGAAACATTACTTCGCATATGGCATCATTTTTATTAATTTGACGACAATTTTGTCACTTTGGCAACATTTAAAATAGTCCCTCCCTAAGTTGGCGATGTGCCACTAAATTTCTCGCCAAGCGTTACGGATGGACGGACGGAGAAATGGATTATTCTTATAGTCTATTCTTATGCTCTTTCCCAGATACTGAACTTTCATAAATTAGTCGTCATTTCATTGATTCAGCGTCAGTTTCACAAATTTGGCGAACTTTTATAAATTGGGGTATATTTCCGTCAATTTGGCAACATTTAAAAAGTCACCAAGTTGGAGATATTCCGAAAAATTCGTTGCCAAAATTTTATCCAAACGTTACGGGCGGAAATATTGGTTATTCTTATAGTATTCGTAGATTCTTATATTCGTCATTTCGAATATTCTTTTATTCGTCATTCGTTATTTGAATTTTCGTCAATTGTCATTTTCATTGATGTAGCTTTATTTTTATCAATTTGGAGACATTTTCGAGAATTTGGCAGTATTTAAAAATGTCGCCATATTGACGTCATTCCACCAAATTCGTCGTCAATCGTTATGGACGGAGAAATAAGCTATTTTTATAGCAGATAAATTACTATTGGCGTCCGACTACAAAAGTATTACCCAAAATACCGTTTTTAATGAATGGAATGAGATAGATATAAAAGAATGGTGTCACCAAATGTCATGAGAATGATGTCACAAGATTGAAATATAAAAAACAAGAAACTGTAATCATGCATAAAGCATTGATTAGCAGAGGTGATATTTTTACTTCCGTTATATACATAGTATAATGTATACGGAAAGTGTTGTGACGGGGGTAGAAAATTCGAATATTTCGACGGGAGAGCATGTTTCAATCATCCCTGAACATGAATCGAACATTTTGAGGTGATATGTATGTGCGTGTGTTTGTGTGTATGTGTGCGTGTGGTTATGTGTGTGTGTTTGTGTGCGTGTGGTTATGTGTGTGTGCGCGTGTGGTTGTGTGTGTGCGTGTGTGCTTGTGGTTGTGTGTGTGTGTGCGTGTGGTTGTGTGTGTGCGTGTGGTTGTGTGTGTGCGTGTGGTTGCGTGTGTGTGTGCGTGTGGTTGTGTGTGTGGAGACGATATCTCACGAACGAATGGGACGATTTTAATGAAATTTAATACAAAATTACAATCTGTGAATACTGGAAGCCTATTGCTTTTAAATGCAATCGAACGTTCAGACCCTCCCCCTCCTAAATTTTCGAGTGAAATTTTGAAAAAGACATTAAAGAATCATAACCTTTAATAAAGTTAATTATAACGTTAGCATGAATCGTTTCCGAGATATTGCAGATTTTTCAAATAAATTGATCAAAAACACATACATTAAAAAATATTAACTATTGTGAAATATGTTTACTTTTCATATGTAATATCATACAATTAATTTAGTGACATCATTCTCGTGGATCTAGCTCCTTTCTTTCTTAAGAAAATATACTTTGGGTAATAATTTTGTATTTAAACTCTAATAGCCATTTATTTGCTATAAGAATAACTTATTTCTCCGTCCATAACGGTTGGCGAGATTTTGGCAAATAATGTGGTGTAATATCGTCAACTTGGGGACTTTAAATGTTGCCAAATTAACGAAAATGTGGCCAAAATGATAAAAATGAGGCTAAATCAATGAAAATGACTACTAATTGACGAAAGTTCTATATCTGGGAAAGAATATAAGTATCTGCTATAAGAATAACCTATTTTTCTGTCGGTAACGTTTGGCAAAATTTTGGCAACGAATTTCTCTGAATATCTCCAACTTGCTGACATTTTAAAAGTTGCCAAATTGACCAAAATGTCACTCAGTTGCTAGAAATTCGCCGAATTGATGAATCCAACGCTAAATCAATGAAATGAAGACTAATTGATGAAAGTTCAATACCTTGGAAAGAACATAAGAGAAGACTCTATGAGTAACATATTTCTCTATCCGTCCATAACATTTGGCGTGAAATTTAGCGGGACGTCGCCAACTTGGCGACTATTTTAAATGTTGCCATAGTGACAAAAATGTCGGCAAATTGATAAAAATTACGCCAAATGAGAAGTAATTTTTCGCAAATTTTTATTTCCGTCATATGGCGGGCATACCTTAGTAGATATAAAGTGGGTATTCTACCGCAGTAGGAGCAGCAGTGCTGCATCGAGTAGGAGACTCATGAGGAGTGTGACCTTTGAACCGATGACGTAATGAGATAATCTTATGAACATTAGACCGATGACGTAATGCGGTAGGTAGTTTTTCGTATGAACTTTGTGTTGATAATTCATGAAGAGATATATCTTTGGACCAATGATGTATAATGAGATGGTTTCATCTTATGAACTTTGAATCGGCGACTCAGCTTTGTTGACGTAATATTAATTTTAGGCATTCTAGAATGTTTGGAGAACGAAGAGAAATGAGAATTTCAATGGCGTCACATATCAGGCGTTTTTAAAGTTATTCCATCCAGAATTTAAAATAATATGTTGACTGGTGACTACATGTGATCGAACCCGCAGCCTGTTGATTGACAGTGGGACCGGCGAACCAACTGAGCTATGATGAGTTTGTTAGATGTTATCAATGAAGGATATCTTTCCTGATTATTTCAATACCATAAATTATTATTTTTTTTGTTGTTTTGGGTTTATCTGTCTTTTATGCCCATGCTAAAAAATAAGTTGAAAGTGCATTTCACACAGTGTTAATTACTGTGAACTCATGATATCTATACATTCAAATGTATTGATTTGGTAATTTGTCTTTTCAAAAATGTAAAAGAAATTTATTAGAATCGTTCCAAATGTCCACAGTCTGACTTTCGTAACAAAAGATATTTACACCTTACACAGCGCTCCATTCATAAATTTACGTTCAATTTCAAAATTCTGAAATTATTTCACCTTATTCATTAAAAATAGATAGTTACGTTCCATTTTCTAAAACGTATGAAGATTCGTAAAGAAGGTAGTTTGAAACTTTAAGAATCACCGATAACTCAACCCTAGTTTCCTGAAAATCTGCTAGGTTGGGATCCATTCTGTAAGAAAAGTAAATTTTGTCGTAGATCTCAGTTTCGCTTTGTCATTTTTTCGCACTTTATTAAAATGGACACATTCAAATGTGCTCATCCTTCCCTCTCTACGATGGTAAGCAACTGTCATACTTTCATTTAAGTACAATGTCAGAAGATTCTATAATTATTTTTCCATGCATGTTAAAAACCACCGCTACGTTGCGTTTCAATCACTAGCATGAAATTTAATCGAAATTTTTTTCAGATACTCAAAATCAGTCGGTCATAGTGTCATGTTAAAAATTATTACCGGAGATTTGGAATTTAAACTGATAAGCAGCTATGCACCAATAAATTTCAGTCGAATGAAGATTTCTAAAATTCAGCTTTCGAAATGGTGTGCCTTTGCTGGTTTTTCTTTTGGAATTTAAAAAGATAAGAAGGTTCGCTTTTCAGGTCTAAAATCTAGAGATATGTAACCAATAAGGGCCTAACCATGTTTCACGAGGTCGGTGTTGCAGGTTAAAGATTCTTAAAAAAAAAAAAAAAAAAAAAAAAAAAAAAAATCGGTCCTTTGGTGGTCTGCCTACATTCATTAAGAATTGAATGGATTTACGGTGCGCCTACAGCCTCGAAATCTTGACATTCCTATTTGTATGTTAACGATGTCCCTGCAATTAGTTATCAAATTAATTACACGTTTTTAAAAATAGTATTCGTGTATCGCCAGAATTGTCGTTCATATATTAATGATATTGGAACGCCATACACTTTCCAGAGAGGAATAACTTTGTTATTTAAATTCAATGTTAACAATCATATATTATTAAAAAATAAATCACTAGGTGCCATTCTATATACTAAAAATAGTGAAATTTTGTAAATACATTAATTTAAGGGTCCCTTAGTAACCGGAAAATTCACAAGTAGCGTTTCACACTGTAGAAAAAGGCTCCATTTACTAAAAAAAAAGCCAAGTCGTAATCGCAATTTAAAACAAAAAGTAGTCTTGGCCCATCTGTAATATTGAAAATGTACCCATAGGTCCTCGAACATCTGTTTAAGTGCCGTTCTATTCTGTAGAAAAGACAAGATTTAATAATAATAAAAAAAAAAAAGTCATTATCTCCCCAAAGATATAAGCACCCTGGAGTCCCTAGTTAGCAGAAAATGTCATTTCATTGACTAAATTCATCCAAATATCGTAATTTTAAAAGAAAACTGGGTCTTCTATCCCCTGTAACACTAAAAACAAACCCCCAATTTGAAAGTCCTCTAAGTACCAGACAATTCACTAAAATAATGAAATTTTAGGGTCTTAGACATCTTGGAATACTGAAATCACACCACTAGTTCGCCGAACATTCGTTAAGTACCATGCGATTTACTAAATTCATACAAAAATTACAAGTTCAGGGTCTTTGAACCTATGGAATACCGAATGTCAAGCTGAGTAGGTTTGAAAAACAAGTTCTTGGCTATTTAATATTTTTGTTAGTAGGATAATTTAATTAAACAATTAAAAAAATAATAAAGGGACCCTTGTATCTCTTGCATTCTCTACTTCCTGAAAATTCGTTAAGTATCTTGCAATTTACTAAATTTTACTTTAATTTTAACAGTTTAATTTAATTTTAACTAAACAGTTAAAAAAAGTGGGGGACCCTTGCATCTCCTGAACCTTAGATGTAAATTCTTTAATATATGATAATCTCTTTCTTGTATCTTTATTCCTTTTCGCTCTAAGTTTAAAGGGGGAATTTTTCCCCTCCTGGACACCTCGCTAATTCCCGTCCTTGAAACCTTGTATCTCCAGTATTCTTTACTTTCCGAAAATTCCTTCAGTATTATGTAATTTACTAAATTTAACTGTTAAATTGAATTTTAATTAAACAATTAAAACAAATACATTTTAAAATTAAAGCCTAGCTCAAGGGGGAAAATATCGACCATCGTTATAACCCTTGTAAATTATTTCAAGTGCTTTACTCTGTTTTATTTCCTTAAATATTTATAATTTTAATAACACTTTTTAAAAATTCTGTTTCATATTTCCCATTTTTTTCCTATTCACATCAAAACTTAATTAAATAATTCATTGATTAATCATAAACAGAACCCCTAAACGGTATTAAAGCAATCTTTTATCAGGAAACACTTCATTGTCAAGCTCACGCTATCTGATTCCAGTCTGCTTGGCAGCCTGCTGCAGTTCATTACCTATGAGCCGCGGGTTCGACCCCAAGTAAATATATCATTTTAAATTATGGATGGTGGAAATTTAAAAAAAAATCCAATAAATGACACCACTGAAAAGTTCACATCATTATGTTGAAATGTAAATTCTGGATGGTGGAAATTAAAAATATCCAATAGATGGCATCACTGAAAATTTCATTATCTTATCCTTAGTTCCTCACACATTCGCTAGGGAGCTGCACCTCCTGAAAAAATCCCTTAAAGTATGTCCCGAATGGTACATCTGGTCATTATGTCACCATTCCAATATTGATACGGTCAAAGTTCACATTACGTCATCGGTCAAAGGTCACCTCATTTCCCAACACTTTCTCCTCAATGAGTAACACTTCCTCCTCAATGAGTAACACTTCCGCCTCAATGAATAACACTTCCTCTTCCTCATATATGACGTCATTGCCAGGCGGAGCTGTTCCGCCTTTTGGTGGAGAACTCTAATTTCTTAACTACTCTGGCAGTCGAGCGAAAATCGCCAGTCGCTAATTCGGATTTTTGCATGCCGTCGATATGCAAAGTCAAATCTCCTACATATGACAGACAAAGCGTTTGGACAAATTTTCGCGCGCAATTCGATATTATCGCAGGAACGAACGATTGGGACGAAATCCTGTCAACTCGTTGCTCCCCTCCCTCCGAGGTCCCGCGGCTGATATTTTTCAGATGTTCCCAACCGAGAAACGATTGTATTTCGCAGCCCTAGTGAATGTCCTGAACTCCGTTATGGGGAGAATAATTTGAAAGAAACCAGCAGAGTTCAATTAGTCTTGTTATCAAAAGTCTGGAGCGAGTCTACAGGGGTGGCGTTGGATATTGAAAGACTTTCGCAATTATTATTTGCAGAATGATCTATGGATGTTCATGAAGGCCTTGCAGAGCAGTACTTTATAAATGCCTTTCGTGACCCAGAAATCCAACAACTCTGAATCTAACGACTCTAAATAGAATACAAGAAGTTTTTTTATACAGGCTCAGAACTAAGTTTACCTTAGCAAAAACTAATTTTACGTACTAATTTTTGAATAAGTTTAAGAGTACACAACACTTAATTTTTTTTTGAAATATTGGATATAATATTTATAATTTCCTTCTGCAGTTTTCTCTTTCAGATCAAATTTATTTTCCATGAGCTGTCTACCTATTTCATTTTAAGGGAAAACAAGTAAAAACAGCTATCAATGAAAGGTGATGATTAATTTCATTTATTTTTCATTTTGATTTATCATTTTTTCACATGTTTTTATATATGAAATCCTTAATTTTACTATTACTTATCCGGCTATCACTTTCAGAATCAAATAACACATCGCCAACTTCGGTTGGAAGCAAACATTTGAATGCTAAAGGTTGGTAAGTATAATATTTAGTCCATAGATGGCGTTTTCAGTACAATAATGAAGCAGTTAACGTGAAAAAGCGATGTTGAGGCTTACTCGACATCTGACTGGAATTAGTAATTTGCAGTGGTGGGCTTCTCCCGACACGGGATTGCAAAGAGGTTAAACAAAGTTTTGGATAGCGTGTTAGATATACTTTAAAAATTTGAGTTTATTTTTTTATTTTTATGTTATTCAAAACCCATTTGTTACTATTTCATATATACAATACAGGGTGTTTCAGTATAGTTGGGCTTTAGAAACTTCAAAGTCGGTTTTAGGTACATACTCTCAATTAGAAAGTTTGTTAAAATAAAGCGTGACATTCTTTCATATATATTTTCCTGTGGATCGAATTTAAAGAAAAGGGGTTAAATTTTTATAAGACCCCTTATGTAAAATAATTTCAGTTAGAAAAAGTTCAGCTGTACAGCAACTATCGATCAACATATATAACAGAATGACAAACCATTAGATCACAAACGTCATTTTATTAAAAACATCCTTCAGACGCAAGTACAATTTTTAAAAAGCCAGAGCGTTTTCGGGTATCATCATACCCTTCGTCAGTGGCATTAAAATAAGAATATTTGCCAACATGCTTAAATACAATCCACTACCGCCAAGCTGAATTTGTATATCATAAATTTGGTATCACCACAAAACACGTTTTATGCATCCACACAACAGATTTTAAAAAATTACAAAGAGAAGAAAGACAGATTGTTATAATCCAGTTTAAACATCAATATACATAATTAAATATTTTATAAATTAGAGGTAACATTGTAAAGATTTGATTCGAATGGAATCGAGAACGAGTCGCCAAGCATAACTTAAAACATGACGGGGTCAAAATTACAAATAGAAGTGCGATATAAATAAATAAAAAGCGATTCATAGAGTGAAATATACCGGGGATTATTACAGCTGTCAAAAAAAAGGATTTTTCAAAAAGGGGTTAAAAATTATCATTAATCACTAAGTGGGCAAGAGCAGTCGATTGCCTACCATTTTTAACATCTCTAGCATGTTCTGCCAACCGAATACTAACACCAACAGTACGTTTAGTGCTACCAATATAAAACTTTATATTGTTTGTTAAAAGTTTTATATTGATAGCACTAAATGTACGGTTGGTATTCAGTTGGCAAAACATGCTAGAGACGTTAAAAATGGTAGGCAATCGAATGCTCTTTTGCTCAATTAGTGATTAATGATTTTATGACAATCTGTCTTGTTTTTGTAATTTTGTAATTCTTTTAAATCTGTTGTGTGGATGCATAAAACGTGTTTTGTGGTGATACCAATTTTATGATATGCAAATTCAGCTTGGCGGTAGTGGATTGTATTTAAGCATGTTGGCAAATTTTCTTATTTTAATGCCACTGAGGAAGGGTATGATGATACCCGAAAGCGCTCTGGTTTTTTTAAAATTGTGCATACGCCTGAAAGATGTTTTTAATAAAATGATCTAATGATTTGTCATTCTGTTATATATGTTGATTGATTTGAGGATTTGGCGTGTCGCCGCTATTAGTATGTACAGTAACTAGTTTAATGTAAAAAATCCGGTGCAATTATCTGACATATTCAGCGGACTTTTGCTTGGGGAATTTCTGCCTACAAATCCAGAGTTAGTTTCAAATAAAGCAGACATATTTTATGCGAAATCTGGTTTCAATTTTTTGTAGAAAGAGTTATAGTCGAAGTGACATCAAATTCCATTTTTTTTAATTTCAGCTTATTTTGGTAGTTTCTCACATTATTACATCTGCATGAATATTGCAGATAATTGCGCAATTCTTCTCTTTTATATATTTCCGATACAGCAAAACTTTTCTAATTGAACTCTTTTTGCGCAAGGGACAACACAAAATTTAGACTTCCTATTTTTATGAAAGTATTTCCCGCTGTGAAAAATATAAACGAATTATTTTAACGGATTACATTAACGAATTATCAATTTTAACAAACTTTCAAACTGGAGGTTTGTGTCTAAAACCAACTGCTAAAGTTTAAAAAGTCAAAAAATTTGAGAATAATTATAAATAAGTATCTCATTTGAATATATATATATATATATATATATATATATATATATATATATATATATATATATATATATATATATATATATATATATATATATATATATAATTTTGAAAGATAAATAACATTTTACCTGAAACTGAATACTGCAATGCATTTGAATTTAAGTAAATCTGAGACTAAATACTAAATTGAGACTTACCTGATATTTATTAACCTGACAGCCCTTCGATGGTGGACCTATCGGTTCTTACATAATTTGATCAGACTTACCTGGTTAATTTACCGCCTTGCTCAATGAGTTTATTTTTCTATCCCATTCTTTTTGCGCGCATAAAATTTAAATAATATGCTTACCTAAAGGCCTATTTTACAACTAAAACCATTACGGATTCTTAATTCCATAATATGTAAAACTTTTTATACCTCTTTTTCCTATCTCTGCAATTACTTTAAAAAATCTTGACTTCAGGTAATGAATAAGGGGAAGCTTAAAATAGTAAAAACAAATAAAAAATTAACCTTTAACAAAATGTAAAAATAGGCATTTTTAATATATGAAAAATAACTTTTATATTTATATATAATTTCCTTAACATTTTTTTAAATATGCTTTCTGATCCATTTAACCTTTTCAGAAATTAAACTAAAAAGGAATAAGAGATTATTTTCTTACATTTAAAATAAATTGTAATAAACAAGAATAATGTATTGGTTAAAGTTACATTTCTTGTGTCCGCTTACATCTGACAGTACTTTTATAATACTGACAAATTAGATTTATTAACTTGTAATTAGAACCTTTGTATTTTAATAAATCATCTTTATTGTGAGTGTATGTTAATAGTGTCGAGGTGTTAGTATATTCTCAATATATATATTCACATCCGGCAGTGTGGTACTCTTTTTATACAGTATATAATTAACTTGTTAATAGAACCTTTGTACTTAGATAAAACATATTTATCGCATATTGGTAACACTAAATATATCCTAATATATAGTTTGGAAGAACATCAATATTGTGCCAATACCCAACCCAAGCAATTTATAAATCGTCAATCGCTAATCACAAGTGATTCGTTTGTCATCGGTTGGAGTTTTATTTTATCTTCGTTATATGATTTGAAGGACCTATTTAACAATATTGACACAAAAGATCTATATACAGTAATTATGAGATTTAATTAAATCTTTCTATAATAGACAACATTTGGATATTGACTTATCTTATGTGCACCACCTTCTCAAGCGTGTTCCTTTTAACACTGTACAACACAGTTGAAAAGTGTTTATGACTTTGTTTATTCTGACTGTCTGTCTGTCTGTCCGTTCGCTCGATAACTGCCGTTAATATGTTGTTCAAAAGGTGTGTGGGACTTATGGGAATATAAATAAATAATATAATATAATTAGTTTGGGATTGAGCCAGGATTGAAAAAATGAAATACATTGAACCCTATGGGATTTGATTTTTCAAACATTCAAGCAATTTGTGAATTTTAACTTCGCTAAAGAAATGTTTGAAGAACTAGATCCCAGGATTCAGTGTATTTCATTTTTTCAACCCGGGTTCAATCCATAATTAATTTGGTGATATTATTCATTTACATTCTAATATGTCCCACAGACAGTCTGAACAACATACTGAAATTTCATTTTGATAAAGTCATTTTTACGGCAGTTATCGTGCGAACGGACAGACAGAATAAACAAAGTCATGAACACTTTTTAACTATGTTGTAAAGTGTTAAAGAAATCATATGAAATATGAGGAAATTTTAAAAGTGATTATGTGTAAAGAGCATCAACATTTATTCACACTTGATACAATGAGCAACATTATGTTTTAAAATATCTTATTTAATTTACGGGATATAATGCAAATCATTTACTTACTGGAGGTGCAGCAGGCATTAACTTTCCTTGAACAGCAGACTTTTCAGGTGCAGGCGCTCCTGGTTTGGTATCCTAAAATTACATAGAAATGCTGGTAACTATTCAAGTAAGAAACTATATTTGAAGATCAAGGATTCTACATAATTGTTATTAATATTTGAAAAAATAAATGTTACTTCCTTTAACAGAAGTAGCTCGAATTAACAGATGAGGTTGGGCTTTCTATAGAAGAGTATAAAAATTGTAATTAAACTATAAACGGAAACTGTGGATTCAGAAAATGGGACTAAAATCAAAAATCTCTCAACAACGGCTGCAATAATAATACAATAATTAAAACTTCGGAAATACAAAATAAATACAAAATAAACTGGTCTACTGGTTTTAAAGGCAAATATCAGCCTTATTCTTCAGGACCGATAAAAAGCGCGACCACACTAATTAAAGTCGCTAACTGTTATTTACCTGAAGGCTGTTATTACAACTAGTAGGCAGTTCATTTTTTATTTATGCTGTATTAACGAAGTTTTAATTATTACGTTAAAGAGCTTAAATGTTTTGTTTCAAACAGAATATAAAATTTTACAGGATTGAAAATTGCCAATAATGAAGCAATATTTTCAATAGTTTTCCTCTATTGATTTGTAAATTATTTTCAATATTTATTTAGTACTAAGCCAATATAGGGTAAACCTGGTTCCCTTTTAGTTTAAATTTATTTCTCCAAGCTGTTTAATTTCGAGAAAAATCAGGTGAAAGTACATATCAACAAGAAATTATGATTAATTTATTGTTATTATCATTTTCGTATGTTCTATTATATCCCAAATCATTAATTTTACTATCATTTCCCGGCTATCGCTTTTAGAATCAACTAGAACATCGATAATTTGCTTGGTCTCAACTATTTGAAGGACAACGATTCGTAAGTATAATATTTAGTTCTCAGATGGTGTTTGCAATACAACAATGAAGTAATTAGAGTTGTATTAATGTCATATTAGGGCCCACAAGTTGTATTAATGTCATATTAGGGACAACAACCAATGTCGGGTGAGCCGCGACATTTAAAAATATTAGAACTAATATTTTTAAATGTCGCGGCTCACCCGACATCTGATTGGAACTAATAATTTTCAATGTCGACGCTTTTCCGGCACGAGATTGCAAAAGGTTAAAGCGTAATTACAAATGTTTGCACAAATTGATCCAATATATCTTATCTTAAAATTTTATGTACATAAAAAGCCCATGAACGTACAATATTTAGGGTAATTTTGTATGTTACTGGAAGAATAAACTTTTGATATTAAAAGAGGACCAAATAGAGTAGCCACGTCAGTACTTAGTTCCGTCCCGAAATTTTGTAAGGATCCCAGCAAGCTAGCTTTTATTACACCCCCCCCCCCCCTCATCTGAAAAATAAGTGCAATATTTTTTTTTTAAATTCCCCCGCGGTGAAGGGGCACCTACGCATCACGTCCACAAGACCCCCCAGGGTATCCCATGGCACCCGCAACTCGGCAATCCAGCGATCAGACGGAAACGCATGCTCCTGACCGCTCGACCACCGGATCGGCATAAGTGCAATATAACGACATTAATCTAAAATATTTGTTGTGGGCAACAAAAGACGTTCCTCTGCAGACTGAAACTCAAAAATACACGGATACGTAGTATTTGATACAATGCCCAATTTGCAGTATTCATAAATATCTTTTTTTCCATTAGCCAACTTAGCGCATTTCAAAATGTCACCAGCTCCACAAAATTTCATAAAATTCGCCCTAGAGTAATCGGATTAGTCTCATTCATTTCGTTGTTAAGAATTACGTATGAGGCAAACATTTAATCATAATTACTTTTTTGTTTTAGATTTTGGCGGTTTTGAAGGCAATTTCGCAGAAAATGCTTGTTCTATTACGTCAATTCATACCAGAAATCCAATCGTCTACAAGCGACTTAACAAATTTTAAAACATTTCATTGAATGGTTTTCCTCTACGCAGTAACCATCACCAGCTTCTCAAAATTCCAAAAATCTTAAATATCTCGAGAATGTTCCATACTAGAGTAATGGGGTTGGTCTTATTCGTTTTGCTGTTGAAAAGTATGTACAAAATAAACATTTTATTAATACATTTCAGCATATTTAGTTATTTATTTCTTAGTTTAACGATTTTTGTGGGCCATTTCGCAATAAAAGGCCGGCTCTATTTCACCGAATTTTATCAAAATCTAATCGGCACCCAGGTAACCCATACGAGATTACCAAGTTGTGTAAAATTTCGTGGAGTAGTTTTGAGCTAAAATGGTTACGTACATTGCACAGACAGACAGACACATAGCCATGCTTTTTTCAATTGAAATTCTGTTTAATATTAAAAGGTACACAGCTTTAGTTCCGGTAGGTAGAAGTAGGAATACTGAACTTTTAGGCCAATGCCCCTGAGGCCTCTGAATGGAAAAAATCGGAGAAATACAAAACTGCTATTACATAATTTGAGATATTTAATTTTTACTTTCCTTGTATACATAGTATAATGTATAAGGAAAGTATTGTGACGAGGTCGAAAATTGGAATTCCAGTTTTCGACAGGAGAGCACGTTTCAGCATCCCTGAACACGAATCACACGTTTTCGAGGTGATGTGTGTGTGGGAAAATATGTGTGGCTCTGTGTGAAAGTATGCGTGTCTGTGTGTGTCTGTGCCAGTGAGTCTGTGGTGATGGTATCTCACGAACAAATCAAGCGATTCAAATAAAATTTGGTACAAAAATCACAATTAGTGAATACTGGAAGACTATTGTTTTTACACGTAATCGAATGTTCAGAACCCTCCTAAATTTTGAAATAAAATTTCAAAAGAAATCATCAAAAAATTAAAACATTCAATAAAGTTACGTAAATAATCATTTCTTATGTAATTTTTTATTAGAAAACGATTGATTTAAACTTTAGAGCTCTAGCATAAACCGTTCTCGAAATATTACACATTTTTCTAATGCATTTATCAAAAATCACATAAAATTAAAAAAAAAATCAACTATTGTGAAATCTGTTCACTTTCCATATGTAATATTAAGCAATACATTTATTGCCATCATTTTCGTAAATCTAGCTCGTTCCATTCACGAGAGAAGACACTTTGGGCAATAGCTTTGTAATTTGACTCTATTAGTCCTTCATCTACCATAAGACTAAGCTATCTTCATAATGCTTGGCGAAATTTTGGCGGCAAATTTGGTGAAATATCCCCAACATTGTGAGTTTTTTAAATGTTGCCAAATTGACGAAAATATCGCCAAATTTATAAAAATGACGCTAAATCAATGAAAATGAAGACTAATTGATGGAAATTCAATATTTTTGGAAAGAATAAGAATCTACTATAAGAAAAGGTACTTTGGATAACAGTTTTGTATTTGGAAGCCATTAGTCGTTTATCTGCTATAAGAATAAATAAATGCGTCAAGTTGGCGGAATATCGCCAACTTGACGAATTTTTGGAATGCCGCCAAATTGATGAAAATGTCGCCAGATATATAAGAATGTCGCCAAATTGATAAAAATGAAGCCAAATAGGATGCAATATTTTGCAAATTTTTACTTCCGTCAAATGATGACCATACCTTTTATTATATAAGAAATACTCTTGTAAATATCGCCAACTTGGCAATATTTGGCCCCACATTGACGAAAATATCGTCAAAAGTAAAAATAAAAGATGGGACAAAGATCAAATCAGAATACTTAAAAATAATTTGGGAAGTTAAAGTGAGCATTCGTGACGTCCATTTAATGTTCCGTGGTTAAAGCACATAACCTATATACAGAATAAAGAAATATACTACAGTGAAACTTTCATAACTGAAATCTCTACAGGAACAATAAAACATTTTGAGTTATAAAGAAAATTCGAGCTACAGACTAAATAACCCATGTTGCTTAATTTACAAAATGTGAAATTTTTCTAAATCAGCATTTATGTTTAGTTTCTCATTTCTATAATAAAACTTTAAACAAAACATGCTACATCTCATTAATAAACCGCTAATCTGTTCTGTAATATATTTTCCTAAAAGTCACTTTTTAATAAATTCATATATGCAAATTAAAGATGGACAAAACCTGGTCTAAAAACAGAAGTCTGTTCATTTGCTTCCAAATAAAGTTAATTATTTTCGTTGATCATATTATATTTATTTATGTCAATCATAAAATATTTATTCTTGTCGATGATAGAAATTTTTAAGCTATTGCGAATGTAAAATAAATTGAAAAATTAATGTACACTTGCATTTAAGCCTGTTAAAGACAGAGAAACCAGCACTCTTAAACAGCTAAGTTGCAACATTTTAAAATTAGTTTTATTTTGTATGGTTGTACGGTGCAATGTATGGTGTTGACGTCAAAAATGGCCATGTTACTTAAAAATTGGTCCAGTTAGATTCTGCCCCGTTGTTGTTGATACCCAGACCGTCCGACCTACCAGAAAGGTGTAAGAACAGATTCTGCCCCGTTGTTGTTGAGACTCAGACCGTCCGACCTACCAGAAAGGTGTAAGAACAGATTCTGCCCCGTTGTTGTTGAAACCCAGACCGTCCGACCTACCAGAAAGGTGTAAGAACAGATTCTGCCCCGTTGTCGAGTTTCAGTCTCTGGTGTGGTTCCCGAAATAAAATCCCCTGTGGGATCTACGGGAACGATCTGAGAAACTTTCCAATACCATTTTGTTCCCTCCAGGAGAAAGATCGAATATTTGTCTAAATCTGCTAATATTAATTGTTTCTGAGATACTAGTACAGTTTAAAATTTATATATGAAAAATAATCAAAATTTAACTTGCATTTTTAGATTGAGAGAAAAATAGAGTCATTATTCTTTAACAATATTTAATGGTAAATATTGCTTTATGTAAAATGCATTTATAAACAAAATATGTGTTAAACAAGTATACATAGTATAATGTATAAGGAAAGTATTGTGTCGGGGACGAAAATTCGAATTCGAGTTTTCGACGGGAGAGCAAGTTTAAAGCATCACTGAACACGAATCAGACGTTTTTAAGGTGATGTCTGTGTGTGTGTGTGAAAGTGAGTCTGTGAAGACGATATCTCACGAACGAATTAAACGATCCGAACAAAATTTGGTACAAAAATTACAATCAGTGAATACTGAAGGCTTATTGTTTTTACACTCAATCGAATGTTTAGAACCCTCCTAAATTTTGAAATTAAATTTAAAAAACATCATTAAAAATTAAAACATTCAATAAAGTTACGTAAATAATCCTTTTTTATGTAATTTTTCATTACAAAACGATTGCCATAAACTTTAGAAAGCTATCATGAACCGTTCTCGAGATATTGCGCATTTTTTAAATAAATTTATCAGAAAATCACATAAAATTAAAAAAAGTATTAACTATTGTGAAATATGTTCACTTTTCATATGTAATATTATGCAATAAATTTATTATCATCATTCTCGTAGATCTACCTCGTTCCATTCACGAAAGAAGGCACTTTGGATCATTGATTGCACTTTGATGCCATTAGTCGTTTATCTACCATAAGACTATCCTATTTCTCCATAAACAATGTTTGGCAAAACTTTTGGTGACGAATTTGGCGGAATCCCGCAACTTGGTGAGTTTCTTAAATGTTGACAAATTGACGAAAATATCGCTAAATTAATAAAAATGTCACCAAATTGATAAAAAGACACTAAATCAATGAAAATGAAGACTAATAGAGGAAAATTCAATATCTTGGAAAGAATATAAGAATCAACTGTAAGAGAAGATACTTTGGAAAATAGTTTTGTATTTGGATGCCATTAGTCGTTTTTCTGCTATCAGAATTAACCTACGTCTACGACCAGGTTAATTCTTATGCTTGACGAAATTTGACGGGATATCGCCAACTTGGTGAGTTTTTAAATATCGCCACATTGATGAAAACGTTGACAAATTGATAAAAATATCGCCAAATTGATAAGAAATCAATGAAAATGACAACTAATTGAATAAAATTCAATATTTTGGAAAGAATATAAGACTCCACCATAAGAATAACCTATTTCTTTATCTGCAACGCTTGGCAGAATTTTGGTGGCATATGGTCAATTTGGCAATTTTTAAAAATGTTGCCAAATCGATAAAAATGACACCAAATACGATGCAATATTTTGCAAATGTTTAATTCCGTCATATGATGGGCATACCTGTTATTATATAAGAAATTCTCTTCTAAGTATCGCCAACTTGGAGATTTTTTGACCCACATTGACGAAAATATCGTCAAAATTGCAAAAATAACGCCTAATTGATGAATTTATTATTCAAATATTTAAATATACGGACTATATTGCTTATTGAGGATGGTATCAATATTGATAATTGTTAATTTAGAGTTGCGTAAAATATAAGTTAATTGGGTACAAAATAGCTTTAGTTGTCATCCGGAAAAGCGCCAAATGTACCATTTAATATTACATATAGTGTGTCGTGAAACTTTTCATCGTTAATGAAGTAAATCCATTGCATTATACAATAAGGAAAGTCATGTGCTGCTCGCATCATATATATATATGTATATATATATATGTGTGTGTGTGTGTGTGTGTGTGTTATCATAACTATCAGGAACCTTCCTTCCCATTATGGACTGCTGATTTCCCCGAAACTTTCAGTAACATGCTTGCATATGTTTTACAGTGTATCAGTGCTAGTGTGACAGATATTTACTAATTAGAATGGAATCTAAATAATATGGAATATAGAATCATAAGATTGTTTATAGCATAGCATTGTATGGTCATCAATGTATGGTCTTTTAAAATAACTTCTCATTGAATTGTCCCTAGACTTTCTCTAAAATGACTGTATCCTTATTTATTTTCAAGTTCCACAGAGCGTTGCCTGATCGTAGACGGATGGCTCGATTCCGGATCAGGCATATCTTATTTGAAAATCCTCTTAATGAAAAGTATTACGACACTGAATCTCATAGATAAAAAATTGGAGAGATCGTTTGACATATGCCAATAAATTTTGTATTTAAAAAATATTACCTTGTAAAATGTAAGTGAATTTCATAAAATTATGAGTCTTTCTTACCTTAGAGTAACATCTCCTTTCATCGGCCACATGGGTAGAAACAATTATATATTTTGATGTAGCATCTGCATCACAAGCGACGACCGCTTCCTCTTTCATTTCCCTGTCTTTTTCTTCAGTTTCCTGGAGAGAAAATACACTTTATATATTCTAATTCTCAAAAAGATTTTTGATACTGCTGCTATGACAAATATCTACTAATTAGAATGGAAGCGATATGTAAGAAAACCTTTTGTAGCATGGCTGTATTTGGCCGTTGTATTTGAAAGAACTTTCTCATTGAACTAACTAGAGTCTTTCTCTAAAATAACTTTATTTTTATTCCCTTTCCAGACTGAGTATTGCAAGGATGGATGCCAGTGGTTTGTTTTCAGACAATAGTAGTTATTTACAAATCCCATTTTTTTAAAACCTAACGCTGTTCATCTAATTTACGAGACTAAATCTCTTTGATCAAATCTTTTAAAAAAATAGTTGCTCATTTTTTCATAAATGTCAATAATTATGTACGTGTTTGATAAACAAAATTTACCTTATAAAATATTAGTTTATTTGAGAGAATCAAGGCCATTTTTTACTTTCCCTGCAATACATGGTAATGTATAGGGAAAGTATTGGAATCATGCCGAAAATCACAACTCGAGTTTTCGACGAATCTACACGTTTCGAGACCTTCAGAATACGAAAAAACCATTTTTAGCATGACGTCTGTGTGTGTGTCTGTCTGTCTGTCTGTGCAGATTTTGTATCCACTCTTAACTAAAAAACTAATTGACCGAATTTCACAAAATTTCGTAGGTAAGTCACATGTGGGCGGGGCTGGTGCTGATTAGTTTTGGGTACGATTCGGAATAAAAGAACCCGCCTTTTTTTGCGAAATGGCCCGCAAAAGCTTGTATCCACTCTAGCTGAAAAACTAACAAACCGAATTTCACAAAATTCGGTAGATGAGTCACGTATAGGTCACCCTGGTGCTGATTAGATTTTGGTACGATTCAGAAAAAAAAACCTGCCTTTTTTTGCAGAATGGCCCGCAAAAATTGTTAAAATCTAAACTAAAAAGCTACGTATGCTCAAATATATCCATTAAATGCTTGTTTAATGCGTAATTATTAACGAAGAAAATAATAAGACCAACCCCATTACACTAGGACTAGCCGTTCACGAGATATATTAGTTTTTTTCGTATTTTTCCACACCACCTTTGAAAATAAGTCCAGTTATCAAATGAGAACGAAAATTGAATTAAAAGTGAATTAAATTTAATTGAAATAAATAGAACGTGGATATAAGTTTGCAGGGAAAGTCATGTGCTGCCCACATCAGATTTTCTTACCTTGGGAGAGCATCCCTCTTCTTTTGCTACATGTGCACACTCAAATATATCTTTTGCGATATTATCCAGTAGCTCATCACATGCGACGTTCGCTGCCTCTTTCATTGCACTGTCCTAGTTTCGTAGATAAAATATACACTTATCTATCTAAATTGATTATAAGCATTTAGATATTATTACTAGATATTTGCCAAAGCAATGCTGTTTTGACAAATATCTGCTTATAAAATGGAATTTACTCATAAAAAGGTGTTTTATAGCGTAGCTGAGTCTGGCCGTTGTCTTTTAAAAGACCTTCCTCCTCAATTGATTTGTCCCTAGACTCTTTATTTAAAATAACTGTATGTATTTTTATTCATTTTCCAGATCCATAGAGCGTTGTGTAGCCAGTCAGAGATCGGAAGTTTCGGCGATGGATGGTTTATCGGTGGCTTATATTTATCTAATTCAATTTTTTCATTAATAGGAGTTATGACTGAGCCAATGTAGAAGAAACGTGAAAGGATGTGTGAGGTTTGGCAGGGAAAGGTGTATACTTCCAGCTCTGTCCTCATTGCTGCATCACTTGATCGAGAGGTATACAGCATCATATTTGTTATACATACCAATAGTGTAGATCAATGACATATTTACGTAGTGGGTAAAGTAAATATTTATATATAAAAAAACAATAAATTCAGTATGGGATATAAAAACAAAATGACAATTTCATTTTATAATTTTCTGTTAGTTGTACTAAATAAATTATTTCATTTATTAGCTAACATTGCACCCTGAAATAAATTCTTTACTTACACAGCCGGATTCCGTTTCTCTGTTTCCCAAATTTTATAAATTTATTACGAGTAGCGTTTCCTCATAAATAACTTTCATATTAGAAGCCTTTAATGCAAAAACAAGCAAAATATAGCATAAAAACATGAAAGATCAATCATGCATAAAGCATTAATTATGAAACACTTTCCAACTGTAATGCAATTTTATTTAAACATCTCTAAAATGCGATATATTCAGCGGTAATATTTTTAAAATTATACAATACTACAATAATTTAGAATAAAACAACACTACAATAATTTATTGAATACTTAAAACTTCATCGAAAAAAATGAACTTTATTCGAATGGCGTCACCGAAATATAAATCGCCTGGCTCTCTATGTAAAAGCAGTAAATGGTTCATTCACACACTTTTATTATTAGTTACCTTACACCTTTATGGTAGGTCGGACGGTCTGGGTCTCAAAAACAACAACAACACACTTTTGTTCCATTCATTCCATTCATTTCATACATCACAATACTACAATAATTTATTTTACTATATATAGAAAAGTTAGGTTTGGAATGTTAGGTATTTCGAGTTACAGCTTCTCACTTTTCATTCATTGGACCTTGAAACCTTTTTATTATATATATATATATATATATATATATATATATATATATATATATATATATATATAAATATATATATATAATAATAATATATATATATATATATATATATATATATATATATAAATATATATATATAATAATAATATATATATATATATATATATTTGAAATATGTAATATAAGAATTATGTAAAAATAAAATTAAAAAAAAAATATATATATATATATAAAAACAATTCAAGTAATATTAACATCACCATAGAAGCAAATTCACGGCCACAATGCCGATAAGAGAAAAGAACAGCACCGTCCCAAATTCGATGATTAATCAGAACTAAATTTATCTTCAGGTCTGAGTATTTAATTCTAATTAACCCAAACAAATGCCTGTTTCAGATTAAGCAATAGCACATCACTATAAATGCTTAAACTCAGACTACAGGCAACAAAAATTGAAAAAATGAAAATAGGATACATTAAGAAAATTTGTATTACCATGCGGCATGAACCCTTCTTCTTCCACCACGTGTATCGTGATCAACCTCAACAGCTTAATCTAGAAGCACCGGAATGAACAAGTCGAAATTCTACCAGGGAGGCAGTACGAACGTTCACGGTAATAATCCCAGACCCGTCCAGTGAGTCTAAGCTGGAAACCGGACAAGCAATTCAGAATATTAACTTCCCAAATATGTAATCCTGAATATGAATATGAATCAAAGACGAAAATTCCTACTAAACAAGTAATTCTGAGGAAAACTGGATAAACGAGAATGCCACTATACACCATTATAAGGGCGCTCAAAACGTAGTTTCAATACTGACAAAAGTTACATATTTTTTGCGAAAATAAAATTCAAAACATTAATGTTATTGCATCTTATTTTCCGATTTTTGATTTTTCTAATGTTTTTGACTTAGTTTATTATTTTTCATTTTTATTTATTTATATAATTAATAAATAATTATATATAATTTTTTTTTTTTTTACTGTATGTTAATCACTATAATTGGGAATGTTTTCTAGGATGTTATCGAGTGAAAGTTGATATATATATATATATATATATATATACAAAGAGAGAGAGAGAGAGACGAAAAAACGCTATAATGAGGGGTGCTACTCGTTGCTATAAACTGGTTGAAGTCACATATTTTAAAGAATATAACATTCAAAATATTAAATATTTATTTATGAACCGCTTTCTCTATTTTGCGATTTTTATTTTTATTTTGTTATTTTTCATTTTTATGGATGCATATTAATATTAATTAATTATTTACAGGTTTAATTACACATCAATTAATAATTTACTGGAATTATTGGGATGCCTTGCTTCTTATCCTCATCTGATGTTCTGTCATCTGATGGAGTGGTATGCACTTCTATTTCCATGAAGTCAAGAAGCTGTATGAACGGAAATAAAATGCTTAGTTTTATATGAAGGACGTCACATTGTTCAGTGTCTACGACGCACTATGAAAATCATTTAACTACACACGCGTAAACACACACACACACATATATATATATAAGTATATATATAAATATATGTAATTACCAATCTATATGATAAAAAAGATTCTTACAACTTCACTATCATAAAGCTGCTATAATATCAATCTTGTAATTCTATTCAATTGTTTAGAAACATCATTTTCAACCAGCTATTTCGAATACATCGACTTTCTGATCCTCAGTTTCACTTTCTCCACATCAATAAACTTAAACGCATTTGTCAAAACTACCTATATCCGGAAGTATTTGTAAATAATATTATTAATAATTTCAAATATACCACGTAATAATTTTACACATGCATTATTTATCTTTGATTGGTTAACTCATTTTTGAAAATTCACCCATTCTTATCACCTCACTTACCACTTGGCCTGAGTCTAATACTGTTTACTATTTTCGAATGTCTATTTTCCACTTGTCCTGAGTCCTATACTGTTTACTATTTTCGAAAGTCTCCATACTTATTATGTATCGTTCAATTGTATTCATTCCCACTCGCATTGACGAAGTGAGGTGAAATGCTCGCCCACTCGCATTGACGAAGTGAGGTGAAATGCTCAGTCACTAGTTTATCTTACACGTGTTGCTATGCTTTTGATTTCACATTACAGTTCGTGGAGGTATTGTTTTTCAACTTTGTATAATTCAATTGATTTATTTTTCTAATTCCTCTAGCCAGTAGACAGTTCCAATGGTGTCTATAGTTAAATACTATCGCCATTGTCAGAAACTGGCTATTCTATCGGTTTTAATTCGAATTGTATGGCTGTCCTGATGAGAATGCAATTTCGAACTGACCGCCATTTTTTGTGTGGTTTCGATTGATTGTTCTCTATTCTTGATCTCTTGTCTTGAGCTGATTATTATTGCCTATTCTCATTTTTGCAGAGTTTTATTTTTATTTACTTTTATATACTTTTAATTGTGATTTTTGAATCCTAATATTCTTCTCATCCCCCTTTCCAATGTAGTGATATGTAACCTTCTATCTTTATCCTTAGACTTGGCTTATAGTTACTCATTTGTAACAGATATGCTAGAGATGGGTTTTTTTGTACATACAGTAGTTTATGCATAATTTTCGATTAAAATCCTTCAATTTTTATTTATATATAAATATATATATATATATATATATATATATATATATATATATATATATATATATATATATATATATATATATATATATATATATATATATATATATATATATATATATATATATATATATATATATATATATCTTAATGGTAATATAGTAAAAAATAAATTTGTAGATAATAAATACTCTATTTTTAATCACCTTTTTATTTAAACCTATTTTAAATAATAGTAAATCAGCTAAATTTGAAAGATTTAAAAGGGACAAAGGAAATTCCTTAATCAATGATCATAAAGATGAGATAATTTGTTTACATAGTAAATTTAATAGCACTTTTCAGTGAAAATTAAATTAATTAAATTCTTGGTTTTTGCGGTAAAGAAAAAACATTTAAATAAAATTTATGCAATTTTCTTAAAATTAAATCTTGCTAATGAATATTGTAATCATATTTTCTATGATTTGCTTATTGCAAGATCAAAGTATTTAAATTTGAAACTTAATCAATATCATCTTAATAATACTTCAACTAATTCATATTGTGTAATCCCTTTCAAGCATCCCATTTATAATTCTATTAATTTTGGTTATATTTTTAACAAGTTCAAGCATTTAATGCCCATTGGAAATTTGAGTGTATCAAAGACTTTTAAATACAGCAGGCCTATTGGTAGATCAATATTTAAGTATAATGAAATTTCACAGTCTCTCTCTTTAGATCAGCACTCTAAGTCAATTTTAGATAATGAATGTAATTGTAAAATAAAAGATTATGCTAAATTTCTAAATCCTGACCTGGGGCATATAGTTACAGGAGACTTAGGTATAGTTAAAGACAATTCGTTAAGAACCATTATGTCTTTTGACACTACATTCAGGTTACCCTCTTGTAATAATTATTTTAAAGTTTTAAAATCAATTAGTCTTGATAAATATATATATAAATTAGCTTCTAAATATGCTATGCCTTTAGAGGCATTTAATATGTGGAAATTTACTCTATTAGAATCTATTAAAAATGCTATTAGTAGTATTAAATTGTCTAAATCCATATATAATTTTGATAATATCAAACCGTCCATTATTGATTTACAAAGATCTTTTGTTATCACCTAAGCTGATAAAGCCTCTAATAATTATGCTATTTTCAGTAAAAATTTTTATATACAATTTCTATTAGATTATTTAAAAAATAATACTCTTTTTAAACTTGATTTACATTCCATTAATAGTATTAAATTGAAAATTATCAATATGTATATTGATTTAAATATTAAATATAAATTTCTTAAATTTCCATATATTGTGCTTATTCCAAAATTTCACAAAAATTCCATTAAATTTAGAACAGTAACTAGTGGGCATAATACTTACTCTACTACTGCGAGTGAATTATTTCTAAATCCTTTAAATCAAATAAATGATAGTTTACGTCAGTCTAGCAATAATTACCTTATTCTAAATAATAGTAAAGAATTAAAGAATATATTAACATCTCTTAAAAAACTAATAGGATTTCAAACTTTCGATTTTAAAGGTATTTTCAATAATATCAAGTTCTCAGACCTGTATGATGTAATTTTGGCTTTATACAATGCTTATATTACTAATCTTTCTACTCATACCAGCTTTGTAAATTTTCCTAAACTTCTTCACTTTGTTATTTTCAATAATTATATTTTTCAAGGAAATAAATTATACCTACAAATCTCAGGAGTTCCACAGGGTGGCTGCAGTAGCAGTACGTTAGCTGATTTATATCTTTATCATTTTGAAAAGTCTTTTACGTCAATAGATTACACATTATACAGATATGTTGATGATCTGATTTGCTTAGTATATACTGAAAATTGTGTTATTAATATGGATTTCTATCCTGATAATTTGGAATTAGTTCCTAATGAAGCTACTATTAATAAAAATATTAATGTTTTGGATTTAAATCTTTTTATTGAACTTTCTAATAGAATTGTTACTAATTTATATGATAAAAAGACTCTTTTAACTTTAACATTAATAAAATCTTACCATTTAATTCCAGCAACTCGACTCCATTGTTTAGAAGTATTACTCTTAATCAGCTTTTTAGAATTTATAGATTATCTGATAAAAAATGTCATGCTTTACATATTGAAAATCTGAAAATTACCAGCAATTTATATAAATATCCCTCTTATTTTGTAAATGGTATAGTTAAAAAATTTAGATTAGCTGGATTTTCATGAATTCTTTTCATGGTGTTTTATATATTAGCCTGACATCTTCATTCTCTTGTTTTAATTATATTTTATTTTTACATCCACTAACACATTGGCCTTTCTATTATTGCCCCTCTTGATTGTATATTATCTCTTATACATTTGTTTTCGCATTACTGTTTTTTATTTCTTATAAATGGCAACAGTAGATCATATCTTATTCCTTTGTGAATGGCATCACTGATCACTTCATTCTGGGATCCCGAGATCGATAGATTCATGTATTTTTTAAGTTAGTTTCCAGGTATCCTTTTTTCCTTTTATTTTTTCTTCTTTATGTATGTAGTCTAAGTAGAAATAGTTTATAGATATAATAAATCTATTTCTTCAGAAACATACATTTTTGTGTTTGTTTCTACAAGACACTTGGACTTGAAAAAGAGTTTTGAAGAACTGAACAAATCTTGATTTAGCCCTAGACCTTGTCCACGTGTATAGCGTTTGTGCTTGGATTTCGTCTGTTTTTCTTTTATCGATTCCATACCATTGTTTTTTGATACCTTTCTTTGACTTGATAATTCGAAATTTGCATTTTTTTCCATTTGCTTTAAAATTTGCTATTTCACACTTTTACGTTGTTAACCTGCTAGAAAGTTGGGTTTTTCGAGTTACAGCTTCTCACTTTTCTTTCATTGGACCTTCAAACCTTTTTATTATATATATATATATATATATATATATATATATATATATATATATATTGTAATAATTTGAATTGTTTGTAATAGTCTAATACAATACTTGTGCCTTATCCCCAATTAAAGGCAGGTGTTCATACAGCACATGTAAATGAGTGTTACCAAATGAATTGCATAAGGGAAAGTCGGCTATACATAAAACGGTTCTAAAGCCTTCGTTCCCAGTTCTACATATGAGTTAAGTGTAAAATAAATTAACAGTAATATATAACAAGTAGATATAGGCACGATAGCAATTAAGCCTGCACCCAATGGCATTACATTAAAATCCAACGAAAATTCTGATATGTAATACAGGCACTAAATTCTTTGTTCCCTGTGTTAACATACATGGTGAATGTAGAAGAAATTGTAAAGAGCAGATAAACATCAAGCTGAAAAATTCAACACATGGAGTTAAGCCTTTTATCGGCAACAAAATAAAATTGTGACAAAATCACTCTTAAGTATGAAAGTAAAATAAAATAAAATAAGTATGTTCGAAACTAAGGGCGTTCTCAAGTGCCATCCTTGGTTCGTAGATACCGAAAATCCGCGTTTCTGTCTGCACAATTGTAATATGTATTATATATATATATATATATATATATATATATATATATATATATATATAAAGTTTCTTTAATACGAAGCATACAAAAGCAATTAGGACAGTGAGCAGATATAAAAAGTGAGAAAGTATGAATGACAATGTAATATACATATAATATATTGCGCAAATGCAGCTAATAAATAAAATGTTTTCAATAAAAAATATTAAAATAATAAATCCAAATGTAGAATAGAAGAAGTAACTCATAATACACTATCTTAAAAATTTGCCTACAGAATACAATGAAATAAAATGAAATTCAACCATAAAGACGAAATTGTAATACAAATTACAGTTCAGAAAGCTAAAAATATCAATAAATATCAATGGAGAGGAATCCAAAAAAGGAATACCAAAATAATCATATAGCATTAGACCTTGCACATGGAAGAGCTCTAGGCTTAAGGATAGTTCATTTCGAAAAACTTCGTATTCATGTCCTAATATTTGGAAGATATGAACTCAAAAATGCTTGTGTCTGAAACACAAGATAGATTTTTATCTATAAACATATATTATTAGGACGACAAGCATAAAGATTGAAAAACAAAAAGGAAACATATATACATTAATACACAACAAATGTTCAACCGTGACGAGCAAAAAATGACTAGACCAATGATGCCATTCGCTGAAGAGTAAAGAAGTGATTTACTGTTGCCAAAATGAGTAATAAAAACCGTACTGCGTAATAGCAGTAAAATACGATATTCTGCAGTAAAAGCTGCAAATTAGATAGATGAAAATATACTGTAAAGTAAAAACAAGAGAATGTAGAAGTAAGGCTAAAATAAGATACCAAGGAGAGAATATTAAGAATTTTAGGCTAATCGAAATTTAATCACATAAGCCTAGAGCTCTTCCACGTGCAAGCTTTAATGCTGAATGATTATTTTCGTATTTTTTTTTTCGATTCCTTTCCATTGACATTTGTTGATTATCTTCAGCTTTCTGAATTGTAATTTGTACTATAATTTCGTCTTTATGGTTGAATTTCATTTTATTTCATTGTATTCGGTAGGCAAATTTTTAAAATAGTGTATTATGAATTACTTCTTTCATTCTACATTTGGATTTACTATTTTAATATTTTATATATATATATATATATATATATATATATAGAATATGTAGATTATCTGATGAAAAATTCCATGCTTTACACATTGATAATCTAAAAATTACCAGCAATTTATATAAATATCCCTCTTATTTTCTAAATGGTATAGTTAAAAAATTTAGAATAGCTGGATTTTCTTGAATTCATTTATTTAATATTGCTTTAAATTTTATCCTGACATCTCCCTTCTCTTGTTGTAATTATATTTTATTTTTCAGTCAGATTTTTGGTATTCATTTTTCCTTTTATTTTTCTTATTTATATATGTCGTCCAAGTAGAAAGAGTTTATAGATATAATCTATCTATTTCTTCAGAAACATACATTTTTGTGTTTGCTTCTACAAAAAACTTGGGCATGATTACGATTTTTGTGGAAGTGAACAATTTATGATTTTGGCTTAGCGCCTTGTCCACGTGTATAGCGTTTGTGCTTGATTTCGTTTGTTATTCTTTTTTCGATTCCATACCTTTGTATTTTGATACTTTTCATTGACTTGTTGATTCGATTTTTATTTTATTTATTTGTTTTTTTATTTATTTCATTTGCATGAGGATTTGTTGATTTATACTTTTATTTCGTAAGCCTGTTAGATAGTTGAATTTTCGTGTTACAGCTTCTCACTTTTCTTTCATTGGATCTTCAAACCTTTTTTCTTATATATATATATATATATATATATATATATATATGTAAATTTTCATAGATACTGTAGCTTACTAAAATATGAGGGATATTATATATATATATATATATATTTATATATTCAAAAGTCCGCAGATTATAAATAATGTAATTAAGAATATAAAGCGAAAACTCATGAGTCAAAGGAGAAAAATATTCCAAAACATCGTCTGAGAGTCCATCGGGCAGAAAATTCCACAAAGCGAGATTTTGTGAAAATGCACATTTTAGTGAGTGAATGCGAATTGATTATCTAAAATAAGCGAAGTTTCTATAATCCGATAGTACTGAAGCTTTACATTAACTACCTTTCGACAGAATATGCAAATGAGCAAAACTTCGCAGCCAATGAATGTATAGCAGGAGCTACAGCGCATTGAAACTGAGCATCGTCGTGGTGTATATAAGGAGCGAACTTCGCTCTCAGGAAAAAACGTGCAGTGGATTTCGATTGCATTTATGTGACTTTATTGTAACAATGCTTCGCCCGAGGATTCGCGGCCACTACGAGCATATGAAGGAGTTTGAAAGAGGGTGTGCGGTCGGACTGCATAAGGCTGTTTGGGCACACCGACGTATCGCTCGGCATTTGTGTAGGAGCAATGCATCAATCAGACGAAGCTGGCAGGAATGGCAGATTTCAGAGTCAAGCGGGCAGAGGACGGCCTAGAGCAACGCCAGAACGGGGAGATTGAGCGATTGTCAGAGCAGCTGTGACAGCACGAGACTCGTCGTTATCAACCACCCAACGCGTGACAAACACAGATGTGACCACCCGGACCATTAATATAAGACGAAGGGAACGAAATCTATATTCGCAGCGCCTGAAGTTTAGTGATCATTTAAAATGAAAAATATTGTAATTGTGTTGGCACAGAATATTCAGGTACACAGATATACGCAAAGCTAAATGGTTTTATGACGGATGCAACACTAAATATAAACTTAAAATGCCTTTAAATATCACGATCTTTACACAGCGGAAGAAAAATGGTTACAATATTGTTTTTTGCAAAGAGTCACGGGATCTCTTCATATATCATGGGTGCAATTATTATTTCAATTCTTCTTTAAAAAACTACCCAACATATTTTGCTGAATTATTTTAAACATTTTATATGATAATTTGAATATTGCCTAAAGTTTTCGAAACAATTTGTTAATTTTAACTTGGTTTAAAAAATGTTTGAAAAAATTAAGTCCTATAGGATTCAATGTATTTTATTTTTTTAACTCGGGTTAAATCCGAACTAATTGGGTGGTATTATTTATTTTCATTCCCGCATATGCCCCGCAGACAGTCTTAATAACAAACTACAATTTCAATTTGATAAAGTCATTTTTACGGCAGTTATCATGAGAACGGGCAGACACACAGACAGAATAATCAAAGTCATAAATACTTTACAACTATGTTGGAAAATGTTAAAAAAAGCATTAAAGGAAAAGTAATCAAAATAAATTATGATGTCATTCCACAATAATCGGAAATCCAATGTGCATTTAAATATCTCTTCAGGAGTCCAAGTTTAACAGAGAAGTATCAGGTGTCTAATACAATGTACACAAAGTCATACTATATTTATGTAACAAGTAAATTTTCCATTCTATTATATCTTATCCAACAAACCTTTTATTCTTAGTGTTAATATACTGGGATAATCCTGGTGAAGATTCCTAATCATATCCCGATGGTTATTTTATTTCTTTGGAGCAAGAGAGCTAATGTTGTCAAAATATTACTTTCCTTTCAAGTGAGCAAATTTCGATATTCTAGAACAATAAAATTAACTTTCTTATGATTCAATTTTGCTGAAAATTAAGAAAAATGATTGCTGTTTTTAGGAAAAGTATAATTTCTAACATCAAGCGAACGGCTCGTGTTAAGTTATAAAATGCTCCAGATTATTTCTTGACTAGCTACATTGGCGGCAAAAAAATAGAACTTCTCAGACTTCATTAGATATATGTACATGCACAGATACACATACATATATTTAAATAATACTTACATTA
This sequence comes from Amaurobius ferox, assembly GCA_951213105.1. NCBI lineage: Eukaryota > Metazoa > Arthropoda > Arachnida > Araneae > Amaurobiidae > Amaurobius > Amaurobius ferox. The sequence goes on from OX578142.1 coordinate 40,420,721, forward strand.
GGAGGTGCTCGACCGAGGATCTTACTGTCTTGCGCCACTCGTGGCAGGCACCTCGGGCCAGAGATTACAGGAGGTGCTGCATTTATTAGTGATATATCATGCAATATTTCCCTCTAGAAATTTATGATACCATATTTATCATCGTAAACATTTAATTTAAAAAGTAAAGCATTATAAGGGAAAAAATGAACAGAAATATATTATTACAAACATGCGAAGCATGCTTGTATCATAATTCACCTTAACAGTTTGGCTCACTTGTACAGGTTCTGACGTTTGAACACATAGGCTAATCGCTACTAAACATTATTGTTTGAATAGTTTGGTCCTGATTCATTTAAAAAAATTTCGATATTAAATCTCTGTTTATTTTTCTATAAATATTGAAAACACTTCAAGAAGCTAATATATATATATATATATATATATATATATATATATATATATATATGTGATAGTTTAAAAGAAAACGGTCTAGTTATTAATATATATATATTTTGATATAACGTAAAATACCGACAACTGTACCTTTTCCTGTTTACACTGCGGTTAAGGTAGTTGCATGCTTTTCATATATTGGAGCACTTTAATTATACTCTGCGTGTTAAAAGTGAAGTTAAAATTTAACATTCTATTTAAAAGTCACAATTTCAAGCTATTTTCTCTTCTAATGATTAATAATACAGAATTTGTAAGAAGAATTTTAATTATCGTTAGGCATGCGATTTTCTATTATTTAAGAATCAGCATGAGGAATTGTATTTAACAAGATGCTTAATTATATATTTGAAATTTTGAGTCGACTGGATTCTTTTCTCTTGTAAGCCTTCACATGTAATATGCACATGTGCATGTTGGTCTATTATACAATTCACATACTTCAACTGACAATTTGAGTCCTTTCGTATAATCAGCATAGAGATCATATACAATTTAACTCGGGTTACCAGTTATCTGCAATGGCCTTCCTTATGACAACTAAATATGCATGTTAATAAATTTACGTTTGTTTTATGAGCATTCAATATATGCATCAGGAAACCACCTTTTATTTCCATACGGAACCGGTATAATTCACAGTTTTTTTGTATAACTATGTCCTTGAAAAATACTAACACCAACCAAGTATTCAACGTTTCACTTTTACACATGTTTTTTTAAAATTCAGTATATACTTCAGGAAATACTCTATATTTTCCATGCGAAACCAGTATAATTCACATTACGCACTTTTTGTATTGCAATTTCCATAAAAAAAATAATGTCATTGAAGTATCCAACTTTTATCACTTAACACCTGTTTACGGGTTAAGAATGGATACATTCAATGGGTTAAGAATGCACACGTTAAATGGTTTAAGAATGATGTTTTTAAGCATAATCTCAGCATCTCAGCGAAGAGCCGTTTTCGCATTTCATTTGTGAATGATGTTTTCTCATTTCATTTCTCCAAAATGACAAATAAAATCTCACTTTATAGTAATTCTCATTCTGGATTTATACAGATTTTTCAAATTTGGACTCTTTGTAATATAACTTGTGCTTAATTCCTAAAATGGAAAATTTTGATCACCATACGAGGCAACAGGCTTTGATGTATTGTAAAAAAAATTCAGGCCTCGACGCATTGGAGCTGGCTTTGAGGCTGGTAAGGTTCGAATGGGACTGGTAAGGTTCGAATGAACTATTTTGAGAAATTCTCGGGATTTGACCAAGGCAATTCTTCATATTTTCGAGCATGGTGAAATTTTAAAATTATACCCATGCAGACCGCCACCCTCTAAATAACTGTCTTTTTATCTTAATTTTTTCTCTTTTTTTTTGTTGGCCACAGGAATCGCGATTTATTTAGAAATTTCGAGTTTTGCTGTAGTAAGAAAATTTTTCGATCCTATCGCAGTAACTCCCTAGCCAGACAAATTCATTTTAAATTTTTAGTTTCTAAAAACTCTTTACTTATTCCCTTTGTTTTGTTTTCCTTTTTTTATTGGATGTCAAAATAGGTTGTTTTTCTATTCCAAGAACAAACACCATAACGACAAAATGAATGGGCATTGAGTAGATTTGCTTTATCATGTGTCTGTTCAGGAAGCATTTTGAACCATTTTAATTACTGGTACTTTTCAAATCTTAACTTTGTTTCTACTACGAATTTTTGCTTTGGTTTGTTTTAAATTATTCATAAAATATCTGTTTACTATACGATCTAAAACGATTGCTTTTTGAAGCTTTAAAAGGCAAGCTACCGCTTAATATTAAACTACATTTATAAGATCCGATAATTTGGCTCTTACACGCTTTACCTAATACCTGTTGTGCAAATTAAATGCACGTTTATAGGATATTATTCCGAGACTAATGATATATTCGGTTTCATTGTACGGCCCAAAGACCCGAAATAAAAAGCGGTGTTTGCATTTATTTAATTTTTTTGGCCGACTGTACTAGAGGTGTAATTCTTAAGATAATCCTTCTAGGATGAAAAGAGAGAATGAAGATAACAAAAATGTCACTTTGCCCTTATTATTCAAATCATTATTCTCATTTTAAAACATAGATTAACATTTTTAATTAGAGATTAACATGCATAATATACTTATGTTACATACATATTTATGTTTATATACAACATATATATGTTATATAATTCTTTATCAGGAAAAATAAAACATAAAATTTAAAACAAATTGACATGGAAAACGATGACTATAATTACCTTTATATCAGAGTCCTTCGGCTTGTACTGAAAAATTACATATTAAATGAGCATTTATAAAATAATTGAATACATATGTTAAATAACACATTTTCTCAGAGATAATAAAAGACAAGAAATTAATGAGGGAGTACTCATATGGCGGTAAATGGTGTTTACATTTCATTTCTGACGCAATTATTAAGCACTAGCAGCGTTATTTGTACGGAGTATATAAAGAAGTTTAAAATTCACAATCATGTGCAAATTCCTATCGTATGCTAAATAACATTTTTAATCAAAATATTCCGTTAAAATATTTAATTTAATGTTCCTAAAAAGAAGTTTAAGAATCTCTGTTTTCGTTATACAAAATAATCTTCATGGGAAGATCTGAAAAATAAAACATCCTGGCCCCTTTTGTAAGCAAATTTACAGAAAAAGGGGAATTGTATCAATATATCCAAAACGAAAGCATTAACATTGTATGGGACCCGTATAACCTATATTGTCGCAGATTAGAAAATATGCCAGTGTGTTAGTAGAAGATTACCCGTATTACAATATGAGTCTCAAAAATCTTTGCCAAAATAAAACAGATGACGTAATAAATTGAAAATATCAATAACCCCCGTGATCTTTATGCCAGAAGTTCGTACTTGATTCCAATATATGCCAATATACCTGTACTACTTATATTCTCGTAGATTAGAAGATATACCCGTGCATTTGTGGAAGATATCTCGTACTACGTACAATATATGAGTTTAAACAATTTTTGTCATAATGAAATAATGGCATAATAACTTGAAAATATCAATAATCCCTGAATCAATAATCCCCGAAAATATCAATAATAATAATGTTTAAACCTGAAGACCGTAATTGATATTATCCTGTCAAAAATGCAATGTCAATGAAATTTATTTTATATACATATCTTTATTGTTCAAATCGGAAAAGATTTAATAAAAATCGTATGCCGCATAACACATTGAATTTACATCCATTGCTAAACGACATGATATCATTTGCTTCAAATAAATTGATGGAAATCATATCGTCTGAATAATGCGATCTCCATGGAAGTATTGGCGACATTTTCTTTAATTTAGCGATAATTTAAAAAATCGTCAAATTTATCGCCAAGTGAGACTGTAGAACTGATAGTCCCATTTTATGACAAATTGATAAAACATCATCAACATACTATCCCTTAACAAAACACAATTAATTTCATTTATTAAGCTCAATTTTATCAATTTCATGATATTTTTTATAGATTTACAAATATTTTTATCAATTTGGTGATATTTTCGCTAAATGTGTTACTAAGTAGGATGGATGGACTGACCGACAAATGCTACCGAAACATCATTTCAGTACTCTTTACTAAAAAAAAACAAATTTAATTTCATTGATTTGCGTCGTTTTTAATAATTGGGCGACATTTTCGTCAATTTGGTAAAGTTTAAGAAAAGTTGTCAAGTTAGCGATATTCCGCCAAATTCGTAGCTCTGAATTTGCAGATCTGAAGACTAAAACATCCTGATACCGTTTGTATATACTAAATGAAAAGACTAAAATTGTATTAGAAGATATATACGTTCTACTATTTTTCTGTTTCAGCAATCGGATAAATGAATTTATTGGGTAAACACAATATATGAGTTTATTAGCTAAACACAATATAAAAGCTTAAAAACTCTTTGCCAAAATAAATGAAAGTGATGTACGCGGTCCGCAATTAATATAATTAAAAAAAAAATCAAACCCTTCTTTTCTAAAATATATTCTTATATCAATTTATTTATTATTCAAATCGAAGAAATAATAATTAAAATTAACAGACAGATTTAATTTATTTGCGTTTTTGAGGAGCATGATATAAAATAGAATCTTCCTCATAAACTGCGAAATTAAATAACCATTTTGATTTCTTTATACTTTTCATTGTTGAGTAAAAGCTTGTGAAAAATCAACCATGGAGATAGATTTTTCATTTAAATTCATGTTACAAACAATTCATGTTTCCAGAAAGGGACTAATTAGCGCAAAAAATCTCCCACCAAACTCAGAGATAAAGTTTTAATTCATTTTCAAACGATTTTAATCTCTCGTTCGGATAAACCACGGAGTTTGAGAGTAGAACTCTTAGGAAAAAGTTTCTTTTTTCATCAATATCTCGACAACCCCTGGTCTTAGAAACTCGAAACGGAACTAAATTTATGGGGGGCTATTTCAAGGCTATCCACAAAATTATATTAAATCCGGTTCAACCGTTCTCCTGTGATGATGAGACAAACGAAAGTCTCGTTTTTTACTAATATTTCGAGAACCACTGGTTGTAGGAATTCCATAGATGGACTAAATTTTAAGTGTGACTATTTCCAGGCTACCAACAGAATTTCATCAAATTCGGTTCAGCTGTTCTCCCGTGACGGTAGGACAAACAGACAGGCAGATTTTCAATTTTAGTTATATAGATTTTTCCCTTTTGCATATGTAGTGGTGAGAGTATTGCAATTGAACTGGCACTGAATGATTCCCACTGTTAATAGGGACTCAACGTATAAACTATTTTCACAGAATAGCTAATACTGACTCCATCTTCGGGGTCTAAATTACCCACAAGAAAATTTTACTTTAAAAGTAATTTACTTTAACAGCTTTGTACTCATGCAGCACACAACTCAGGAAATATAACTTTAATTTTAATATATTTCAAATACCTAATCCACATCAATCTCTTGCCAACGGCCCTACCGTGCTGAAAACACCGGTTCTCGTTAGATCACCGAAGTCAAGCAGCATCGGGCGCAGTTAGTACTTTGGTGGGTGACCAACTGGGAACACCGCGTGCTGTTGGCACATTTCGGGCGCGGTAGCCCAGTGGTTTGCGCGCTGGATTTGCACGCTGCCACAACTGCCGCCGTGTTCATGCGGAGTGCGATCACGTTAAACATGTGGGTCCGTAAGTCCTTCCGAGAGGTTGGTGGTAGAGGAAGGAGGGTACGGTCCCTGTGGATGCCTCCCCCACTGGGTTCCGGTCTGAATTGGGTGGCACTTCCCGGCCGTCCAAACGGTTACCTTACACCTTTCTGGTAAGTCGGATGATCTGGGTCTCAACAACAACAACGTCAATCTCTTGTAATCTTTGATTAACACTTGGACTAAACTTAATTACCTAGTACAGTTTATGTTAAATTTAAACAAATTCTTAATTTCCAGACTTTCTTGTTTTCACCACTTCTTGTGTGCTTTTGCCCTGTCCGAACCCTTTTCAGCTACTGCATGCTTCAGCCATCCAAGAAAGTTTTACACCTTCGTTAATCAACATGCTGCGCACCCACAGTGGAGTGAAAAGGCATACTAAAACAAGTTGCTATGCTACGATAACCTGACAATTGCTATTCTTGATGTGGGGTTAATTGACTTCGATTACAGGCACCCCTTAATAATGGGACTTGGTTTGGTTATTTCAAATGGGACAAGATTGATTGCGACAATGGGACAAGGTAGCTAGGAAAGTATTCAATAGTTCTTTTGAAGTGTTTTTATATTTTAACTGCAATCTTTATTTTTTATTTTTTCATTTTTAAAATGCATTCCTTATTTCTTATTTTTTAACTTTATTCTTTATATTGTTTCATTTTATGTAAAATGATACAGTTTTGATAAATTAAAAGAATGCTGTTTATTTCGTCAGAATCAGATACTAAACGACTAAGTAGAAATGTTTGGATTTAACGTTTGGAGTCACGCCTAGTTTTCATCAAAGACGGCGAGCGAAGATGAGACGAGAGAAAAACCAGCCAGCCAAGCAAATAATAATAATATCGATACGCAAATGATAAAGATAGAAAAAATTCGATTTCTTTTAAACTTCGAGAGAACTCTCCCGCGATTGTGTAGGATTGCTGTTCCCTTGGGCTGTTCGTGCGCTGTGTGACGGAGTCGACAGTTTTCTCCATTGATCTGTTTCGTGTTGAGGGTAAATTTTTTTTTCGAGTATTAATAATGTAAATGTAAGTAATTCTAAATATAAGTATTCCTAATTATGATGAAAGAGTTAAATAACAAAAATATAATTTTAGCTAAGGTCATATGAAAATTTAAATTTGAATTTCTCAATTAAAATTTAAGTTTGACAAAAAAATTAAAGAATTAAGAATAATAAAAAAATATTTGACCATTAATTTAAGTGAAGCAGTGCTTCACTTACGCCACTGTTTTATTATGTATAATAAATGTATATTTATATTTAGTATGTATAATAAATGACAACAACTGTATAAAATTTGAGTAAATATCTGACCGCGAGAATTATTTTAACCGATTTTTCACTCAAGTGTTGTGTACTAGCAATAAAATCGAATTTTTAGACTTGTTATGCCTTACTATTTAATTTCTTTATGGATCATTAAAGATGGATATAAAATATTAAAGATGGATATAAAGTACAAAATATTAAAGAAGTATATAAAGTATTGTTATACTTACAGGTAAAGGGATAGGGGTAGAACCCATTTTTTCTTCCTAAAGTATTAAAATAACGAATTGAATTAATTTACGTTCCTTATTGGTTTAAAATTGTTTTATTTAAATTGGATTTCTATACTTATTCCGAATTGACTTTCAGTTCACTATTTGCAACCATTGGCTTTATTCGATTATTCTGCGAGTACAGTGCAACCTCAATAATCCGGCATTAGTAAAAATCAGCTAGTGTCGGATTATTGGAAAATAGGGACAATAGGTAAATGGGGTACTTAATGTGTACAAGCTTTTATAATACAACTTCAAAATGAGTTGTTACTTTAAACACATATACTGATTAAACATAATTTACTTAAAACATATAAATATAAAAATATAGAAAAATAATCTAAAGATAATCTAAGTGAATTTCAACGTATTCCTATTAATTAATTACTTTACAAAATTTGATGATTAGATCTATTCTTATGTAAACTATTTGTACCTAGTATCATGACTTCTATAGTATTTTACATTTTCCATTAGGTTAAGCATACTACTATGAACGAAATCATTGCCAATAACTTTTTTTAACACATCATCTTGGAGAACTTATAAACCCATAGATGATGTAAAAGAACTGATTTTCCCCCCGATTCTATATCTATGCAAGGTGCTCTCTAATAACACTACGAAGTCGGACAGATTAGCGCGTTGTCTGTGATCTTATCGTTAACTTTAATCTTAACCTTAACCCGTTATCTGGAATCTTAAACATGCAAGGTGAATAATATATGAATTCACGAACACACATATGGTACTAAATAGTTAAGATCATTCAAACTAACTTGTTTCATAAATCCTTGAAATTTATAATATACATGAATTCCCTGTACTAAGTAATTCAATAGCGATATTCCCCTTAAAATACTAATTATTAAATATTAATTATTTGTATTTCTCCAATTAGTTGTTAGCTTTTAATTACGTGTCTGTTTAAAGCAAGATCTCGATTTATATAAATCCACTCATTAAATGAATTGTCTCATTTTAGACAGTATGCTTATTGTTCTAAGTATTTCTATAATAAATGTATGTATGGTAATTTAATACGCGGTAATTTAACACATTCTATTTATTTATTTTCTTTAACTCGATACATGTACTTTTCCTTAGTTATGAAACTTTAAAATCCCTGGATCTTTTTAATATGAAGAGGTTAGGAGGATTTCCAGTGCTTTCGCCTTTAAAATTCATCTCGATTCCATAAAATTATACTCAAGAGAGTGTATCCTCTTTATTCATTCTATGATATGCTTTCATAAGAGTTCTTTTTTGTTTTAAATAGTCCGAAATTTCTTAAATAATACAAGTGTACATTTTATCGGTACAATTCTAAATATACATTCGACGATGGGATGTCTTAAAATGCATGTTCTTTCCTTTCATTCGTAAATGCGTGCTTGCTTCAATTCACATGATTTTTAAAAGGAGGGGACATGGCTAACATTGAGGAAATGTTGTGGAATTAGAAAAATGTCTTAGAACATTGTCTTGGAATTTTTTCAATAACAGCGATAAAATATAAATAGATTCATATTTTTACCTTTTGGCAAATATTTTCCCCAAAGTACGAAAGATTCTTCCATTTGATATTTTTTACCGATTCTCTGTAATCTCTGGTAAAATGCAATTTCTCAATCATTCGTGTGGGGGAAGGGGGCTTGCAGTGGAAGTCTTAAAAATTCCAGTTCGGCATTTTAACAGCTCGATGTTTCAGTATAAAGTAATTTATGATGATGATTAGTGCATTAAGTTTCTATGAAAAAAAAAATACCTCCAAATACAGCTCTTCACCATTTCATATATGTTGCATAATATACTTATGTTACATATATATCTATGTTTATGTATAACATATATATGTTATATAAATCTTTATCAGGAAATATAAAATATAAAATTTTAAAACAAATTGACATGGGGAATAACAACTATAATTACCTTACGTTTCTGATCCTTTTGGAAAGATGTTAATGACCTATACTGAAAAATTACATATTATATGAACATTTATAAAAAATTGAATACATATGTTAAATAATAAATTTTCTCAGAAAAAATAAAAGAAATAAATGAGGGAGCCCTCATACGGCGGCAAATGGTGTTTACATTTCTTTTCTGACGCAATTATTAAGCATTTTTCTCTTTTTCATATGTTGTGGGGAAAACTATTTCTACTCAGTGACTATATGTTTTGACTCCATTTCCGGGCTCTTAATTATCCCTAGGAAAATTTTACTTTAAAAGTAATTTACTTTAACAGCTTTGAACTCTAGCAACACACAACTCAGGACTTATAATTTTAATTTTAACATATTTCAAATACCTAATCCACAGCAATCTCTTGTCAACGGCCTTACCGTGCTGAAAACACCGATTCTCGTTAGATCACCGAAGTCAAACAGCATCGGGCGCGGTTAGTAATACTAACTTGTAAATACTAACAGAAGAAATCGTAAAGAACTACAAAACATATGCCAATAGAGCACACATGCATGATAGGTTGGATCGCCGTACGAAGCCTACATTCCACAAATCAGTTAATTTAACAAGTGAGTCCAACTGTCAAATCACAACCACCTTACATACTGTGATCGACCTTGTGCAGAACTCATTCCCAGCATTCGCATAGCAGGCTGGATATTTACGATTTTCGCTGGATATTTACGATTGCTGACGTAAGTAAACTATTTCTGAGTGCAAATTTTTTACAGAATTTGGGGTTAGTTATAGATATTAAGCGACGGACAGATCTGGTAAATACGGAGAGTACGCCGGGCTATCTATAAAGTCTATAGCTAGAGGAACTCAGTACGATGATTTTCTAAAGAATTTTAAAGGCGTAATCCAATGTAATTTTTCAGGCCCTAAGGAGGTTAAACATAATACTTTGTATTATATCCAAACAGTTGGGCCGCCGGTAACGGTTAGCTCGAGGTGATTGCATCAGACCCAGTTGAAAATTGCGATACAGGAATTTGAGTATACTATAGAAAAGATGACATGTGGACTTTCTAAAAGTGAATGGTTCAGCCAGTTGCATATGGTTCCAAAAACTTTATCGGATTGGAGATCCGCGGGAGAATATAGGGTCCTCAACAGAGTAAACAAGATAAATATTCTGTTTCTTACTTACAGGATTTTTTTTATAATTTGAAGGATAAGAAGGCTTTCTCTAAAATTGATTTAGAGAGACTATATCACCATGTCGCAATAAATCCTCCTGATATTACTAAAACTGCTATCATTACGCCGTTTGGTTTATTCAAGTTTCCAGTTTTGAATTTTGGATTTTGCGGAGCAGCGCAAACGTTTCAAAGGTTTACTGAAAAAGTTTTACAAGGGTTTGATTTTTGTTTTACATACTTGGATGATATTTTAGTAGCTAGAGTGGATCACGCGCAGCACAGAAAACACTTTGAAATTAATTTTAGTCGGTTTGAAAAGTATGGTGTAAAAATTAATGAGGTGAAGTGTAGGTTCGGTCAAAGTGAGATACAGTTTCTAGGCCTCACCTTAAATAAGTCAGGGTGTAATTCACCCCCCCCCCCCCCCAAAAAAAAAGGACAGTTTCTTTTAGTAAATTTTGAAACATTTGAAGAATACTTTTAATCCTTTCAATTTTAATGAACATGTTAAACAGGCACAACTTTCAAACCTGTTTGTTATCAAGGATGGCACCAGTCGGTGGGTTAAGGGGAGGGGGCTTGAGCCCCATGTCAAGGTTTGCCTAGCACCCTTCAGGGTATTTTCGAATTTTCGTCGTGAAAATTTGTGGAATTTATAAACTTTGTTATGTATGTAAATTCAATTTTTCATAATTAATTACTTTTTATTTTGTAAAAACACTTAATTTGATTCCTTCATTGAGAAAGATTTCCAAACTGTGCTCCTATAAAGCAGCCTCGGTAGCCAAGAGGTTTAAGGCATGCATTTTTTGACTACCAGGGTCACGGGTTCAAATTTCATCTGTGATTTTGGGTGTTGTAGTGTTGACATGAGGTCAAATTGCCATAATGTGTTATATCAGGTTATGTAACCCGTTGTAGATGTCCCCTTCATCTTTCTGAGATAGGTAAAAAGAAAAATTTCGATAAAAATTGTCATCACTGGGAAAATTCCTTTGTTGTTGGATTTAAAATATCCTCATGGGGAAATATCATTAATTTTATTTCTATAAAAAAATCTTTTCGTGGGGAAAATTCTTTCACTGTCGAATTTAAATGGTTCTTGTGAGGGAAATATAACTAATTTTATTTCTATAAAATTATTTTGCTATTATGAACATTCTTTCAGGGTCAGATTTAAAATGTTTCTCAGCCATTTCTAGGTTAAAAGTGGAAGATACTGGTAGACCTTTACCAATTCGTTCCTTTTACACTGAATCCAAAGTTGGCTAGAAATTTTAAATGTCTACTTCATTTGAACGATCAGAAACCAATGGATATATTCTAATTTCCTCTTGTATTATGAACAATCAATCACATAAGAAGTTTTTGCTACATAATATACTATAAGTGGTGGTCGGTGATTAATTCTTTCATTTATAATCATCAAACTGCGTTATTTAATTGACTTGTGAGTGTTTATTGTCAGGGCTAGGTAAAAATTAAAAGTTTCAAAATCTATAAAATCTTTGAAATGCAAAAGTTTAAAATTTGTGCGCTCATATGTTTAAAGAAATATGTTTTTCTCCTCAATCTTTGAAAAAGTAGAATCTCTGAAGGATTATTGCTCAAACAGTATATATAATGTAAAAATTAGTGGACGGTTATGTTGGTGTCGAAAGCCCTGCCCAACCGACTCATTCGAAGACATAGAGTAACAAGATGGATGACCGAGGTTATGTTGGTGTTGTTGTTGAGACCCAGACCGTCCGACCTACCAGAAAGGTGTAAGGTAACAGTTTGGACGGCCGGGAAGTGCCACCCAATTTAGACCGGAACCCAGTGGGGGAGGCATCCACAGGGACCGTACCCTCCTTCCCCTACCACCAACCTCTCGGAAGGACTTACGGACCCACATGTTTAACGTGATCGTACTCCGCGTGAACACGGCGGCAGTTTTGGCAGTGGCTGGAATCGAACCCGGGCCTACCGAGTGCAACTCCAGCGCGCTAACCAATGGGCTACCGCGCCCGAGGTTATGTTGGTGTGGATGAACTGATTATGTGCCAGTATAGAAAATGTTTAAAAAAACTCGTTTAAAAAAAATTGTCTTAAGATAATTTTATTCCCAGGCGCTTGTTTCATTTTCCCCCATGTTAAAATAATTCTTAATATCTTTTCTTATGGAGCATAGATACTATGAGAATAGGAAATTTTATACTTTTTGAAAAATCAATATTATTTGTAATATTTATAGTAATTTTAAGCATTTCTAATATTTTTACAAAATGAACATGATTTTTCGATCAATTTTGCTTTAAATCTGAAATGAACATTAATATAAAAAACTGAATCATACTAAATTCATCTGAAAAAAAAAAAGATTAAAGACCAATGTTGTTTTGAATATGAAATGCGTATTAAGTTTCTTTGTTTTTTTTTGTAAATGTGTGTTAAGATTTTGGGATAAAAGTATGCCTAATTGTACTAAATTATCTGAAATTAAAAATATTAGTTCAATGTTGTTTTGAATATGAAATAAGCATTAAAGTTTTTTTTTTGTAAAAGTGTGCTAAGTCGTATTTATCGAAAAAGAAAAAGTCTGATACCAAATACTTTTGTAACGGAAAGTAAAATTCTGAAATACCACTGAAACAAAAAAAAAACACAAACTGACATTCATGTTCATAAAGAGCACAATAAAAACAGATTAATGAAAGTGAAAAAAAAAACGCATTTATTTACAATCAATAAGTACTTACCACTTACTTTTTTCCTCTTTTTTTACTCTTTATCTAGCTGCTGTATTTTACATTTCCCTGCCATTTGTAATATAATATTTTTAAAGTTATTTTTTAATTAGTGTTCGGTAAAATTAAAAAACAAAATACACCATGTGCATGAAAGAAAATTTGAATGACATAAGAAAAACCATCTTAATGCAAAAACAAAAACTGTGACCCAAAGTTTCATTTAAGAATTAAATTAAACTGTAAAATAATTCCAATTCTGAATTAAAAGAAATCTGTAATGTAAAAATAAAAATCTACATTACAGAGTCCAAATTTCATTGAAAAATTTAAATACTTTGAAAAAAGCTTTAGCAAAAGAAAGAAAGAAACATATGGGAATATGAACTTACAACAGATCATCTTTGCAGATGTGTACACTCGGTCATATAATAACCAAGCGGATATTTGCAGTTAGCCTTAAGATCATTAGTTGATGGATAATGTATTCACACTGCCTTTGGGGGTAATACACTAGCGAAGAGATTATTCAACAGCAACAACTGGATAGTCTCTAAGAAGATTTGAAGAAATGTCCCACATTCGAAATTGAGAAAAGCTTAAATACTTTAAATAAACTAGCTTGCAATGCAAAATGTTAAAAAAACATGGTTTTGTTAGCAAGCGTAAGTTTTGGAAATCATTGAATTTCCTTTCGCAGTGCGAACAAGCTAGGATATATAAAAGCAAAATGAAACACATTATTACAGAGAAACATGCTCTAGAAATAACTATAATACACTTCAGCTTTTGAATCAGTTTGTAATGCATATATCTCCGTTTTACATATTTGTGTTTCAAAAATACATATTATCATAAATTTTCTTTTAGAATACACAATGTAATTCCACTTGTATTTTTTATTTCTAATTCTTAGTTTTCCTGAATTTAAAATGACTTCCAACTTTACTGGTATATTTGCAAACATATTGGACCATATATATGTCAGTACGTTAAAATACTTTTATTTAAAAAAAAGAAAAATACAAAGAGAGAGAGAGAGAGAGTATCGTACATTGATAATATATTTCATATGTTCCTATAATAAATATATAAATATCTCGGAAGCAACTGTATAAAATGTGAGTAAATTTTTGTTCGCGAAAATGATTTTAACTGGTTTTTCACTTAAGTGTGGATGTTTTTCAATAAATATTTGTTTCAGACTTCTTATGTCTTACTCCATATTTTCTTTTTTAATTACTTGCAAATAAGATAAAATAAAATATTAATGGTGAATATAAATGATTGTTTTACTTACAGGAAGGGGAATTGGGATAGGGCCTTTTTTCCAAATCACCTTATTTTTCCCTTCCTAAATATCAAAATAAAGAATTAATATATTTCATGTTACTTATTGGTTCAAAATTGTTTTATTTAAATAGGATTTTTATGTTAATTCCGGATTAATTTTTAGTACACTATTTAAATTTATTGGATTCTCTTATTTGTTTTGCTTGCACAGTACAATCTCTGTAATATGCATTATTAAAAACCTGTTAGTGACAGAATACTTGAAATTAGGGATAGTAGGTACACTGGGTATTTAGTGTGTAAAGTTTTCATAATATATAAAAATAATTATTTAAACAATTAATATACTAAAGATATTATTTAGCAATTTTCGACTACGTTAAAAATACATTACTAAAAAAGGTTTAGAAATTGATTAAGACTTGGAAAAATCTACACAAATCATGATTTTTCTAGAACGAAAGTGCAACTTATATCTTAGGCAACTCAACAGTTTTATGTATTACTAGCAGCATACCCGTTCTTCGTACGGAGTATGTAATATAAAGAAACTTAAAATTCACAATCATGTGCAAATTCCTATAGTATACTAAATGACACTTTTAATCAAAATATTCTGTTAAAATACTTAATTTAATGCTCCAAAAGAGAAGTTTAAGAATCTCTGTTCTCACTATATAAAATTATCTTCACTGGCAGATCTGAAGAATAAAACATCCTGCCCCTTTTGTAAGCAAATTTACAAAAAATATGGAATTGAATCAATATATGCAAAATAAAAGCGTTAAAATTATATGGGACCCGTACTACTTATATAGGCGAATATTAGAAGATATAACCTGTATTAGTAGATTACATGCATAAATTGAAAATATCAATAAACCCGTAATCTTTAAACCTGAAGGCAGTAATTGATACCAACATATGCCAAAATGAAAGTGCAAAAATTATATGGGGAGATATGTCTGAGTGTTAGTGGAAGATTACCAGTTTTACAATATGAGTCTCAAAAATCTTTGCCAAAATGAAACAGATGATGTAATAAATTGAAAATATCAATAATCCCTGTAATCTTCATACCAGAAGGTCGTACTGGATTCCAATATATGCCAATATACCTGTACTACTTATATTCTCGTAGATTAGGAGATATACCAGCGTATTTGTAGAAGATAACTCGCATAACGTACAATATATGAGTTTTAACAATTTTTGCCGCAATAAAATAATGGCATAATAACTTGAAAATATCAATAATCTCTGTATCAATAATCCCCGAAAATATCAATAATAATAACGTTTAAACCTGAAGACCGTAATTGATATTAGCCAGACAAAAATGGAATGGCAATGAAATTTATTTTATATACATATCTTCATTATTCAAATCGAAAAAGATTTAATAAAAATCGTTTGCCGCATAAACACATTGGAAAATAAATTGGTGAAAGAAATATCGTCTGAATAATGCTATCTTTATAGAAGGTTTGGCAACATTTTCGTCAATTTAGCAACATTTTTAAAAAATGCCAAATTTATCGCCAAATGGGACTGTAGAACTGAGAGTCTCACTTGGCGACAAATTGGCGAAGCATCATCACAATACTATCCCATAGTAAAACATAATTCATTTCATTTATTTAACGCAATTTTATCAATTTCAAGATATTTTTATGGATTTGAAAACATTTTTATCAATTTGGTGATATTTTAAAAAATCGATAAATGTGTTACTAAGTAGAACGGTTAGACTGTCAGACAAATGCTAATGAAACATCATTTCCGCACTCTTTTTTCTAACAAAACAAAATAAATTTCATTAATTTGCCTCATTTTTAACGATTGTGACATTTTCTTTAATTTGGCAACGCTTAAAAAAGTTGCCGAGTTAGCTATATCCCGCCAAATTCGTAGCTCTGAATTTGCAGATCTGAATAAAACATCTTGATACCATTTGTATATACAAAATGAAAACACTAAAATTGTATCAGAAGATATACCCGTTCTACTTTTTTCTGTTTCAACAATCGGCTAAATGAATTTATTGGCTAAACACAATGTGACGAACCCGTCACTTTTTCAAGCCTATTTTCAGCCATTTTCAGAACAGTTTCAGAGTTCATACACCTTAAGACCGCCTGCATTGTAGTTTTTGGAAAACAAGGCTATAAAACTCTGTCATCACAGTATGATTTCGGAGAAATGCACCCAATTTGAGACGTCATCAGAGAAGGGAGAACTAATCCCAGAGGGGGGACGTTAGGTGGTCTAGGATATGCAGAGCTTGGAAAAAGACATTCCAGAGCTTTGTCAGGGTGGTCCTCAGATTTTGGACCAGAATATATACATGAAAGAGACGCTTTTCGAGAGAGGCGAGACAATTTTCGTAGAGGCAGGTCGCACGTTTGGTGCTCCTGATGTACAGGTTCTCGCCCTCACCGGAATGTTTTCTGTAACCTTTTTGATATTCCTTGTCATGCTTTAATAAAAGCTTATTTTCTTTAACAACGATGCCTGTTTTATCCAGACTTGGAGAAAGTCGATATTTTCATGATATTTTCACAGATTCGAACTCACGAATTCAGAAGGAAACGGTTACTGGTATTTAGGTCGGCACATTCCACTTTATGTGCGCGGACCGGAATAACGCTACTGAGTCAACAACCATACAGAGTATCCAGCAGCACTGAATCAGTAATCATTACAAAAATGGTATCCAGCGACGGCATACGTTACAAAATGATGGCGAACGGAGGAATTCGTTATAAAATGGTGGCAGCAGGTGAAATAATCATGATAATTGGACTGTAAAATACCATCGGAGTTTGAAACGAATGAAGCGCCTTTGAAATAGAGCTACGAAGCAACACCAGAGAGGTCGATGACCGCACGCAGAATCCGCAGAGAAGGAAGGACTGAATGATTTTCCCACCTGCAACCGAAGAAAGTTCTTTTAAGCCCTAGAGTTCCACCAGATCCGCAACCCAACACCCGAGCAACGTCGGAGATCAAAGACCGAAGGACAGCAGAGGATCGGAGCGCCCGCCGAAAACGAGAGTCCCAACACAGAATTCCGCTCCAGTATTCCGCGACGAGAAACACCGACGAAAACTGATATCAACAACGGAGGGTGACAGCAGCGAAGGGGTGAGTGACGATTTTTTTACTTTTGGTTTATGTTGCTCAGGATCCTTTGGTAATTCAGAGAGGGCTAGGCAAAATTTTAATCAAAGTTCAAATATAGGGATAGTAATGCTTAGTGTGAATTTTAAAGATATTTAATGTATTGTTTTTATGTATATTTAAGGTATAGAGTTTTAATAATAATTCCAATACTGGAAATACAGTATTGAGATAGAGAGGAGTCAGGTTTAGACAGTGTTAATACATTACTTTTATATATAGTTATAATTTTCATTTCCAATTGAAATGGCATTTCTGGCACGAGCACGGAAAGCAGATCTGGCTATGTTAGCAACGGAGCTGGTAGAGTCGGTACCGCTAAATTTAAAAATTACGGAGTTAAGGAAATTAATTTTGGGAAGCCCAGATTATGAGGAAGATGTCGCTGAAGGAATGTTAACAGCTATTATATCGGAAAGAGTAGAAAGGGAACGATTAAATTTTGAGAGAGAACAACTGGAGGCTAAAGCAAAATCAGAACAGGAACAGTTTAAATTAAACTTAGAATCCCAAGAAAGATTGGAGTTAGAGAAAATTCGGGCGGAAAGTCGCAATAGCACAGAGAGTCCGATTGTAGGCGTAGAGGCAGGGGCGCAGATGAGGTTTCGAACGGTGGAGGAGACGGTCAGAATAATAAGACTGCTAACAGTCAAAGTACCCACACGGTCTGACCAGTGGGCGTATTTTTTCTCAAGTTTAGAGAGGGCATTCGCTTCTGAGAGCGTACCGCTTGAATTCAGGGCGACAATTTTGTTAAATTTACTGGGGGACAGAGCGGCGAATTTGCTGACTCAGGTTTCAGAAGAGGAATACGGAAATTATGAGGTAGTAAAAGGAGTTGTATTAGAAAATTTTCAACCTTCGCCTCAGGTATGTTTAGAAAAATTCCGGAAAGCGAGCCGTCGGGCGGACGAAAATTTCGTTCAGTTCGCGACTCGGGCGACGTCCATGTGGGACTATTATTGCAAATTAAAGGGGGCAATGGATTTTGAGACCGTAAACCAATTAGTGGTAGCGGACAAAATTACCCAGGGACTGGACGTCGAGACCTATGCCCATATAGGTATACGGCAAGGTGATGGGTGGTTTAAGCCCAGGGAACTGGCCAAGGAGTGCGATATGTACTTCGCGGCCAGGGGAAAATCATATGCGGCATCGGGGCCAGGAAATGGCAAGGCTAGTGAAAATGAGAAAGAGGAACGGGGTAAATTCCGATCCGAGGGCGAAAGAGCCCGGACAAATATTGGGGGACCCGTAAATGGGGGAAAGAAGGGCCAATGTTTTTTATGTGGGTCGAAGAACCATTTTAAATGGGACTGTCCTCAAAGGAGGCAGGGGAGGCCGAATGGTACTAAGGACACTAGCCGGAGATGGGAAGACAGACGCGCGGCTGACCAAAGGGAGGCTCCACGAGTTACTGACCACAGAGTCGTAGCCAGGGTGGATGCAGTTAGGGCGGAGTATCCGGAAGCTACGGAGAGGGAACCGCTGTGCAAATTAGAGAGGGTACCGGTGAGCGTCGACGGTAAGTTGGCGTGGGCTCTAGTGGATTCGGGCGCGGAAATTACGGTCGTGAGGAGCGACGTAGCGCCAGGCGAATCGCGGACGGAGGCGGCTATACGTTTACAAGGAGTATTCGGGCCGGCCGTAGAATGTCCACTGATAAATATCCCTTTAGGAATGGTCAGGGGGGAGAGCGATAGTGCGCCCCAACAGGAAGTTTTATGCGCGGTCGTGAAGGATATGGTAGAGGAAGTATTGTTACCGCCACAGGTAAAGAAGGAATTAGAGAAAAATTCTAGAGCTGGGAAGGCGAACGCCATAGACCCAGGTCTGCGCGAACCGATTCCGGAGGGCGCAAATGAAAGCGAAACAGTTTATGAACCCCAGAGAGGGTCAGTTTCGAATTTTGAAGTAGAAGCAGGGGGAGAAGCCGCAAAAAGCGAAAAACTAAAGGAAGCTGAGTTCCCGCAATCGCAGATGTCTGCGAAGGAACAAATAAGGTGTGCAAAATTAGAGGAACGAGCCAAGATATGCGGAGGATATGTAGTTTACACCGAAAATATGTTAGGAGAGAGGGAAGGCCAATTAGTCGTCCCGAAGGTAACCAGGGCGGAAAGGAGGCGACAGGCGAAAGTCAGGCCACTGGATATTCTTCTGCAACAAGCAGAGACCGGGTGGGGCAATCCCGATAGTCAAGAGGTTAATAACGGACAGGTAGATGTACCGGATGGCGAGAGGAAGAAATATCCCAACGAGATTAGGGACCGAGGGAGCCAAAACGCGAAAGCGGAAGTGAAGGAACGAGGACTTTCGGTTTCGAAACGGAAAGTTCCGAGATTCCGCGAAAGAGCTGCGATTCGAGAGTATCCCGGCAGAAAGAAGCGAACCCCTGGCTATGGCAGGAAAGTGGGGATGGAGAGATACTATGATTCTTCCACACGGTGGAAGAGAGGTATGGGATAGCAGAAGGCAGAACCCAGAAAGGGGGGGAGGGGAAGATGTGTTTTGAAAGTGGGTCAGAGCATATTTCTCCAGGCTCGGAATCGCAACCTCTCAGCTGACTGATGCAGGGGGCGGGGGAGCGAAGAGAAGAGACGTTAGTTTCGATATCGCAGGAGTTTTACGTGAAAGCGGAACGGAGGGAGAGTTAGTTCAGATTTTATGTATAGGTGTTTAATGTTTACCGGAGTGGTTATGTGTAGTAGTGTACAAATGTTGCATGAGTTTATTTTATATTAGTGTACTGATTTTTGGTTTGTGGGAATTTCTTTTATTAGAAACTTTTATATAGTAGTGTACAAATTCTACCGGAGTGGTTATATATTAGTGTACGGTTTTTTTTTTTTTTTTCTTACCGGAGTGTAGGGAGAGATTACAGTGTAGACGGTTCTAATAGGAACTGGGAATTATTTAGGAAGATAGATTAGGTAAACTCATTGATGAGATTATAGATAGGTACTGATAGGATGAATAAGTGTAGGATTTATATAGTATAAATTGATAGAAGATTTTTTTTATGGTTAATTTATGTAACGTTATGTGTGTCGGGTAGTGTAATATGAGATTATCTATTAGTGTTTATGGTAGTTGATTTTTTTTGTTTTGCTTGTGATATTATACTATTTGTCTGGGAATTCTGGGAGAGTTATAATGTTGCAATGGAAGTATATAATATGAGATCCTGGGTGGCAGCCAAAGTAAATAGTCACTATATAGCAGGCATATACCCAGCAACCATGTGTTATTCAGAGTTCACCAGTTATTCAGAGGTGAAAAACCGTGAAAGAATGCCGGAAACTCTGGACTTAAGAAACTTTTATTGTGTATGCAGACTCTGACACTCTAACTTTTAGGTGTGCACTATAAGATCTGAACATGCATAAACTTGAAGTGCATTCTGACAACAGATGCGGCATAGCCGGAGTGATGTAGCTTACGAGCGGTTGCTCATTACCAGACAGTTGTCTGGGGTAATAAGGATCAATGGACCTGTGTTCGGACGATCCTCAAGGAGTGCAATGTTGTAGTGTTATTATAAGTGAATTGTGTTTTTGGAAAAAGCTGGGTATTTAACCCTAGTTTTTCTCTGGGTAGGGCATGTGACGAACCCGTCACTTTTTCAAGCCTATTTTCAGCCATTTTCAGAACAGTTTCTGAGTTCATACACCTTAAGACCGCCTGCATTGCAGTTTTTGGAAAACAAGGCTATAAAACTCTGTCATCACAGTATGATTTCGGAGAAATGCACCCAATTTGAGACGTCATCAGAGAAGGGAGAACTAATCCCAGAGGGGGGACGTTAGGTGGTCTAGGATATGCAGAGCTTGGAAAAAGACATTCCAGAGCTTTGTCAGGGTGGTCCTCAGATTTTGGACCAGAATATATACATGAAAGAGACGCTTTTCGAGAGAGGCGAGACAATTTTCGTAGAGGCAGGTCGCACGTTTGGTGCTCCTGATGTACAGGTTCTCGCCCTCACCGGAATGTTTTCTGTAACCTTTTTGATATTCCTTGTCATGCTTTAATAAAAGCTTATTTTCTTTAACAACGATGCCTGTTTTATCCAGACTTGGAGAAAGTCGATATTTTCATGATATTTTCACAGATTCGAATTCACGAATTCAGAAGGAAACGGTTACTGGTATTTAGGTCGGCACATTCCACTTTATGTGCGCGGACCGGAATAACGCTACTGAGTCAACAACCATACAGAGTATCCAGCAGCACTGAATCAGTAATCATTACAAAAATGGTATCCAGCGACGGCATACGTTACAAAATGATGGCGAACGGAGGAATTCGTTATACACAATGTATGAGTTTATTAGCTAAACATAATATATAAGCTTGAAAACTGTTTGCCAAAATAAATGAAGGGATGTACGCAGTCCGTAATTGATATAATTAAAACAAAAATCAAACCTTTCATTTATAAGATATATTTTTATATTTATTTAATAATTATTCAAATCGAAAATATAATAATAAACATTAACAAACACTTAATTAATTGATTTAATTGCGTTGAAGAACAACATGATAAAAGATAGAATCTTTCTCATAAAATGCCGATAATTAAATAACCACTTTGATTTCTTAATACTTTTCATTGTTGAGTAGAAACTTGTGAAAAATAAACCATGTTGATAGGTTTTCCATTTAAATTCATGTTTGAAACAATTCATGCTTTCAGTTAGTGACTAATTAGCGCAGAAATTTTCCATCAACCTCAGAAATAAAGTTTTAATTTACTTTCACGTTTGAAACAAACGATTTTCAACCTTTTCGTTTGGATAAACCACGGAGTTAGAGAGTAGAACTCCTAGGGAAAAGTTTCGTTTTTCATTAATATCTCGACAACCCCTGGTCTTAGAAACCCGAAACTTGGACTACATTTATGGGGGCTATTTTAAGGATATTCACAAAATTCCATTAAATTTGGTTTAGCCGTTCTCCCGTGATGATGAGACAAACGGAAATTTCGTTTTCAACTAATATATCGAGAACCACTGCTCGTAGAAACTCAAACCATGGACTAAATTTTAAGTGGAACTATTTCCATGATACCCACAAAAGTTCATCAAATTCGGTTCAGCCGTTCTTTCGTGATGATGAGACAAACAGACAGACATATTTTCAATTTTATTTATCTAGATAAGATCTTTAAAAATCAGTATGTACTTAGAAAAAAAAGTTATCAGTATTATACTTTTCAAAGAAAACTATCTCAAATTAATTTTTACAATGTTTAAAAAATATTTGCCTAATATACAACTTAGTAACAAAATATTTCTAAAAATGGTAACTCAGATTATCAGTAACTTAATATTGAATGAAGAAAATTCTATATGCACTTTGTTTTGAAAATTTTAAAAGTGAAATTTTATTATCAAACTTACCAAAAGTTTTTGAAACATTTATGCATTATGAAATGCATACTTAGAAAAAAAAAATTTAAATTTACATCAATTTTCTAGTTAGCGAATATTAGAAATGTAAGTGTTTATAAAGTAAACTACGGTGTAACATAGAAAAGCTCTCAAACTTGAAGAGATGTAGATAAGTATACATAACTGAATGCTCAAAAACATGTATGAATTTTATATTAATGTATTTGCGAACCGTGCAAGTTAAAAAATCAAGAGAAATAATACCGCTGCGAAGTACTCATATTATTAGAGATTATTGATAAACAATTAGTTCCACACACTTGAATAAAATTAAGCGTCATTTTTATATACTGAGGATGGAGTCTGCTAATAGAACCTCATAATTAATAACACTGGTCTACAAATAAAAATATGTTTTAATCATGAAAAATAAAAGTACACATTTTTATATAAGTTTTTGGTGTTAATTACGAAAATCAGTTTAATTTTCATGTAGCACGAATAGATTTTGGAATAGCTAGTGACATAAGACGTGATTACAAAGCAAAACTTGCGATACATAAGAACTTGTTTATATTAATTTATCAAAAGGAAAATATTAGACTGAGTTAATCTTGTTTTCCTGTTATATATCCTTGGAGCATCGCGATACGCCATCCAGCAACAATCGGCCATCATAGAGTCATTCCAAAAACCTTGATAGCGATGCTCCTTTTACGTTTTGTTTTGGTGAAAACGTTCACCTTGTTCATTTCACATCTCCAAGATTGTCGGTATGCCAAAAAATGCATCTTTACAGACAGTCGACATCACATTTTCTGATACTCATCCAACATTTTTTCAATAATGTTTAAAATCAGACGCTTTTTTGTTGCCTAAGCAGTTTTCGCCAAACCAGGAAGCTTTCCCAATTTGCTCGTTTTTTTTCTGTTAGGGTTCCAAAAACAGTTGACAATTTTAAAAATTAAATTAAACTACTGATATCTGCAGTTATAAAAGGTTGAATGGTTGATTATTCTTATTTTAGTTCTTTATGATCAAATAGAAAATAATATGAATTCTACTAAAAATGTACTCGAGGGGGGGGGGGGGGAGTTACTGCATTTTCCTATCCTGCAAAGCTCATGGATAAAATTACTATGAAATACATACAAATGTGGAACTTTGGAGCAATAAACTACACAAACATAGGCGTAGCCGAGAAGTTGGAAGGGAGGAGGAATCGACAATCAAATTATTTCGATGGGGACTAAATAATTTTAGCTAATGGGGAAAATGAATGACTTTTTTAAACCAGTGTGGATGGGGGTTCTCATACTTTATGCCTTTCAACATGAAAATAATTTTCAAAATAAATTTAATGACGAAAAATAGCATTTGTACATCAACTTTATGTATTAATTCGATATTCCCTTGCGCAATTAGTTAAGTTAATTTTCCTTTTCTTCTATTTTTTTACATATTTATCTAATTAAAATTTGAGAACAATCATTCATGTTTTAACGCAGGCGTCGGCATAATCTCAGACAAAGAGGGTGTCAACGATCAAATGAGTGCTAGATTTCGTTTTGTGGTATGCGCCCTATAAAAGAACTAATATATTTTTCAGCGCATTGGCGTCAGCAGAGAAAATTGCACTACCCACCAACTACATACGCGTAGCCAGGATTTCGAAAAGTGGGGGTGGGGTGGGGGGTTATGACGATCTAATGGGAAAGGTTACAGTCTTGAATTCTGTTTTCCCACACGGATCATATGCAAAATTATTAGTTCAATGAATAGGAGGCGATAACTACTAGCCCGCCAACTGTCCACTCCACCGCACAATTCCTGCAATAATCTCTATCGGGGTCCCTACGTTCTTCTTTTATTTCCACAATCTTTATAATTTTAGTTTCATCTCCACATCAAAAGCATATTTCATCAACCAAATTGTCCCACTTAATAGAAATATATAGAAACACACTTTAAAATTATCTATATTTACTGATAAAAATTTACATATTTTAAATTTTGATAATTAAATTCTAGAGGAGATTCCCAATTTCTAGTTTGAGAAACCGAGAGAGTTCTGCCCAGTGTTTATTAATGAAAACATGTTCTCTGGTGTATAAGTAGTATCAAATGATGCAGGTGTAGAAAAAGAAGTTTAATGTGAGCCAGAACTTTGTATCCATTTTTAAAGCATTTTTTTTTCAAGCCGGATATTTGGAAACTGACTTCTACCAAGCAACTTTTATTCATTAATTTAATACAACTTTTTACCATTATTTTCTTATTTACAGAATTATCGAAACTTGCTAGATACTGAGTAATCCTTTAACATCACTAAGGTTTGATGGCAGAACATCAGTAACCCCAGTGTATTGTAACACAAAAAATGTACTAGCTCAATTTGAATGTTATTAGGAAGCTTACTAGTGGTTATCACATACTTTAAGTTATAGCAGCAGATAATGATATGCATAAAACATTCATGATTTATATGCACAAAACATTCATGATTTATATGTACAAAACATTTGTGCATATGTACAAAGCATTCATGAAAATTCAAAATATTAATAAATTATTAATTATTTACAAAAATTATTCAGCAATTTATATGCAGAACCAACACTACGACACTGTGGCTTATGTGAAAATCACCAATGGGCATTTACAACGGCTTTCGCGATCTTATCCAGTGAAAAAACCATTAAGTAAAAGTCGTAATCACATACAGTGACAGATTCTGATAATATCAAAGACTTGATAATAAATCCTAATTACTAATTTATCAAGTGGAATTTTCATAAATTAAGAACTGTGAATTTGATCAATTATGCACTTACTTGACTTCGTCCTTTTGTCTACACTCCAAATCTATGTGGTAAAACTTGAGTTGAGGTTTACTTTATCAAGATTTAAAGCCAAACTTAAAAGGAATTTAAAAATGTATAGTTTGATCTCATACAAGGCTAAAAGCAGGTCACTCAGAACTTTAAAGTGACTTAGAATGATGCAAAAAGTCACCTGTTGTCAACAGAAAGCGTAAAATATCGCAGGTTTGGCGAGATCCGACTTTTCGCCAAAAAAACAATTATGTTAAATTTACTGAAGCACTCTTCACTTCCAAATTGATGTACTCCTAGACCGGATATTAGGGGGGAAATCAAGAGACAAAACTTCTCCGAGAAAAACTCAGCTTTATTTCAACATATTTCCAATTGTTTTTGAAATTAGATTGTACTTTCATGTTAGGTATGGCATGAAATGTAAAATAATTATAAGCTTCGAAGAAGCAATTGCTTTGAAATGGACTAGACATGAAATGGACTAGACATGAAATAGACTAGACATGAAATGGACTAGATAATGGATTAAATTTTTTTAGGTAAATGGAATTTCCACTAACTTTTATAGGGGTAGAAACGAATACTGAGGAGGTATATAGTGAATCCTTCATTGGTACCTAGCAGTGAAATGGGGAACTAGTATTTTACGTATGGTACTGTAGATTTTTTAGGTAAACGGGGTGTTGAGTCAATTTTAAAGTATAAAAACGCCTTCTGATTCAGTACGAAATGAATACAAAACCGCCATGTAGCGATAGAAAGGGGATACTAGCATAATTTTTAAAGATAGGACTTAAGATAATTTAGGTAGAGTGTTTAGAAAGTGGCGGAAAGACTTGGGTTCGAAGAATTCTTTTGGCTCAACAGTATAGCGAAGGATTAGCAATCAAAAGGTTCCGAGTTCGAACCTATCCCCCACCATCGGGGATCTGCTTCCCCCCCACATCTTATAACCTGTAAATTTATTTTTTTCTATTAATGTAAAATTACTTATTTATTCATAAAGTATTAATTTTGAAATGTTACTAAACCATATTGAGCGTAAGTATGGTTGTAATCGGCAATAATGTATCTCGAGAAGATGTTAATCAGTTTTCGGAATCTGAAATATATGGATCAATACCATTTATGATGGAAATTTGTCCTAGCTCCTGAAATAGTCCGCTGGAGGTACTACCTTCTATAAAAATCATCAAGTTTTGTAAAACTCTTTGTATCTGCTGAAAATATTGCACGACATCACAGTTCAAAGTTTAACACATTTTGATTAGTTAGTGATCAAAGATCAAGCACTGTTTTAAAGAGACAAGAGCAGATGACGTCATCGCTCAAAGGACAATACGTAGGGGGGAGGGGGTGATACGTCGGCTCTGAGGCCAAGCCTTACCCCTCACCTTCATCTCAGGCCGTAAAACTCCCAGAAGTTACCTACTTGCATTGCACTGTAATTTAGGAAATGTTACTTTCGAGCAGTTTCCATCGGATATATATGGATTGTTCCTAAACAGCTTCAAAATGATGCAGAGAGAGAAATCTTCCAAACACATTTTTTTTTTTTCAGATTTCTCACGTTTTACTCATTATTTTCTTTATAAATTATTTATAAATAACATGAAATATTAATGATGAATATAACTCATTGTTATACTTACTGGCTGTGGCATTTGACTAGAACCTTCGTTCCAGAAATTCAGTTCCTCCTAAAGAATTAAAATAAAGAATTGAATTATTTTATTTCACTTGTTGGTATAAAATTATTTTATTTAAATGTGATCTTTATATTCACTCCGGATTAATTTTTCTTTCACTATTTGCAATCATTGATTATTTTTGTTTGGTTTGCGAGTACAGTACAATCTCAGTAATCCGGCATAATTAAAAACAAGCTAGTGTCATATTATTGGATTTGTCGAATAATTGGAAACTAAGGGATAGTAGGTGAATGGAGTTTTTAATACGTAATGTTGTCATAATATGTATTTAATTTAACTTACTATAGTGTGACATGTAAAAACAAACCTAGGTTTATGAATGTATTATAATTTTATACATACTGCACTATTGTAGGATGCTATTTTAATTAAAATATATTGTTAGAGAAATAGTTTTTTAATAGATGATTGCGTATTTGCAACAATCTCTGACTTAAACGCTAATGGTTGCAAAATCGTGTTTACTTCGGTAGATATTTGATTTTTTTCTGCTCGGGTTATACAGGCAGTAAATAACTTTAAGGCAACGGCTGTCTTAATGGTTATGAAACTTGGTGTATCAATTTAAATATATTTTCATCAACAGGTATTTCATCATTAGTCCTAATCTTGTTATTATCCTCAGTACTCCCAGTTAACCAGTAACTAACCTCGTCTGCGTTTATCTCGAATATTCGACTCCATGCGTTGCTGTTGTTGAGACCCAGACCGTCCGATCTATCAGAAAGGTGTAAGGTAACCGTTTGGACGGCCGGGAAGTACCACCTAATTTAGACCGGAACCCAGTGGGGAAGGCATCCACAGGGACCGTACCCTCCTCCCCCTACCACCAACCTCTCGGAAGGACTTACGGACACACATGTTTAACGTGATCGCACTCCACATGAACACGGCGGCAGTTGTGGCAGCGTGCAAATCCAGCGCGCAAACCACAAGGCTGCTGCGCGGTGTCCGAAATGTGCCGGCACGCGGTGTTCCCAGGTGGTCACCCATCCAAGTACTCCAAGTACTAACCGCGCCCGATGCTGCTTGACTGCGGTGATGTCAGGAGAACCTGTGTTTTCAGCACGGTAGGGCCGTTGGCTTCGACTCCATGCGTTGTTGTTGAGACCCAGACCTTCCGACTTACCAGAAACGTTCAACTCCATGCGTGTAAAAACTTTATATGATTTTCTGTAAATTTAACAATTGATGTATTTTATGTTTCGATGACATTCCTATTAGTTATGAACCGTCAGCTTTAAAATAATTTGCATTAAATAATTATTTAAATTTTGAATGCCTTGTTTGTTAAATAATGTAACAATTGTAAAGTCGTAAATTGATGATACGTAAATTTTACCTGGTGATTATGGCCTATATGTAAGCACTTGATTGCACCGCATTTTCACTTCGCCACTGATGAAGGGCATGGTGATGTCCGAAAGCGCTTTGTCCGTGTAATTTTTGTACTTCGAGGAAAGGAATTTTTATTAAAGGACATGTAAACCTATTTTTGGTTGTCTTGAATTTTAAAGTTTAATTAAAGTTGACGTCTATCTAGTCTATTTATAAGATGTCTTCTTGAAGAATTCAAATAAGTTTAATTAATTAATTTCCAAATCACAAAAGAGTTGAAAACTGCTAAAAATGCAGAACGAAATATTTTGATTTTTTTTCCTAATAGCATATTTAATTTTATGTAATTTCATAGGGCCCTGAAAAGATGAATAATATTTTTTACCTAAACATAAATAAGAATGAATTAATTGGCAATAATTTTTTGTGTGTCTTGTTACATAGAATAGAATTATCGACTTCAACATCACATTTTTCATGCAATTCTTACTAAAACCAGCACTCCCAAAGTCATGCCTAGGGGAGTTTTATTATATTTGCAATAAGGCTGTAGTTTACTTACTTTTTTATTGATGATACATATATGAATAAGAATAGAGATCTATATTTTGATGATGAGAGAGTGCAGGTTAAAAAATACAGATATTGTCGGAAAACAATTCTGAAAGATTACATAATGTTTTGAAGATCCAGAGTCTAAATATATTGGCCATGAAATAATAAAATCTAAAATGAATCATGAAATAATCTAAATATATCTAGCACATTACTCCACACAGCCAACGGGCCTACCGTGCTGATAACACCGGTTCTCGTTAGATCACCGAAGTCAAGCAGCACCGGGCGCGGTTAGTACTTGGGTGGGTGACCACCTGGGAACACCACGTGCTGTTGCCACTTTTCGGGCGTGGTAGCCCGTTGTTTAGCGCGCTGGATTTGCACGCTGCCACAACTGTCGCCGTGTTCATGCGGAGTACGATCACGTTAAACATGTGGGTCCGAAAGTCCTTCCGAGAGGTTGATGGTAGGGGAAGAAGGGTACGGTCCCTGTGGATGCCTCCTCCACTGGGTTCCGATTTAAATTGGGTGGCACTTCCAGTCTGTCCAAACAGTTACCTTACACCTTTCTGGTAGGTTGGACGGTCTGGATCTCAACAACAACAACAACATCACTCCACATAAAGGACTATTGAACACTGAACAAGTGGGAACAAGTTGCATTACATATGACACAGTAAGCCACAGACGAACGAGGTAGCCCAGTAGTTAGAGCTCGGGAATTACACACGGTAGGCCACGGTTCGATTCTCTCATCTGCTAAAACTGCCGCCGTGTTCATGCGGAGTACGATCACGTTAAACATGTGGGTCGTATGTCCTTCCGAGAGGTTGGTGGTAGGGGAAGGAGGGTACGGTCCCTGTGGATGCCTCCCCAACTGAGTTCCGGTCTAAAGTGGGTGGCTCTTCCATACAGTTGCCTTACACCTTTCTGATGGGTCAGACGGTCTGGGTCTCAACAGCAATAACAGTAAGCCACAGTGTTATAATCAACTATATCGCACTTAAAGCTGCTCACCAAGCACAGATTTGCAAATACTATGACCCCAACACCTCCTACACATGTATGGCATTGACATGTATGGCATTGAGAAATGGCAATTGAATGAGAAATGTGATATGGAAGTTGACACTTCTATGCTATATAACAAGGTACGGAAAAATTATTACTAAACAATTTTTTCTTATTTATAATATGGCAAAATTATTTTGCATCTTTAGTGCCCTATGAAGTTACATAAAATTAAATATACTGTTCAGAAAAAAATCTGAAATATTTCGTTCCACTGCGTATTTCACAAATTTGAAGTCTTTTGTAATGAGGAAAATAATTTATTGCAATTACTTAAAAATTTTGCAGTACGACATCTTATATTTAAAGGCAACTTTTCACCTCTATCGCATTAGAGTGATTAAAAAATAAATATTCAGAATTTTCTTTCAAAAATTGGAGTTTGTTTCACATTTAATCAATTTTCATCGCGTTCTGCGGCGCCTAAAGATATTAATCAAAATCATTTGAATTTTGAATGAAGACATCTGAAACTGGAGGTAAATCTGGTTTCTATTACGAAAAGTTTTGGGGGAAAAAGTTTTTCGTTTCGCCACATTTGATATGTCACAATAATTATTTGTTACTTTTAGGACATATTCATTGCCCCCTAGTAATGAAACCAGAAAACTCTAAAACTCCAAATGTTTAGCACAGTTAGCTACGATGTAATACTGGATTCCTTGCAAGTTTCAGACTTTTCCGGGTTCCCCTTCTCCCACAAGTAATATTAAGGCTTAAATATTCGTAAATTTGAATAAACCGCCATGTTTGGGACTTAATAAAGTAAAAAGGTTAAAATTCGCAGTCTCGAAATTGCTCATGTTAAGACTATAAAAGTAGGGTAAGGAATGATAAGAATTTGAAGATTTAGATTTACTTCCTTTATTCCTTTTAAAAGGCTCAAATACTGCATTTTTAGCTAAACCGCCACTGAAATTTAAAGCTGAATTTCATGAAATGTAGACTAATTTAGAAGTAATGAAATATTTATTATCCCAAATATCTAGCTCTTTTGGATTCCAAGGTATTTTAAAAAAAATCATTATGCAATCAAATATTATTTTTAGGGGTGATTTCATATGAAATGACATGTACACAATTACTGGCAGACAGCATGTACAGCCAAAAGCACTCCAAGATGATATAAATTTGCTTTTCGATAAATTTGAGGCATCAAATTCCGATAATTCAAATTTTTAGAGTATACATTTGGAATAAATCGTAAAGATATAAGTAGGGGATTAGAGAGAGTTCTGCGCCACTTCAGAGGCGGTGAACCCTATACTTTACCATGGGGAACCCTCCGAGGCCAGAAAATGAGTGCATCAACAGAGGCGGTGGTAAAGTCCCATGCTTTAACATAGGGGTTCTCAGAAGTCGGTGTGAGGTAGCACAGTTCCATAAGGTGACGTCACAGAAGAGAGTGGAGTTTAGAACGTATAAAGTATTGCTGTTGTTATTTATTTTTTATATATCCACACTTTCACAATTTTTTTTTTAAAATGCGGTAATGGGAAAAATTAACATTTTGTACAAAATGTTCCAAAAGCGTAAAAAAAGCCACAAAAATGTGGTAATGGGTAAAATTAACATTTTATTAACATTATTTTTCAAAATGTTAATTTCTCTATGGGAATTAACATGGGTTTTCACACTTTTGTAATTTTTTTTTCAAAAAATGTGGTAATGAGAAAAATTAACATTTTGCACAAAATGTCTCAAAAACGTAAAAAAATAACAAAAAATGTAGTTATGGGCAAAATTAACATTTTGCGATTTTTTTCAAAATGCCAATTTCTCTATTGGAATTAACATGGGTTTTCGCACTTTTGTAATTTTTTTACAAAAAAGTGTGCGTTTTTACAAAAATGCTACTAAAAATGTGGTAATGGGAAAAATTAACATTTTGCACAAAATGTTGCAAAAACGTAAAAAAACAACAAAAATGTGTGTTTTTTACAAAAATGCGATGAAAAAGGTGTGTTTTTAAATAACAGAATCGCGTGAATTGGTGTTTTAAAGTAGCAGAATTTCGGGAATCTCGGTAATTGGGTCTATCAAATGGGGTGTGTATCTCAATAATCATAGATACGTGTTTTCAACTATCCAAATGCAGTAATGTCTTTTTAAGAAATCA
Organism: Amaurobius ferox; assembly: GCA_951213105.1. Classification (NCBI taxonomy): domain Eukaryota; kingdom Metazoa; phylum Arthropoda; class Arachnida; order Araneae; family Amaurobiidae; genus Amaurobius; species Amaurobius ferox. The sequence continues at coordinate 40,453,319 of OX578142.1, forward strand.
GATGCTGTTGGAAAAATATATTATTTTTTAATTGTGGTCCCACCTCCACCCGGTGTATAGCATACACCGCCACAATTTCCATTTTTTCCTATTTTTTTCCTTCTTTTTCTTTTTTTTCCTTCTTTCTCTTTTTCCTTTATTTTATTTTTTTATTTTAAAGTGTCCGTAGGCATAACTTGTAATGCCGTCCTCGCGTAAATATCTTTTATCATCAATGGGTGACAAAGCCACCTTGTTCTGGCATACAGTGAATAGTTGTTTATGATGGCTGCTATCTATTCTAATCTGTTCTTCCATAGTAGATCTAACACTCAACAGGCATTGTCTATAGTCATTGTGTGGAAGACCCAGACCACACGACCAACCCGAAGGTTTATGGTAGCATAATGTGTGGCCGGTATAGTCATTGTGTGAAATTTTCCGTGCAACCACAAGTGTAGAAACACCATTAACTTTTTTTTTCTCCAGCAGCTGATAGAATAGCGTGCATTTTAGGTCTAAGTCCTATAAACTCTTGAATGGGGATTGAATTCAGTTCATCTTTAAAACATCCAATGCGCTGTTTATTGTCTTCACTGAAGAGGGGATGATCCTTGGGATAGTCAGAAAAATCATACAGTTGTTTATGCTGGTTCATATCTTCATAAATATCAGCAGTTCGGATTTCATAAGCCAATGAATCAGTATCGGTGAAGAGTAGCGAAGCTTTTTCACCATATTGTCTTTTAATATGTTTATAATGGAACTCATACATCAGGAGTTTAGATAACTCCAAGATAGCAAAGCCAACGTATATAGGCCGATTCATTAAAATGCAACTCCTTACACGTTCAGCATCCACAAGATCTTCGCTAAAAATCCGGCTAGCTCTAAAAGCTAGGGATGCCACCACCTTCAGGGCCCGCTTTGAAGAATTCACTAGTTCAATATTTACTCGATTTCGAAGATTCTCCATCGTTTTTCCAAACACAGCGTTATTAAGCAATTTAAAAAAGTCTTTCTCAAAATTAGTCTTTGACTTCCTTCTTTCTTCTGTGTTAAATTGAATGTATTTCTCCAACCAGGGCTTCTGATTAAATTTTAAGGTCTTGTGAATTTCCTTGAGTCTTAAACCTAATGATAGGTACAGCTGAAGGTTACGATAGTGAACAATATAATGTTTCTTGTCATGCAGATTGGGTACTAATTTCGTAGTACTAACAAAATGTCTCTCTCTCTCTCTCAGTAAGACATATGAAGATTCATTCTGACGATGATGCCTTGAATTAAAGTATGCGAACGTGCATTTGTTCGTAAGGAGGACTTGGCTAGACATGCGAATACGCATTCTCCCGTTAAAGTATTTGAATGCATTCAATGCTCCTTACAGTTTACCAGACGGGATAACCTGAAGCGCCATCTGATACTTCATCTAAAGGATGGTATGAAAAGCAAGCATTGTGAACTTATATTCAGCAAGAAAAGTGATGCCCTGCGCCACCAGCGTATTGAACATGGTTCTAAAAAGAGAAAAGTTCCTACTTTAGCCTCAACTTCTAATAAACGCCTCAAGATTGCAGCGAAGAAGAAGGGCTTAGATGTATTCTCTGTACACACTCTGGAACCAACTGAAAGTGTAGAGGGGGATCTTATACGATGTTTTGATGAGATTCGCCCTCAACTATTGAAGATATTAAAAGACGAATTTGATGCATACAGATCTATTAAGTGGTATCTTATTGCGGATGTGCAATTTATTCGTGACATTGCAAATGGCCAAGAGGTATCCAGCTCATATTTTAGAGCATATGTTGTGACAGAACTTCGTGATGATACCCTCCCAACAATGTTGAAGAAGCCTTTTCTCAAATGTTGAAGTTATTCGAAGAATTTGTCAGCCGAGGCTCTGGATGGACTTTACAAAAGATGCGAAAGATAGATGTCTTCTGTGCAGAGTATAAGCCTCTTGCAGCTTCTAGCTATATACCCTTGCCAACTTGCAACCAAGAAAGCTTTACTAAATATACGAAATGAAGACGAGAAATGCCTGGTGTAGTGCCTATTAGCCCATAAATACTATATATCTCGTGAAGGTCATCCTGAAAGAGTCTCACATTATCAAAGTTTTGAGAAAAACATTAAACTTGGAGATAGTCAAAACCCTATCTCAGTTGTGAAGATTCCTCAGATTGAAAAATTGAATAATATACGAATAAATGTATATGGATATGAAGACGCAGACATTTTTCCTTTGCATATATCCAAACGTGAAGATGAAGACTGCGTTAATTTACTGTTGATTTGTGATGAAGATAAGCAACATTATACTTTAATTAGGAATATGTCACGCTTGCTGGGAGATATAACTAAGCGCAATGGAGCCCAATATATATGTTATAGATGTTTACATCGTTACAGCAGAGACGATCTTTTACAAGATCATGCTCAATATTGTAAAGAACATGTACCTCACCGCATTAAAATGCCCTCGGAAGATCAGAAATATCTTCAATTCACGAACAAACAGTAACAGCATTCCATCCTTTTCATCATTTATGCTGACTTTGAAGCCCTGATCGGTAAAGAAGACACTACTAAACCCTCGAATATTAGATCTTACACGCATAGACTAGCAATTCATGAACCTTGTGGATATGCTTATGTTATCATAGGGCCTGATGGAAAATGCCTGAAACAAGCTACGGTGTATCGAGGTATTGACCCTGTGAATCATTTTCTTAACAGCTTGATAGTTGAGAAACAGAATCTTGGAGAGAAATTACGTTATGTTAAACCACTGTGAATGACTAAAGAGAATGAAGTTGACTTTGAAAGAGCTACCCATTGTAACGTGTGCCATCGTGAACTGAAACCAGATCGTGTGCGTGATCACAATCACGTGACTGGAACCTATAGAGGTGCCCTGCATAATGCCAGTTATCTTAACTATAGGCAAACTATTAATATTCATGTAGTGCTTCATAATTTAAAAAATTATGACTCTCATGATATTATGCTGAGTTTTGGGAAATTGCAAGACTATTAAATTGATGTGATTGCCACTAATATGGAAAAATACATATCTTTTAAGATTTCAAAGAAAGAGGGACCCCATGTCTGTTTACAATTTATTGATATCTTACAGTTTCTGAATGCTTCCCTGGAAAAGCTTGTTTCCAATTTAGACTTGAGTGAATTTCATATTCTCAGAGAACATTTCCCTGATATAGTACAACAGAATGCTCTTAGTAGGAAAGGAGTATATCCCTCTAGCTATATGACATCCTTTCAAAAATTTGATGAAAATGTACTCCCTCCCCCTTCTGCATTTCATAATGATATTAAAGGCGAAGATATTAAGAGTGAAGATTATCGGCATGCCCAAACTATATGGGATACATTTAACATAATGAACTTGGGAGAATATCATGACCTGTATGTGAAAACAGATGTGCTACTGTTAGCCGATGTATTTGGGAATTTTCGATAAATTTGCAAGAAGAACTATGATTTAGATGTCGCTCATATGATGACCGTCCCTGGACTAGCTTGGCTGGCCTCTTTGAAAATAACTGAGCAAACCCTAGAACTACTCACAGATGAAAATATGCTACTGTTTATAGAACGAGGAATCCGCGGTGGCATATGTATAAGTCAGTGTAGATCCGAGGCTAATAATCGTTATTTGGAAAATTACGATTCTACTAAGCCTGATAATCATATTATCTATCTTGATGCTAATAACCTATATGGTTGGGCCACGTCTCAACCACTGCCCTATGGTGGGTTTGAATGGATATATACAGAAAATTTGAATGAATCCTGGATAATGAGTCTAAAGGATAATACCTAAGAGGGATATATATTTGAAGTGGATCTGGAGTATCCTGAATCCTTACATGATTATCATAATGAATACCCTCTAGCCCCTGAAAGGGTGAAGATTGAACGAGAAATGATTTCCCCCTATGCTGAACGACTGGTTCAACTGTTACATCATGGACATTTTGTTAGTACTACGAAATTAGTACCCAATCTGCATGACAAGAAACATTATATTGTTCACTATCGTAACCTTCAGCTGTACCTATCATTAGGTTTAAGACTCAAGAAAATTCACAAGACCTTAAAATTTAATCAGAAGCCCTGGTTGGAGAAATACATCCAATTTAACACAGAAGAAAGAAGGAAGGCAAAGACTAATTTTGAGAAAGACTTTTTTAAATTGTTTAATAACGCTGTGTTTGGAAAAACGATAGAGAATCTTCGAAATCGAGTGAATATTGAACTAGTGAATTCTTCAAAGCGGGCCCTGAAGGTGGTGGCATCCCCAGCTTATAGAGCTAGCCGGATTTTTAGCGAAGATCTGGTGGGTGTTGAACGTGTAAGGAGTTGCATTTTAATGAATCGGCCTATATACGTTGGATTTGCTATCTTGGAGTTATCTAAACTCCTGATGTATGAGTTTCATTACAAACATATTAAAAGCCAATATGGTGAAAAGCTTCGCTACTCTTCACCGATACTGATTCATTGGCTTATGAAATCCAAACTGCTGATATTTATGAAGATATGAACCAGCATAAACAACTGTATGATTTTTCTGACTATCCCAAGGATCATCCCCTCTTCAGTGAAGACAATAAAAAGCGCATTAGATATTTTAAAGATGAACTGAATTCAACCCCCATTCAAGAGTTTATGGGACCTAAAATGTACTCTATTCTATCAGCTGCTGGAGAAAAGAAAAGTGCTAAAGGTGTTTCTACACATGTGGTTGCTCGGAAAATTACACACAATGACTATATCTGGTAGGTCGGACGGTCTGGGTCTCAACAACAACAACACAATGACTATAGACAATGAATGTTGAGTGTTAGATCTACTATGGAAGAACATATTAGAATAGATAGCAGCCATCATAAACTATTCACTGTATGCCAGAACAAGGTGGCTTTGTCACCCATTGATGATAAAAGATATTTACGCGAGGACGGCATTACAAGTTATGCCTACGGACACTTTAAAATAAAAAAATAAAATAAAGGAAAAAGAGAAAGAAGGAAAAAAAAATAAAAAAGGAAAAAAATAGGAAAAAAGGAAAAAATAGAAATTGTGGCGGTGTATGCTATACACCGGGTGGAGGTGGGACCACAAATAAAAAATATTATATTTTTCTAACAGCATCTAATTTCTTAAAAAGACATTACTGCATTTGGATATTTGAAAACAAGTATCTATGATTATTGAGATACACACCCCATTTGATAGACCCAATTACCGAGATTCCCGAAATTCTGCTACTTTAAAACACCAATTCACGCGATTCTGCTACTTTAGAAACACACCTTTTTCATCACATTTTTGTAAAAAACACACATTTTTGTTGTTTTTTTACGTTTTTGCAACATTTTGTGCAAAATGTTAATTTTTCCCATTACCACATTTTTAGTAGCATTTTTGTAAAAACGCACACTTTTTTTGTAAAAAAATTACAAAAGTGCGAAAACCCATGTTAATTCCAATAGAGAAATTGGCATTTTGAAAAAAATCGCAAATTGTTAATTTTGCCCATAACCACATTTTTTGTTATTTTTTTACGTTTTTGAGACATTTTGTGCAAAATGTTAATTTTTCTCATTACCACATTTTTAAAAAAAAAATTGTGAAAGTGTGAAAATATAAAAAATAAATAACAACAGCAATACTTTATACGTTCTAAACTCCACTCTCTTCTGTGACGTCACCTTATGGAACTGTGCTACCTCACACCGACTTCTGAGAACCCCTATGTTAAAGCATGGGACTTTACCACCGCCTCTGTTGATGCACTCATTTTCCGGTCTTGGAGGATTCCCCATGTTAAAGTATAGGGTTCACTACCTCTGAAGTGGCGCAGAACTCTCCCTAATCCCCTACTGAAATACTTTATCTATCTAGAAACTAATAAGAAATTTTTCGAAACCATAATTCTTTACCTGCATGTCTGTTTACTTCTGCCACATTTTGAAAAATTACAGGCTCACTTATTTTCCCTTTCCATCACATACTGTAAAACTAAACGTATTTGATGAAAATAGTATTTTATAGAACTATAAATTTTAGCATTTTCATATATAATGTCCCATCCCTAATTTGAACATGTTTATTAGGAACTGTGAGTGTACAAATGTCAAATATATTCGGCTATACTTATTTTTGTGTAGTATACCGTTACAGTTATTGGCAATGTATATTTATATCATCAGTTAAAGATAATACAATGAATATTAAATGAACAATCTGTGTCAGGTAACATGAACACATGATATTTTGATATATTTTTAAAAGACAAATTCTCTCCCCCTTTCCCACCCCTTCCACTCCCACACCCAATTGAAAGCATAAAATTTGATGAAATTATATTTAAATTAATGTTAATGATAAGAAATAAACACATTGACAAGTAAAATAACACATTTGGGTGTAGGAATTCACTTGAGTACATAATTTCCTGTTTTGAAAATCAAGTGTTGAAAATTTCACATTTCTTTCAATTTTACAAGTAGAAAGGGTGAAATATAATAAAAGGAATCTTTCAACTGATTATCTGTATCCACTTGTTGTTTTATTGAACCAGTTCTTAAAATTTTAAATTATGTACTATATGGGATTCTGAGTGGTTTGAAAGTGATCAGTTTTGAAAAGTTTGCAACCCTAAAACACGAGTAAAAGGTGGATTAAAAATGTATAATTATTTTTGCTGCTAAAGATTTCTCAATTCCTTAAATTGTCCGAGTTTTGTGCCTGTTTTAATTTAACCAGCTAAAATGAAAAAGATCTTGAACCTAAGAAAAAATATTCAAAAATTTACAAAATGAAGTGTCAGGATAGGGTTTTATTTCTTAAATACCATTGCAATTGGTTTATATTACATGAACGCTTTAACAATAAAATGACAATTTAATGTTTAAATTGAGTTTTAGCATTAAAATAACATATGAAATATTGTTTTGTGACAAAAGCAATTTTATATTGAACACATTGAACATCACTTTTCTCAGAAATACATCCTCGAATGAAGATTCAAGTTTTTGAAGGAAAATTATTCCTTTTGCCTTCATTTTTGGTGCGCAAATGAATTTTAATTTTTTATCAAGACCCATCGCTATAATGAAACCTCCATTTGTTAATTTAGCACGGATAACCCAAACATAATATGTATTTTAATAATAATATCACGTTGAGATCTCCCTACAACAAACTTTCGCTACAAAGAATTTTTAGATATAATGAAATTTTTAATTAAAAAAAAAATTAAGAAAGGGAATGCTAAATGATATTAAATAGTCTTCATATCTTATATGCTCTGATGATTATAAGTGGTACTTGGCATATGTTATAGGCAATTCTAATTAAATAAAGATTTGTAATTTAACTTCTTAAAGTCACATAACACAAATTCCATGTTTTAATGGACAACTGTTAAGTCGACTGAGTTGGGTTAAATTAAAAAATATAATTACAATAAATGTTATGTTAGACACAAGTACTGGCGAACATTTCCAAAAATACTCCAAGATGATATTATTTTATTTTCAGGTGAATCTGTCGACTCATGCTCGAATAAATGAAATTCTTAAGATTATGCAACTTGAGTAAATAAAATACCGAGGATATACTATATATCTACAAGCTGAAGGGACATTTTTAAAACTACGATTTTCTGCATATATGACGTCTGCATACGATTTGCATACAATCCTGCTACATTTCAACAAAATTCTACATATATATTTTCTCCGTTTTGCCCAATTTAAGGCATTTGATGAGAATAGTATTCTCTACTTTATATAACAGTAAATTTAAAATTATAATATATACATAATATTGGACGCCTAATTTGAACATGTTTACTAGGAACTGTGAGTGTACATATGTTTGAGATATTCGACTGTACTTATTTTTATTTAGTATAATATTACAGCAGTAGAAGAGGAAGGCGAGTTCTGCAACAGAGGCGATATGTGCTCTATGCAGAAAGGGCCTCCTGCCGGAATCCCGTAAACCTAGACGGGGGGTAATTTAACAAAATGGAAAATTTTTTGGTGTTTTCATTTTTCAGACACTTTTTAGGGGGTGGCAACGGTTTGGTCCTCGTGGTCTTGTAAGAGGGTATTTTGAGAAAACTTTCATTTTTTTTCATTTAATTTTTTGAATAATTGAATTTTAATGGTCTGTGTCTAAAATTTTTAGGAGAAGGCAACGGTTGGAGATTTGTGATTTTGTACGAGGGTATTTTCAAGATATTTCATTTTTTTTTCAACGAATGAGTGTTAAGGGAGGTGTGCCTAAACTTTTGAAGCAGTGGGAACATCTGGAATTCAAAGGCAGAGTCAGTATGCTCTGACACCTCCACCTAGCGGCGAAAGGGTGTACTAGAATCATTTGGAAAGAGGGAGCTTTGCATTTTTAGAAAGATTCAAAGAAACTTTTCAAGATATGGCAACGTTTGGAGTTCTGCAATAGAGGCGGTATGCTCTGTAAGCGCCACCTAGCGGTGAAAAGTGGTATTAGACACATTTAGAAAGAGGAAACTGTGCATTAGGATTTAAGGAAGGAAAGTTAGATTTTTTTAGATAAAGGGGGTGTATAGAAAAATTTTAAGACATGGTATCACAAAAGAGGGGGCTGGATGGGACCTTCAGCGCCATCTAACCAGTGAATTGGGGGACTAGACACATTTTTTATGTGTAAACTTAGCAAATGTAAAAGTGACCTTGTCACAACCTGGGCGGAGGGTTATATTAAGAGCTATTTTTTAAGATGAAAAAAAGGTATGCGTATACCGCAACACCAGTGCCACACTGGGGTGGAAAAGGTGCACTAGATTCATTTTTAATGTGTAAACTTAAAAGATTTATTGTTAAAACTTTCAAAGTTGGATGTAACATTTTTCTAGGAGAACTGAGAATTTGATAGATAGAAGCATTTTTTAAATGTGAGTATCTCACATTAAGCATTTTTTAAAAATGAAAACACTAAAAATTAACATTTGTATTATTTTTTTTCAAAAAATAGCAAATACAAATTTTCGGCGTTTGGAAATAGCATATACGAATTTCAATCTTTCAAAAACTGACAAATGTAATTTACGGTATTAAAAAAACTGACAAATGCGATTTTGTATGCAGTAAAATTTAACAAATGTTAATTTCAACTGTTCAAAAACAAGAAGTGTGCCTATTTTTCTATAAAAAATAACATTGGATTTAACAAGTGTGCTATTTTCTTTCAAAAATTAACAACTGCAATCTTCAACTTTACAAAAACTGATAAATGTAATTTCAATCTCTCAAAAAATAGCAAATGTGATTTTGTATGCAGTAAAATTTAATAAATGTGAATTTCAACTTTCAAAAGTAACAAGTGTATTATCCTATGTAAAATAACATAGGATTTAACAAGTGTGCTATTTTCTTTCAAAAATTAACAAATGCAAATTTCAACTTTACAAAAATTACCAAATATGAGTTTCAACTTTTCAGAAAACACCAAATGTGAATTTTTTTTTACTTTACAAGAACAAAATACGTGAATTTCAACTTTTCTAAAACAACAAGTGTGTTTATTTTCCTATGGAAAATAGCATAGGTTTTAACATGTGTGTTACTTTCTTTCAGAAATTAACACACTGTTGTTTTTGTAAAGTACAAAATTTACATTTGGTGTTTTTTGAAAAGTTGAAACTCCCATTTGGTAATTTTTGTTGAAAAGTTGAAATTTGCATTTGTTAATTTTTGAAAGAAAATAGCACACTTGTTAAATCCTATGTTATTTTCCATAGGAAAATATACGCACTTGTTATTTTTGAAAAGTTGAAATTCGTATTTGTTAAATTTTACTGCATACTAAATCGCATTTGTTAGTTTTCGAGATATTGAAATTACATTTATCAGTTTTTGTAAAGTTGAAATTTGCATTTGTTAATTTTTGAAAGAATATAGCACCCTTTAAATCATATGTTATTTTCCATAGAAAAATAGGCACACTTGTTGTTTTTGAAACGTTTAAATTCACATTTGTTAAATTTCACTGCGGATAAAATCGCATTTGTCAGTTTTTGAAACACTGTAAATTATATTTGCTATTTTAGTGGGTTGAAATCCGCATTTGCTATTTTTGAAACGCTGAAAACTTGTATCTGCTACTTTTTGAAAAAAAAATAACACAAATGTCAATTTTTAGTGTTTGCATTTAAAAAAATGCTTAATGTGGGATACTCACGCTTAAAAAATGCTTCTATCGAATTCTTAGTTGTCCTCGAAAAATATTACATCCAGCTTTGAAAGTTTAAACAATAAATCTTAGTAAAGTTTGCACATTAAAAATGTGTCTAGTACATCCTTTGTACCACAGTGTGGCGCTTGTGCTGCGGTATATGCATACCTTCCTTGAATCTAAAAAACAGCTCAAGAGATAACCCCCTCCGCCCAGGCTGTGATAAGGTCACCTTTAAATTTGCTAAGTTTACATATTAAAAGTGTGTCTAGTTCCCCAATTCACCGTTAGGTGGTACTGATGGTTCTATCCAGCCCCATCTGTTGTGCTACCATCTCTTAAAAGTCTCTACACACTCCCATTATCTAAAATATCTAACGTCTCTTCATTAAATCTTAACTAAAAACAATAAAAATGATACGCATTTTCGCCGCTATGTGGCGCTGTCAGAACTCTAAGTGTTGCCATCTCTTAAAAGTTTCTTTGAATCTTTGGAAAAATGCAAAGTTTCCTCTTTCCAAATGTGTCTAGTACACCTTTTCGCCGCTAGGTGGAGCTGGCAGAGTGTACTGACTCTGCCTTTGAACTCCAGGTGTTGCCACAGCTTCAAAAGTTTAGGCACACCTCCCTTAACACTCATTCATTGAAAAAGAAATAAAATTTTCTTAAAATACCCTCGTACAAAATCACAAATCTCCAACCGTTGCCAGCCCCTAAGAAGTTTAGACACACCCCATTAAAATTTATTTATTCAAAATATTAATTAAAAAAATTAAGTGAAAAAAATGAAAGTTTTCTTATAATACCCTCGTACAAGACCAAGAAGATTGAACAGTTGTCACCCCCTAAAATGTTCTGAAAAATGAAAACACCAAAAAATTTTTCATTTTGCCATACCTTCCGTCCAGAATTGCGAGATTCCCCCCCCCCCCGAAGGCCCATTCCGCATACTGCACATACCGTCTCTGTTGGAGAACTCTACTTTCTCTTCTACTGGCATTTATATGAGTACATAATTTCCTGTTCCGAAAAATATTCATATCCTGAAAATGTCCCTATTATTTTCCATTTAAAAATAGAATAGATAAAATACATAAAAAATACCTTTCAGCTGATTACCTGTTTCGAATTTATTGAACCATTTTAAAATTTTTAAGTTAAGTACTACATGGAGTTTTGAGGTGTTTAAAATTAATCATTTTTTTTTTAATTTTTTTGTCACCTTTAAAATATATAATATTATATATATTTAAATATTTTTAAATATATATATATATATATATATATATATTAAATTTATACCCTCAGATTCAAGTTAACTGTATACTACAAATTATGAACTTCAATTATTATATGTGGCCTTTAAAATTATTCGTTCTTATAAAGCACTGCTATCTTTTGAAATCGGCTATATTTTATGGCATTTGCAATTTCGCCAGGTAAAATGAGAAAATCTTAAACATAATGAAAAAATTTCAAAATTTAGTGTCGTAAACTATTTTCATATTTAACAATTATTACAATTTGTTTATATAATAAGCAAGCTTGGAGTCTTAGTTTTAAAATGATACCTGAAATATTGCTTTGTGATAAATATAAGAATTTTTACTTTGTAAAAATTGAGCATAACTTTTCTCTGAAATATGACCACTATCAATTCTTTAAAGAACAAAATCTCCCACCCCACTTTCATAAAAAAGTAATATTTTTGGTTTTTTCTTCTTTCTAGTTATATAATTAAATCTCAAAATTCATCAATTAAATATCAAATTCCATCACTTTAGGGCACTTTTCAGTTGTAGAATTTTATAAATATTTTTTTATAATTCTATCTAAACCAAACATGCCTCATACACATTAAACTCTTCTGTATATAACAAAAGGACAATCCACTTCAAATGTCTTATATATAATTAATAAATATTTTTTCAGAACCCTTCCAAAGTCTCAAGGTGCCCCACCAGTTGGGGCACAATGCCTTCAATACACAAAACTTTAATAATTGTTAATTTTTCTCAGACAAATTTTGATTATATTGCCCAATTCAAATAACTAACATAATAGTCTTTAAATAGAAGAAAAAATAATTTTATACAAGCATGTATTGCAGTGAAAAACTAACATTGCAGTGAAAAACATAACATATTGCAGTGAAAAACTAACATTATAACAGATGAAAAATTTAGAAGTTTCTTGAGCAATAAAGGCATCTAACATCTAAAGCAAATTAGTCTTTATAAGTGGTCATTTAAAAAAAAAATTCCATATTCACTATTGTGAGTCCCTAGGTACCTCCAATAGGTTAAATTTTTCCTAAATGCTCCCATGCTTTTAGGATTAACTCTACAATGGCCAATTGACCATTTTACATCTAATTTCATATTCAAAATGCCTGTGTATGTGATATGTAGTTTAAAATAAATAAGTTAAACTACATATCAAAGTGCATATATACACTTACAAACTGCATACAAACTACATATTAAACTACATATCTACTATATTTAATTCAAATAAATTAAAATGTAATCCACTGCTACTATTGACAGAATTTACACTAAAGTTTTTGACTGCTATAAAAACTGAAAGATTTGGTGATTTATTAAATATTTGCTGGAGAGCTTTCAAAACACAGTAGCAAATGTACAGGAGGGACACAGATATGAGACATAAAATAGCAAGAATTTGATCTCCAACCAGATATTAAAATTTAATGTGTCCCAAGTTGGAATGTGTCTCAAGGTGCCCTACTCCCCCCTACTGTGCAACCCATTTGTTGCTTTGACATGAAATGACTAAATATAACATGCGTTTAAGTGAAGACATCATCATGTTTTCTCTCTGTAACAAACTTCAAGCACAAATAAATTTCGGATATAAGGATTTATTAAAAAAAAAAATGAAAAAAAAAATGTATTTTTACAGTTTTTAGCGCTGGTATAGAATACTGACCATGGTCATAAAAACGTTGAATAATAGTGAGCCGTCTGTATACTTTAAATTATTATTATACTAACAATAAAAATATATGACAAAATCTGATTTTTACATTAAATGTGAATGTGTACATTGATATATATACTGGAAGATGTAACTAGCTATTATTGACCATATAATGTATAATATATATATATATATATATATATATATATATATATATATATATATATATATATATATATATATATATATGTATATATATATATATATATATTATACGTTTAAATATTTCACCTAATGTAAGTTTTATTATGAAGAAAATAAACATATATTATGTGAAATAAAATTTGGCTTAATTTGAGAAAACAATTAAAAATACATTTCTCCGACAGAAACGTTTCTATACGAATGAAATACTACTTCATCAGCTTTAGAATTTATTTGCTAAATTGCACAATTAATAGAATGATACGATTTATTAGCATAGAGGAGTTAGTAAAAAAAATGCATCACACAGAATTTAAAAATATTTTTTATTTTAATTTTGTATGAGGATAGCTTATTAGATTTCGAACAATTCTTAATTCAACTATATCAAAAAGTCTTTGAAAATGTAAATACATACTATATTTATAGAGTTTTGCTCTTTTATATCACACAGAATTAGAAGAAAAAATCAATTTAATTTTGCATGAAGATAGCTTATTAGAATTAGAAATATTTTGAATTTAACTTTATCAGCCAGCTTTTGGGAATTTAAGTAATATTTTTGTGGAGTTTTGCTTTTTCATATCATATAGAGTTTTAAAATACTTTGCAATGTAATTTTAAATGATGATAGCTGCAGAGTGAGAACAATTTTAATTTAACTATATCAGATGTTTTTTTAAAAATTTAAATACTGAACTGGCGGTGTTCTGCTCTTATATATTAAATAATTTAAAAATACTTTTTAATTTTATTTTGCATGAGGATAGAAGTTTATTAGAGTTATATGTATTTTAGAGCCAAATGTATTTTTGAAATATATCACAGTTTGTCTATCAGATTTTTTTTTTAAATTTAAATACTGAACTGGCGGTGTTCTGCTCTTATATATCATACATAATTTTAAAATACTTTGTAATTTAATTTTGCATGAGGATAGAAGTTTATTAGAGTTATATGTATTTTAGAGCCAAATGTATTTTTGAAATATATCACAGTTTGTCTATCAGATTTTTTTTTTAAATTTAAATACTGAACTGGCGGTGTTCTGCTCTTATATATCATACATAATTTTAAAATACTTTGTAATTTAATTTTGCATGAGGATAGAAGTTTATTAGAGTTATATGTATTTTAGAGCCAAATGTATTTTTGAAATATATCACAGTTTGCATACATATTTAAAAGAAGACTCAGTGTTACCAGATGACCACTGTTTTGGATTGAAAGTCAGAAATAGGATCAGAAACGAAGTTTAACAACCACCTGAATTGAAAAATTTCAAATTTTCTTATGATAACAATGTTAATATGCATTTTCAAATTTATGCTAAAAATGTATGTCTTCAAAATGCATGTTAAAAATACATCGCTGTATATTTAACAAAAAATACTACGTCACTAAATGGCTAAGTCTATAAACTTAAGATCCGAAATAGGATCAGGAAAGAAATTCAACTACCGCCCCTCGAATTGAAGATTTTAGACACATTTTCCTAAGACGACAATGTTAATCCGCATATTTAGGAAAATTTTGAAGAATGTCCCACCAAACCTCTTCAAAATGTATGTTTAAAATAAATCTCTGTATGAAAGTCACCAGATGTCCTCACCTTTAGGCGATACATACAACTAACACAGTATACGTGCATTAATCCAATCGAACTGTGCATTAATTCAATAGAACTGTGTGTATTGATAAAAGTAAACACTATACATATGTTTATAGGGCACTTTGTGAACAATTCTTTAAAATATGAAAAGACAACAACTGTCATTGTAAAGCTATTACGATCGCAAAGGTTAAAACATTAATCTATGAACCGAAGTTTAGAAAAAAAGTAAAATGATATATGACGGTTTATACATAACTACAGCCTTGCATTTATATCAAAGCAGTAAAATGTAGAAACGGTTATATTGTATAAAATGTAGGAACGACATAATACAGCAAATGTATTCCCTAATAAAAGTAAACAAACGTGTACTTACGGTCTTCCATCAACTATAAAAACACCCGAGACGCTTATTCCCGGCAAAGAATCCCCCGGCAACGAATCCCGCGACGGCGAATCGTTCACATTTTCGCAAATAGCGCCAAAGCAACTCTGAAATCAAAATAGCACCTCTACAAATTCGTTCACAAAACCGACCAATCAGGATTCTTTTTTGTAATACCACACCTGTGTGAAAATAAAGGATATTTATTAAGGACTATTATTCGCCCAGCCCGAAGAGGTGGAGTTAGATTCTAAGCATATTTCCTGTACATATATTTAAACACAATTCAACTTCGCGTAGATAGTAATTTCAGGTTTTTGATTTTATGTTTTTATTTTAATTGAATAATACAGGAAGTAAGTCGATTTTTAACCGCAAGAGATGGAGCAACAAAACCGCACCAAGCTGAAATGAAATTACTTGAAGTATATACCTCCTGTGTTTATCTAAGCTGTATATTATACTGAGTGATGACTGGGTTGTTCTTCGCGAATGACAACACCATATTCTTTTTCAACAGTTTACATGTCAAGAAGTTCGTAATGGTATATTTCTAAATGTTACCATTGCTGAGTGGTGTAAATAATGTTTTGGCATCTGAAGCGAGAAACTTTCAGCACTTTTTAAAGAGCTTTTGTTCCATCCGGGATTCGAAGCATTGATATCCGTCTGGCCAGACATCGTTTGCTAAATAGATCTACTGAAAACAGTATTTGTCCCATAGTTGAAGAGAACCCCCCAATATACTTTCTAAATAATATTTTCCATTCATTAGAATGGAAAATTTGCTGTGTAGTAATAGTTTGTATTTTTGCTATAGTATATTGCTTGGATTTTTAATATATAAGTAATGTAATTTTGCCGGTTCTGCGCCAGAGGAGGAGCAGTGAGGACGAGGAACAAAATGGCCGCGATCTTGGATTCCGTAATCCTTGACGAGTGGGTAAAAGGGGGAAATGAAAAATTTTAGGGGTTTTCAGTGTTAGAAACTTTTTTCGGGTGGCAACGGTAATGAGGTTTTCTACGAGGGTATTGTTTTCGCCCAATGAATTTTTTAATGAGTTTTTGAGTAGAGGAAAGAAACTTTTTTAGATGGCAACACCTGGGATTGACCAACAATTGAGAAGCAGTACCCCCAGCGCCTCCTAGTGGCGGAAAGTGGAACTATTTAAAATGGAACTCAGAAATATTTTTTGTTTGGATTGCCATAGTAACACCTGGGGGATAGAAACTTTTGAGGCGGTGACAGCAGATGCTCTTCACAAACAATTGAGGAGCAGAACCCCCTAGTGGCGGAAATCGGAACTATTGAGAATGGAACTTAGAAACATTTTTTTGTATGGGTTGCTATGGGGGATAAAAACTTATGAGGCGGTGGCAACAGCTGCTCTTCACCAACAATTAAGGAGCAGTACCCCAGCACCCCTAGTGGCGGAAAGTGGAACTATTGAGAATGGAACTTAGAAATATTTTTGTTTGGGTTGCCATAGCAACACCTGAGGGGATAGAAATTATTAGAGATGGTACAAATTGAGGAGCAGTACCCCCAGTCCTCCTAGCGGTTGAAAGGCGCACTAATCAGGAAGGAAATTAGAAATATATTTTGTTTGGGTTGTCATAACAACACTGCGGAATAGATATATTTTAGGGGATGGCAACACCTGCTCTTCACCTGCGGAGGAAGAGCAGTACCCCCAGCTCTCCCTAGTGGCGTAAA
The DNA here is from genome assembly GCA_951213105.1 of Amaurobius ferox. Taxonomy (NCBI): domain Eukaryota; kingdom Metazoa; phylum Arthropoda; class Arachnida; order Araneae; family Amaurobiidae; genus Amaurobius; species Amaurobius ferox. Next base: position 40,470,422 of record OX578142.1, read on the forward strand.
GGGGAATTAAAATTGAAACATGTTATTTTTTCAATTTTAAATATTAAAAAGCCATACTTTTATTGTGTTTAACATTCAGGTTGCTATGGTTAGGAGTTCTGGACCAGAAGATGCCGTAACATTCAGATTTCTGTGGTATACGTAAGTAGTTATAAAAGGGGCGTTCACTGGCAGATTGAGGAGGCGGTGTCGTGCGGAGCCAATGACTCATGGAGGAGGGTTCCTCATTTGGGAGGAGGATTTCCTCATTTGGGTGGAAGGTTGCTTCATTTAAGAGGAAGATTGCCTCATATGGGAGGAAGGTTGCCTCATTTGTGAGGGTGGAGGATGCCTCTTTGAGAGGGGAACTCCAACGGAGGAACTTTGAAAGAAGCACTATTGCGAAAGAGGCCTCGGAAGGATGACCTTTGAAAGAGGCACTATTGAAAAAGAGGCCTCGGAGGAATGACCTTTGACCGGAGAACATTGTGCAATTGCGTTGAGAGGTGAGGAACCTTGAAAGTGGCACTATTGCGAAAGAGGCCTCCGAAGGATGATCTTTGACCGGAGTGCATTGCACAATCGCATTGAGAGGGGAGGAACTTTGAAAGAGGTTTCAATGGATGTCGCAATCGCTGACTGACCTTTGACCGGAGTGTATCGCGGAGCTTCTTAGCACACGACCTTCCTCTGTGCTGGTTGATGACGAAATGAACTATGTTATCAATGGCCGATGTCTATGTTATCAGTTAAAGCGCCCTCTGGCGAAAGTAGGTGAGGGTGGAAAGTGAACAGGATTCGACCATTTTAAGTGTGTGTGCGTGTATTTAACACTACGTTTCGCAAGCTTTTGAAAGAGATTTTATGGTTCTAAATATGAATGGACCGTTTTATGAACTAACATTTTCACAGATTGCAAATATGTGCATGGCAAATATTTCTTTGAAACTGAGCTTAGTTAGCAATTGAATAAATAGAAACATTTTATATATTTTTATATTCGCACAGAAAATAGTTAACAAAGAATTGGATCTCACTGAGTGACGTCTTCACTACTTGCAGTTCTAACTTGAAATGAGTAATACGTTCTTATTACAGTATTAAAAATGGCCTTACTTCTATGGTGACGTCATTATTTTGATCTATTGCCACTTATTCTTTCTTAATGATATATTTTTAATAACTTAATGTTATCAATCTTATTGTGCTAACCACTGATTTACCATACACAATCTGAATAGTGTATGTATGCATGATTTTAATAATGTAGATCATTGTAAATGATTTAACCCTTTTTAAAGTAATGGATGTAATTTGAATACCAAAGTTTAGAATTTAACAAGCTATGGAATACGAATCGAACATTTTCACAGATATGTGTACACCCCAAAATTTTAACATTGAGTTTAAAATAAAAGCCATTGAATATGATTTGACCATTTTTACAGTGGACATCCTAATTTTAGTACCATTATAGAATTTTAGAAGTGAGTGTACAGTTTCGACTATTTTTGCAGGACGGCAATACATTTTAAAATCTATTGAATAGGAATCGATCATTTTTCACATACGTGTACATAGATTTCAACACCCAGTATTAAAACCCGCTAAACATGAAACGAGCAAGTATTGTGTGAGATTTTATCGCACAAACTTTTAAAACTTTTAAACTTTTTAAATTTTTAAAAATGTCCGAAATAGATGTATCCCATTGGTATACATAAATGGTATGGAGTACATTTTTTCTCGTGAACAGGATTCGACCATTTTAAGTGTTGTCAGTTTTAACCCTACGATTTTTAGCATATGTTTAAAAATGAAACTCATAATGCATTGTACTTAGATATTTTCAAAATTGTGGTAAGTGGATTTTATCTACTGAATAGGATTCGTCCATTTTAAGTGATGTGAATTTTAGCACTACGATTTTTAACATCTACAGAATATGTTTCGACAGCTTTTAAAATAGATTTTTACAGTTGCACACTATGATTCTAGAACTTTCTAAATGCGAATCGACTGTTTGAACTACCAATGGTGTTTTTAACGATGCAAATACATGCATGACAAATATTTCGATGGAACCGAGCTTAGTTGAAGCTTCTAAGTTTGAATATTTAGAAACATTTTATATAATTTTAGGAGATATAAGTTACACATAGCACTGAAAATAGTTAACAAAATTGGAACTCACGGAGCGGAGTCATCACTAGTTGCTGTCCAAACTACAAATTAGTGATATACTCTCATTACATTGTTAAAAATTAGATCTTATCTATAATGACGTCATCATTTTGACCTGTTGCCACCAGGCAGTTATTCTTTCTTAATTACACATTTTTTAATAACTTTATGCTATTAACCGCCTTATGCTAACCAGTTTTTTTTAAATTCTAAAATTTAAATTATAGTTTTGAAAAACATTAGAGATGTCTTTTAGGTCTGAATTCATTCAAGTGGAAATCCGGCGATTGCAAATGTATGATTGGAACCTCGGATTTCCACAGACACTACTAAAATGTGTGGATCTTATTTTGAAAAATCTGCTCTGAAAAAGAATATGTATATGAATACATATTTTGTATAAATACAGATTTCTCTCTCAGTCTCTCTCGCTACACAATATGCAAACCAACGACTTTCACACTGAAAACATTACAAATCGGCCTTATAGCTTATCACGTTTATCAATATATGAGATAGTAACCTGAAGTTCATGTTCGCAGAGCCAGAAAATTACAATGTCATTGCTTTAAGCAGATTCCATATTTAAATGAAAAATTTATCAAATTATACAATACATACAAGGGGTGGAAGATCTTAACATTTCAATATTTTAGAATACTCAGGGATGTGTTTTTCGATACTTAGAAAAATTTTGTATATTTCAATAACTTTAGAAAATATGCATCGCGCGGAATATAAAAGAATAGCTGGCAAAAACACGAAAATAACTTACAGCATGAGGTCTTCATTAGCCACATCCAAACTAGAAATGAACGATATACACACTAATTACAGCACTCAGGTGAGAGCTTATCAGTTCTTATCTCATCTAAGATCTCACATAAAATGAAGTCATCCCTCCAAAGTTCACAAGATGGCGTCATTGATCCAATGTTCACAAGATGACCTTATTTTTTTAATTACTCCCTATTTTTAATTACTTATAATTTTTTGTAATCACTTATTCATAATTATAAAAATTAATTATAATAAGTATAATTATAATTATATATTAATTATATAAGTATTTAATGTTAATGTGATTTCAAATTAGGAACTTTAATTAAGTTTGGTGTATATTTTCACTTTATGATTTCGAAGATGAATAAAATAATGTAGAAATTTTCCTATGTAGATAACAATTGCGTTTAGCACAATCTAATGTTGTACGATTCATTAAAAATTACAAGTTCTAATCACTTCATATCTTATCTTATGTCATCATTTTACACACGACACTCGATTTAGGTCACGTGATTATACTTATGACGTTTCCCGATAAGACATTTCAACCTCGGGCGTTGCGTGGATAGGTTCGGTTCGCTCATAGCTGCGACAAATTTATAGTGTTTTAAGATCTTAATGTTTTAAAATTAAATCTTATACTGTGAATGTGGTAGTTGGATGTTACTATCTAAAAATAATGTCTAAAATTCAAAGTATGCCATCACTCGCGCAAATAATTTCTAGTGGAAATTCTGTGGAGTTGTCTATTCCTGCGCTAGAAGAAGCAAAATCTGTGGACATTGTCTCAGATGTGATTAATTCACCCTCACAAAAGTTTGCTGTGGATTGGTTAGAGACCTATCTTACGTCTTCCATAACACCAGCAGAAACATCTACTGTTGTCAATTCACAAGTTCTCACCGAGGTTGAAAACTCAACTCAAGATCTGCATTCTTGTGCTCTAACACATATCGGAGTGTTATCCTCCACTACAGAATCAGTTTCGACTGAATCTACTTCTTCAGATTTTGTGTAAGATGCGCTCCGGCGTTGGTATTTAGGGTCTGATGTGTATGTACATTTGAAACTTCGCCATGAGAAGTTAAAATTGTATATATGGGAATATCTCTCTAACGAGCGAAATGAATTACAGCCTACGAGTGAAGGAGTTACACTGGCATCTGCTACATGGCGTGAATTTTCTCAAAAATTGTGGTCGTTCAATATTCTATATGCAGATACCTCTTTCGTCTGTCGCAATGAGTTGTTCTGTTTCAATGACAATGGAAAACTGCATTTGCAAAAAATAATTCAATTATATGATTTAAAATTTTGTCTAACACAATGTCATATTACCTTAGATAAAAATCAAATAGCATGTTTGCAGAATTGTGTTAACTACATTAGTATGAAACTTCGAGAAAGTATATTTATAGAGTGGCTTCCTGTTCAAATATTAAAAGTAAAGAACGCTATAACCTTTCTACCATCACTTATTTCTGACAAAATTTCGCATTCGAACAATTAATCTTTTGTATTCATGACAACATGATGTGTCATGGTAAGAAAACTTTTCAAATGTGTTGACTGTGTTGCTCAAATTGAAGATCTAAGTTACCATGAATGTCTTCACAGCACTCCATTAGAAATGTATGACAGAGTGCCTGAACAAGTACTTCTAAATCTTGACATTAATAACATAGCAAAGAAAGTTTTGTTGCGTGGTGAAGAAGTCTTTTACTGGTATGATCAAAATTTTTTCGAGTCATTCAAATCAGAGGACTATGAATGTGCGATAAGGAAATTATTTTAACTGATTTGTTTAAATGTACAACAGATAATGGTTAATGTGTATTTTATGAAGAATAGATTCATTAAATGGTTTTTTATCTTTCAAATTGAACTTCTTATTTAAGCTCATCAACTCTTATTTTATTTTTTTAATTTTTTTTAGCATGTTCCATTTAAAAATGTTATATGATTTATTATGGTTATGTATTTATACATTCAAGTGTAACAGGTTTACTAATCTAGTTTTTTCAAATAAAATAAAAAAAAAAAATTAAAAATAGATTTATTCGAATCATATCACATGTCTACAGTGTAAGTTTCGTAACGAACGATATTTACACTTTACAAAGTTTAAATCATAAAATTTATGATCAATGTTAAAATTCTGAAATACCCTTATTCATTAAAAATAAATGCTAAGTTATGTTCTATTCTCTAAAGTATGAAGATTCATAAAATAATGTTGTGTTTCAATCTATAATAATCGGTGAAAATGACACTTTCTTAAAAACCTACAAAGTTGGGATTTATTCTGTAATTAGTGTAAAAATTGTCGTAGATCTCAGTTTAGTCCTGTCATTTTCCATGTGTTGTTAAATATGTACATTTAAATGTGACCATTTATTAAGAGGTGAATGGTCTTATGGAGCACCTACAGCCGCGAAATCCTGACATTTCTATGTGTATGTCAGTAATGTCTAGTATTAAGATATCAAAACTCAGTATATGTTTCCTTTTAGGTGTTAATTGCATATCTTTCATATTTTTAATGTTATTGCAATATAGTGTACTTGTTTCAGACGGTCACTATTTCATTTAAATTTAATGTTAACAATCGCATATCCTTAAAAACAGTAAGTTATATTCTATTCTCCTTTAAGACAGTTTTAAAAAATATAGTGATTTAATGACCTTAAATGTTGTTGTAACATTAAAAACCTAGCTCTTATTTGATAGTCATACACTAAGTATTGTGCAATTTTTGCTAAATTTCATTAAAATATGATAATTTTAAACGAAAAAGGAGTCTTAGAGCTTATGTAACATTAGAAATATACCCCTCGTTCCCCAAACATTCGCTATGAATCAAACAATTAACTGAAATAATGAAATATTTTGGGTCATATATCCGTTGGAATATCGAAAAACACATCCCTGAGTATTCTAAAATATTGAAATGTTAAGATCTTCCACCCCTTGTATGTATTGTATAATTTGATAAATTTTTCATTTAAATATGGAATCTGCTTAAAACAATGACATTGTAACTTTCTGGCTCTGCGAACATGAACTTCAGGTTACTATCTAATATATTGATAAATGTGATAAGCTTTATATGATAAGGCCGATATGTGATAAGGTCGATTTGTAATGTTTTCAGTGTGAAAGTCGTTGGTTTGCATACTGTGTAGGGAGAGAGAGAGAGAGATGGAGATCTGTATTTATACAAAATTCATATACATATTCTTTTTCAGAGCAGATATTTCAAAATAAGATCCGCACATTTTAGTAGTGTCTGTGGAAATGCGAGGTTCCAATCATGCATTTGCAATCGCCGGATTTCCACTTGAATGAATTCAGACCTAAAACACATCTCTCATGTTTTTTCAAAGCTATAATTTAAATTTTAGAAGCCCTATGGAATATTTACTTAGATGAAATTAAAAAAAAAAAATGGTTAGCATAAAGCGGTTGTTTAGGGGGGTGTTTAGGGTTATTTAACGTGTGAATGATCGATGCATAGCAATAAAATGGAGAACTAGGCTAAGTTTTTAAGAATAGGACTTTGAAGTTTTTAGCTAAATGTAATATGTACTAACATTTTGTAAGATGATACCACCTACAGAGGAAGTATGAAGCGAATCCATCACCGACACCTCGTTATGAAGTACCGAACTAGATGAATATTTTTACGATGGGAAATTTAAATTTCTTGCTAAATGTAATGTTTTGAAGCTTTTAAAGGGTTGAAAACGCTTACTGGGGACGCATACGTGATACTTATAACCGATACATAGTCGTGAAATGGAGAACTAACAGAGATTTTTTCATGATTAGAACTTTAATTTTTAGATACATGCGATTTCTACTAACTACTAAAAAGGCAGAAATGTTTAGTGAGGCGGGGGGGGGGGGGGGGGTATATATAATGCATATAACCAACACACACCGGTGGAATGCAGATCCAAGGTAGTAAATTTAGGAGAAGATGTGGAATTTTTATATAAATGGAGTATTTAGGAGCATTTAAAGAGATATAAACATATGATAAGGTACTATCTATGATACACACAACTAATATAGGACAGTGAAAGGAAAACTTAACTACTTTTTAAAGACTGAACTTCAAATTTTTAGGGTTGTGTGTGATACACATGCCCGATCACAGTGATGGAAAAGTGATACCAGAGCAGTTTATGGGACGTTAAGTTTTTTCAGATAAGTAGGGGATCTACTAAATCTTAGGGTGCTAGCGGTTACCGAGGGGTATGTATAATGCACATGATCAGCATATAACATTAGGAAGGGAGTATTAGAACAATTTTTAAATATAAGACTTTAAATTTTGGAGCTAAATTAAATATAAAGAAACATTAAAAGGGGATGGAAACATCTAATGAGGCGGAATGGGGGTGTACTCACCCAAGGCACCTAGCTGTGAAATTATGAACTAAGATAGATTTTTAAAGTGAAGACTTTGGAAGTTTTAGATAAAGGACAATTTACACTAGCTTTTAAAGAAATGGAAATGCCTAGTGAGATGGTTTGGAATGAATACAACGCTGATGCATAACATCAAAAGGAAAACTTCGGTATTGTTTAGAGACTGAACTTCAAATTTCGAAGTAAATGTACATGTTCGGCAACTTTTAATGGGATATATGTGATACACATACTCGATATAACAGTAAAATGGTGAACTACGGATAATTTTTAAGTACATAACTTTGGATTTTTTAGTTAAATAGGGATTTCTACTAATTTTAAAATGGGTAGAAAAGCATACTGAAGGGTATACAGCAAATTTTTAGGAGGCGAATTGAGAATTTTTTAACTAAATATGGATTTCTACTAACTAAAAAATTCTCAAAATCCCTCTAAAAATTTGCTGTATGCCCTTCAGTATGCTTTTCCATCCCTTTAAAAATCAGTAAAAATCCCTATTTAACTAAAAAATTCAAAGTTATGCACTTCAAAACTTGCTATCTTAACATATGTTTATATCTCTTTAAATACTCCTAAATACTCCATTTACTTAAAAATTCCAAGTCGTCTCCTAAAAATACTACTTTAGATCTGCATTCAACCGGTGGGTGTTGGTTATATGCATTATATATACTTCCCCCCCCTCACTAAGTATTTCCGCCTTTTTAGCAGTTGGTAGAAATCATATTATCTAAAAATTCACGTTCTAATCATGAAAACATCTCTGCTAGTTCTCCATTTCACGACTATGTATCGGTTATAAGTATCACGTATGCGTCCCCAGTAAGCGGTTCCAACCCTTTAAAAGCTTCAAAACATTATATGCAGCTAAGGAATTTAAATTTCCCATAGTAAAAATATTCATCTAGTTCGGCACTTCATAACGAGGTGTCGGTGATGGATTCGCTTCATACTTCCTATGTAGGTGAAATAGAAGTTGTAGGTTAAACGAAATCAAAAAGGTGAAACGAAATAAAAACCTCAATCAAAGTTTCATTTTATTTCACCTAGCTAGTTCTCCATTTTATTGCTATGCATCGATCATTCACACGTTAAATTACCCTAAACACCCTATTTATCGAAAAAATTTCAAAGTCTCGGCTTAAAAATTATTTTACCACTTATGTCTATCGCTTTGCTCTGGTTGTGTGCATCACACATATCACCTCATTAGGTGTTTCTGCCTCCCTTAGAAAGTTATATGTGTTAAATTTTACTCGACGCATAATGCCTTGTGTTAAATTTCACCAAGTGCAAAATCACGTTTAGCAGTTTTTGAAACAATACAAATTGTATTTATCAGTTTTTTAAAGAAAAAACATGCATTTATTATATTTCACTTAAAAGTAGTATGCATACGAAGATATATGTTATTCGCCGGAAGGAAATTAACACTTATGTTGTTATTTTAAACGTTGAAAATCACAAGACAATCTTTTTTCAGCTCTATATCCCTTGAATATATGTATAGACTCACTCGCATTTCCGATAAAGCAATTCCTCACCAAGCGGTATGACATGTGTGAACGCCCACTGTATTCGTATTCTCCTAGTACCGAGGATGCTTTAAATATGCCCCTCTGTCCGCACAAAGGATTGGGAGGGAGTGATAACACTTATATCATTTTTTACGAGTCCTAAATGTGGAGGGCTCTGATATATACTGATATTTTGAAAAATGATGGGGGTGTAGAGAAATAAGACACAATATGTGTATAAACTGAGACAATAACCCTTTTTCAAATACTTATTTTTAAAATAAGTATACATTCTCTGAGGTTTTTCCAGATTTTAAGACTAAAATGAATGTGTGGGATTCATAACATTACTCACTTAAATGTTCAGAGCATCGCTTATAGCCAATAAACAGTCTGCGGGCCCCTCACCCTCATTGGGTTTACACAGTTCATCAAATACATCCAATTCAGCTAATTCGACTTGTTCAAAACTAAAATTCAGCTAATTCCGCTCATTCAAAGCTAAAATTCAGCTAATTCCACTCATTCGAAACACGTTTTTGTTAGTTTTACAAGTAAAAAACAAGTTTTTGTGAAAAATGTGCAAAAGTGTGAAAACCCATGTTAATTCCCTTAGAGAAATTCTGAAATTTTAAATATTCAGCCAATTCTGCTTTTTCAAAAAACGCCCATTTTTGGCCACTTTTTTGCAAAAACCACACATTTTTACGATTTTTCGTGAAAAATTTGTAAAAGTGTTAAAACCCATGTTATTTCCCATAGAGAAATTCTACAATTCCCGAAATCCCCGAAATTCAACTTATTCAAAAAACACACATTTTTGGTTGTTTTTGCAGTTTTTAACAAATAAAAACACATTTTTTGTTAAATTTTGTGAAAAAATTATAAAAGTGCGAAAACCCATTAGTTCCCATAGAGAAATTCTGCAATTCAGCTTGTTCAAAAACACGCATTTTTGGTCGCTTTTTTACAAAAACACTAATTTTTTGTGAAAAATTTGTAAAAGTGTGAAAACCCATGTTAATTCCCATAGAGAAATTCTGAATTTTTCAAAAATTCGGCCAATTCCGCTTATTCAAAAAACACACATTTTTAGCCGCTTTTTTGCAAAAACCGCACATTCTTACGATTTGTTGCGAAAAATTGGCAAAAGTGTGAAAACACATGTTATTTCCCATAGCGAAATTCTGCAATTCCCGAAATCCCCGAAATTCAACTTATTCAAAAAACGCACATTTTTTATTGTTTTTTACAGTTTTAACAAATGAAAACACATTTTTGTTAAATTTTGTAAGTTCGAAAACTTACATTTGTATTTTAAGAAATTCTGAAGCATCGTCTTGGATACTATTCCCTTCATCACGATGGCGCGGGATTCTCCCAGTTAACTTCACAGCTAAATTCGCAGCATATAACCGTTTAAAATAACTAAATAGTTACCTAGGTGGTGGGATATTCAGTACTTAACCACTTAAATTAATTAACTTGGAAAAAATTCTAAGTTCCATCCTTTAAGTTTTCCACCACGATGTGGCGCTGCGTATACCACAGAAATCTTAATGTTACCGCATCTTCTGGCCCAGAACTCCTAAGCATAGCAACCTGAATGTTAACCACAATAAAAGTATCGGCTTTAAATATTTAAAATTAAAAAATAATAATAACAAGTTTCAATTTTAATTTCTCTTTCCGCCGCTAGGGGGCGCTGGGGGTACTTCTCTTCCTCCGTAGGTGCAGAGCAGGTGTTTCTATCCCCAAAAAGTTTCTATTCCCCATCGTTGCTATGACAACCCAAACAAAAAAGTATTTTTAATTTCCTTCATTATTAGTACCCCTTTCCACTGCTAGGGGGCGCTGGGGGTACTGCTCCTCAATTGTTACCATCTCTGAAAAAGTTTCTATCCTCCCAGGTGTTGCTATAACAACCCAAACAAAAAGTATTTTTAAGTTCCATTCTAAATAGTTCCACTTTCCGCCACTAGGGGGTGCTGGGTGTACTGCTCCTCAATCGTTGGTGAAGAGCAGCTGTTGCCACCTCCTCAAAAGTTTCTATCCTCCACGTTACCATAGCAACCCAAACAAAAAATATTTCTAAGTTCTAAAAATATTTCCAGTTATTTATTTCTTGTTTTATATAAGTGCAGTTGAGGTATATGTCAACATTATAATTTTTAGTATTTAGTTATCTTCAATTTATTATACAGTGTGTTTCAAAAAGTTTATGCCATTAGTATTTCTCGATAGATTACTCATAGAACCATGGTTACAATTTATGAAATTCTTCATTTAAGACAAACTTTCAGTACCTGCACATTTTGGCCATGTACCACTTAGAAAACATTAGGGCCCCCTAGAAAACACGTTCCGATAGTATTTCCCATAGTCCAATTAGTTAAACAAAAAAATTCAATTTTCATATGATCTAAATTACGCAATATGTCATTAATTAAAATTTTCGACAAATAATAGGGGGTTACATAAAACTATTGCTAAAGACAAGTAATAAATTTTTGGATGGAATTCTTATGTAACAAAATTATATTTTTGTACGACCCCTGAAACCTATCTTTTCACCGTTTCCTTTGATAGGATGAAAAGATTTACTTTGACAAAATTTTTAAAGCCAATTTTGTATTTGAAAGAATTGGATTTTTTTTTTAAAATTGTTAAGTGAATAAGGAATACTTTAATAATTATAACTATATTGTGTTGACTGCTTGTATTAAAAGTTAAATATTGTACGTTTCGACTGAAACATGTCGCTTTATAAAAATTGTCTTATTCTGAAAGTTTATCTTATTTGAAGTCTTTCTTAAATTAAAACTACGGGTGGATCTATAACAAATCGGTCAAGACACATTTAGTCGTGCTAGCTTTTGAAACACTTGGTATGCGAACAATATAATTTTCATTATTTACATAGTCTAAAAACTTCCAAAATGTTAGCAACATAGGTACTTATCTTATGAAACATATCAGAGAAATAAAAAAATTCTAGTTTTACCTTTGATTACTTTTTGTTTTTAAGATTTTTTAAATATCCGTTAGTCCAAATTTGAGTTTTTGCACAACTAAAAACGATCCAGATAAAGAGAAGTTACAAGCCGAAGCTTTATTTCATCGGTCCGCGACGGATTGAAAACAAGCATGAATTCCCTGATGGGGAGAAATTACTTGCAAAAGGGAAATGTATAGGGAAGTTCCAGAAGATGCAACTGGAAAACTAGAGTCCTGGTACAGTGTCTAGAACTAATAGTGTGCCGACCGCCTATACCTCCCAATGCTGGGAGATGTTCCTGAAAAGCCGCCTCCGCCAGACGGCGTTGATATCGAATAAGCGGTCTAAAGCGGAGGAGTTAACATTGAAACTAATGGGAATTTATTGCAAATAAAATGACCGATATCTTTCGAAATAAATGAAGAATTTGTGTGATTATTGTAAGTGGTATACACAAAAAGTCATTTGATTTTCAGAGACATTGAGCTGGGGATATATTCGTATTTCTAAAATTTTATTTAACTTGATCTGGTGTTCGTTCAAACCTTTGAGGTCCAAAATAATCAGGTTCATTTATCACAGTAACGTGAAATTCGTTCTGACGTTTCCTCTTGTGATACATTTCAATTCCTTCGATTTTGAAGCTTATCGGGCTAGCCCGTCTTGGGTCCGCCATAGGACTTTACCTGGTTTTAGAAAATAACTCGAAAATCAGAGAACGTTGGAAATCTAAATTTAATATATCGTTTTCCTTTAGGGTGTATTTTAATTCTTTCAATTTTAAACCGTACCGGGTTAACCCGTCTTAGGCCCGCCTTAGAAACTCACCCGTTTTCGCAATATAACTCGAGCAGGTGTATCTGAAACTTCGAAGTTTAGAATATCCTTGCAATTTGCTGTATATTTTAACTCTTTGGATAAAAAATCTTATCGGGCTAGCCTGTCCTGAGCGAACAAAAGGAATATATCGTTTTTTGAGAATAACTAAAAATTCGGAGCATCTAGAATGTATAAATTTAATATGTCATTGTCCCTTGGGTTATACTACATTTCATCGCATTTCGAACCTTTTCGGATTAGCCCGTCTTGGGCCCGTCATAGAAATTTACTCGCTTTTAAAAATAACTCGATCAATCGGAGTAGCTAAAAAATGTAAATTTAATATATCATTTCCGTTTGGACGGATTTTAATTTAGATTTTGAACCTCGTCGGGCTGGCCCGTCTTGGATCCGCTGAAGAATGCATTCGTTTTTGAAAAAATAACTCGAGAACCGAAGTAGCTAAAAATTCCAAATTTAATATGTCGTTGGCTTTTGGGGTATATCTAAGTTTCTTCGCATTTGAACTTTATCGGGGTAGACCGTCCTGGACCCGACATAGGAATGGATCCGTTTTTTAGAATACCTGGAAAATCGGGGAAACTAGAAAATATATATTTAGTACATCCTTATCTTTTGGGGATTATTTTCATTCCTTTGTTTTTGAACCGTATCGGGCCAACCCGTTTTGGGCCCGCCTTAGAAATTCATTTTTTTGGTGGAATAACTCTAAAGCCGGAGTATCAAAAAGTTTCAAGTTTTGAATGTCGTTGTCATTTGCGATATGTCTAAGCTCATTGGATTTAAAACCTGATCGGGCTAGCCCGTCCCGGTCCCAACAAAAAGAATGTACTCGTTTTTTAAAAATAACTCAAACTGTAGCAGCTGGAATATCTAAATTTAGTATATCATTGTTTTTTAGGGTATATTTTATTTCTTTGGATTTTGAACCTTAACAGACTCGCCCATCTTGGGCCCGACATAATGATAATGTACTCATTTTTTGAGAATAATTCGTAAATCGGAGCAGCTACAAAATCTAAATTTAGTATATCAATTTCTTTTGGGGTTTATCATAATTTATAATTTGAACCTCATCGGGCTAGCCCGTTTTGAGTCCGTCTAAGGAATGCGATCGTGTTTGATGAATAACTCGAGAACCGGAGTAGCTAAAATTTTTAAGTTTAGCATGTTATTGTCTTTTGTGATATATTTCATTTTTTCGACTTTAAACTTCATTCAGCTAGCTCGTGCTGGGCCTGCCATGGGAATATACTCATTTTTTTAGAATAACCCGAAAACTGGAGCAGATAGAAAATCCAAATTTAGTATATTAATTCCTTTTCGGGTAGAATTTAATATTTTTGGCGTATATATAATTATAATTAGTGGCTTAGGCATGGGGAATAGGATGTGTGGTAAAAAACTTCATTTGCCGAACAATTACATTAGTTTTCAAACTTGTCCATATTTAAAACAAAAAATGAATTTTGTACTATAAGCTCCATTCAATCGTCGACCCCCTTTTTTCCTAGATACATAGTTACATCCATATGCAAATGAGCTAAGAAGTGCGAAATTTGTCCACGGATGTTGGGTCGGTGCACTGGGAGTACGAGTGAAGGTTGCGGTTCTGTGTGATCTGACTATGAAGGTTTTATGCCTTCGAAACCAGTCGATATTAGTATTGTGAGTTGTATTCTGCTTTTACGAAGATAATTTTATTTCTGTAGCAGAAATTTGGACCGCACGTATTGATTTTGTTTACTTGAAATTGGAAAATTTCAATAATTTTTAAAAGCATTATATGAATAACTTGAATGAATGCTTTAAAAGCAACTTTTTGTTTTGCATTTTGATACATATTACCATGTAAACCTAAAAAGAGAATGTATTAGAATGTCTAGCAGATATTTTGTTTTATCTCACATGTTCGGCTACTAGGAAAAATGCCTGTCGGTGGCCTTGTGAATTTGGAAGAAAAACATGAAACACCATTGCTGCTTGAACATTAGAACAAGGTGGGGGTTGCCTTCAAGTGCTGTCTCTTTGTATGGTGAAAGATAGCGCTAAGAATTTCGATTGAGAGTGGACATGTAATCGATCGCTATTTTATTTCGACAGGCGCGTCTCCTTTACATACGTTTCCGCAAATTGCCACATCTCTTACACGAACAATGCTCAAAAGATCCGCAAATCAGCGGGGGCTCTGAAAATGGGTAGAACACCAGGAAAGGACATTTTGTACTGCCTTCAGGGTGGGCTCTAGATACAATAGGAAGTAGCTCATTAGCACATTGGTCATCTGAGATCGAATCTGTTTTTACTAAGAACCGTCATATGTACACTATTCTTTTTCGTTCTAAGATTGGACAGGATGGACCCACTCCGACGTTGTAATTGACGTTGAAAATCTATACTTTTGTTTCTATATTTGGATTAAAAAGGACTGTTTTTATAGCCATATTAGATCACTTTTCTAATAGATCTATCAACATATTTAATAGTTTTTATAGTCGATGAAGCATGTCCTCAAATTCTAAAAAAAAAGTGAATGACAGACACTGCTTCGTACCTGAATGTAAAACAGGTTACAAAAATTTTAGAGGCAAATATTATCTATATAAAGCTCCTGACAACGATGAACTGAGAGCTAAATGGACAAAGTTAATTCCTCGTGCAGATAAAGTTCTAAACAAAAACTCTGTGGTTTGTGAGTTGCATTTTGCTAATGACGGGTTTGCATTATTTAATTCTCTTACATACAAGCGTAGTCAAGATCTAGGATAAGGGAGGTCGACGATCGAATGTGGGTTTACACAGATCGGGCTAGGCCGTTAAGGTTTTAAATCCAATGAGCTAAGATATACCGCAAATGACAACGACATTCTATACTTGGAACTTTCAGATACTCCGATTATAGAGTTATTCCCCCCAAAAAGTGAATTTCTTAAGGCGGGCCCAAAACGGGTTCGCACGATACGGTTCAAAATCGAAGGAATTAAAATATTCCCCAAAAGATAAGGATGTACTAAATTTATATTTTCTAGCTGTCCCGATTTTTCAGTTATTCTAAAAAAACGGGTCCATTCCTATGTCGGGCTCATGACGGGCTACCCCGATGAAGCTCAAAATCGGAGGAATTGAAATATTCCCCAAAAGATAAGGATGTACTAAATTTATATTTTCTAGTTGCCCCGATTTTTAAGTTATTCTAAAAAACGGATCCATTCCAATGTCTGGCCCAGGACGGGCTACCTCTGATAAAGTTCAAATCCGAAGAAACTTAAATATACCACAAAAGCCAACGACATGTTAAACTGGAATTTTTAGCTATTGCGGTTCTCGAGTTATTCTTAAAAAACGAATGCATTCTTCAGCGGACCCAAAACGGGCTAGCCCGATGGGGTTCAAAATCTAAGTTAAAATCCATCCAAAAGGAAATGATATACTAAATTTACATTTTTTATTTACTCCGTTTGATCGAGTTATTCAAAAAGCGAGTAAATTTCTATGCCGGGCCAAGACGGGCTAGCCCAATAAGGTTCGAAATGCGATGAAATATAATATACCACAAAGGCCAATGATATATTAAATTTAAACATTCTAGATGCTCCGAATTTTAATTATTCTCGAAAAAACGATATGTTCCTCTTGTTGGGCTCAGGACGGGATAAATCGATAAGATTTTTAATCCAAAGAGTTAAAATATACAGCAAATGACAAGGATATGCTAAACTTCGAATTTTTAGATACACCTGTTCTCGAGTTATACCAAAAACAAGTAAAGTCCTATGGCGGGCCCAAGACGGGCTAGCCCGATAAGCTTCAAAATCGAAAGAACTGAAATGTACCACAAGAGAAAACGTCATATCGAATTTCTCGTTACTGTGATGAATGAACTTGATTATTTTGGATCTCAAATATTTGAAAGACCACAGATAAAGTTAAATAAAACTTAAAAATTCGAATATATGTCTAGCTCAATCTCTCTGAAAATCAAATGACTTTTTGTGTATACCACTTACAATAATCACACAAATTCTTCATTTATTTCGAAAGATATCGGTCATTTTATTTGCATTAAATTCCCATTAGTTTCAATGTTAACTCCTCCACTTTAGACCGCTTATTCGAGATCAACGCCGTCTGGCGGAGGCGGTTTTTAGGGAACCTGTTTTTCGCGTCGGTCGGCACACTATTCCTTCTAGAGTCTGTAGTTCTGGATTATAGTGGAGAGGGCATGATAGGGAAATGCCTTGGAATTCGAGGTTTTCTCAGTGTAATGTATAATGACTTAATCACAGTCTAGCATTTGCCGGCAGCATGGCTTAATAAATGGGCATCCTTATGTTAAAGACAGTAATTTGCATGGTTTTAAAACATGTTTGCGATATAACATTGAATTAAATTGATAATGAAATACATTTCTCTACATTTATATTCTACTTTAATTATGATTGTCATTTTAACTTCTTCATTGTTATTATTTTCCTTATATACATAGTATAATGTAGAAGGAAAATATTGTCGAAATCCCAGACCGTCCGACTCGTCCTTAGGAATGAGCAGCAATTTGGATAGCCGGAAGGAAAATATTGTGACGGAGTCGAAAATTCGAAATCGAGTTTTCGGCGGGAGAGCGCTTTTCAAGCATCCCTGAACACTAATCAAACGTTTTCGTAGAGATGTCTGTGTGTGTGTGTTTGTATGTGTCAGTGAGTCTGTGGCGACAATATCTTACGAAATAATGGAGTGATTGGAATGACATGGTACAAAATTTACAATCCGTGAATACTGGAAGCCTATTGTTTTTAAACACAATCGAATGTTCAGACCCCCCCCCCCTCCTAAATTTAAAGGAAAATATTGTAAAAATCACCAAAAAATCAAAACCTGTAATAAAGTTACGCAAATAGTCATTTCTTATGTAATTTTTTCCTTAGAAAACGATTGATATAAACTTTCGAACGCTAGTATATACCGTTCTCGAGATATTGTATACGTTTCAAATAAATGTATCAAAAAATCACATAAAATAAAAATAAAATATTAACTATTGTGAAATAAGTTTACTTTTCGTATGTAATATCATGAGATAAATTTGGTGATATCATTATCGTGGATCTAGCTCGCTCCATTCATAAGAAAAAATACTTTGGGTAATAATTTTATATTTGAACGATAATAGACATTTATCTGCTATAGGAATAACTTATTTCTCCGTCCATAACGCTTGGCGAGATTTTGGCGACGAATTTGGCAAAATATCGCCATTTGCCGACTTTTTTAAATGTTGCCAAAGTAATTAATAAAAATTAATAAAAATAACGCTAAATATCTTGGAAGGAATATAAGTACCTACTATAAGAATAACCTAATTTTCCGTCCATAACGTTCGGCAAAATATTGGTGACGAATTTGTCGGAATATCTCCAACTTGCTGACTTTTAAATGTTGCAAAATTGACGAAATTGTCACTCAATTGATAAAAATTCGCCAAATTGATGAAATAGAAGATAAATCAGTGAAATGACGACAAATTGCGTTCAATATCTTGGAAAGAACATAAGAGTAGACTATAAGAATAACTCATTTCTCCGTTCATCCGTCCTTCCGTAAAGCTTGGCGAGAAATTTAGCGGGATTTCGCCAACTTGACGACTATTTTAAATGTTGCCAAAGTGACAAAAATTTCGTAAAATTGATAAAAAATGAATTCAAATGTGAAGTATTGTTTTGCAAATTTTAATTTCCTTCATATGACAGGCATACCTTCTGGTATATAAGAAATGCTTTTCCCTCCGTTTGTCTTTAACCCTTGCTGATGCATTTGGCGAACTTGACGAATAATCTAGCGTCGTATTGCAAATTTGGCGATATTTCACCTCAGATTGACGAAAATATCGCCAAAATTGTAAAAATGACGCTAAGTTAAAGAAAATGACGCCTAAATGATGAATTAATTATTAAAATGTTTTATTATATAAGTTATATCGCTTATTGAGGATGCTATCAATATTGATAATTATTTATTTAGAGTTTCGTGAAATATAAGTTAATTGGGTACTGTGAAATAGTTTTACATGTTGACATGTTGTCATTCGGAAAATAGCCAAATGTATAATTCAACGTTAAAAACACAGTATCGTGAATCGTATACGATATTTTTTGACTGTAAAAGGATAAATTCATTTTTTTATATAAGGAAAGTGATGTGTTTCCCACATTAGATTTTTTAAGTTACATACATAGCTAGGATTTCAGTTGGGAAGGAGGGGGGGCGGGGGCGGGAGAGTTAAAGTGTTAAATTTTATATTTAAAAATGGACCCGAACAAGTCACCAATGTTTGTGTTGGGGGGGGGGGGGGAGATTATGACCTCTACCTACGCCACGGTTTTGAAGTGTAAAAATACTGTCAAAGTATATACGGAAGCTTTGCTATTTGATCTAATCGGTGCAATTCATGTATTTGTGTTTCTGGCGGCATGCAAAAAGGTGCCAACTTTATGAGTTAATAATGAAAATTAAACTTTAACTAAAAGGAATACTCTATCAAACTAAAATACACTTTTAATAAATACTGTTGAAAAGTATTAGGGATTTATAACATGCCTGATGTTCTGATTCATAACGGTGGTGATTTTCTCTATGCCCCGACCAGAGTGCAACTCTTCTGAAGTGTGTGTGTGTGTGGGGGGGGGGGATCCTATGACGCCATAGATTTTATCTTCATAATGTGTGACTTTCTCTGAATACTTTGTGTAAAAATGATATCACATTGATGTTCAGTGGCGAAGAGTCAGCGGGTATGAGGTAGACAATGTCTACCCAAATAATTTATGACCAAGTAACTAGTATTTTAGTTATATATTATTCGAAATAAATGTATAAAATATTTTTGGGGTAAGTAATTGAAGGGAGATATCGACTAATTTTTGTTCCGCTTGCAACAATTTCCTTGTTTTCCAGCTGGTATTATTCATTTGAGAGGACGCTCTGATTGATTAGGATAAATATATCTCGAAATGTCTCTCCCGTTAGGAGATGTTCAATTGAAAAGAACTGAAAGAAAATGTGCACAACTTCTATCAGGGCTACAACAGTTATAGAATAGACGTGTCTATCTGCTGTTTCATTACATATTTACTGCATTTCAGTGAAGAATTAAGATTGAAAAATTATTAAGAAATGAAGTAATTACCAGAAACTATACGTAAGCAGTTCAATTGAGTTGTGTCCAATTAGAAGTGAGGAACGGTGCAGCGTAAACCTGGATATTAGAAGAGTAACTGAGTGTTGATGGATTTTCAATGAAACTCACCCAGGGAGTAAGTGGTGAAGATGGACAACAATAATTAAGATTGGGTAAATAAAGTGAACAGGAATAAAAGACGAACATAATTTTACAATAAAAAATTAGAGGCACGGGAAAATTGAATATAAATGTATTAACGGATACTAAAATGAGGGGTTGGAAATCGTTGCTGCAAGTTGGCTAAAGTTACATATTTTTAAGGAAAATAACAATTCAAAATATTAAATATTTCCAGGTAATTCTTATAAAGACAAGTCTGGTTTAACATACTCTTCAATAACGAAGACAGTCCTATTGCGGAAACCAGTATCCACAGATCGGTTTCGGCTTATTATGCTCTCATTAGCATGGCACAATCGTTAACTGCAATAGCAGCAAGAAAATTTGCTATTTGCCGCAATTTTGTGAGCGTCAGGGGGAACTGATTATTGCACTCCTTCCACGTAGCTGGCATAAAATTCATTCAAAATTTAACTCGGGCTACACGAAGTTGCAAAGTTTGAAATTGAACTTGGCCTGTGTTTATTGGCTATGTGTATTGTCCATGTATTTTATGTTATTTCTGTGGTTTTTTTATGTTCGTTGTAACTGATCTACGCCCTTTGCTTGAGCTGGACGGCCTGGGTATAAAAACACACAAAAACAAATGCAAATGTTATTGTCTATGTGTATTGTCCATGTATTTTATGTTATTTCTGTGTTTTTTTTTATGTTCGTTGTAATTGCTCTACACCCTTTGCTTGATCTGGACGACTTGGGTATAAAAACACATAAAAACAAAAGCAAAAGTTATTGTCTATGTGTATTGTACATGTATTTTATGTTATTTCTGTGTTTTTTTATGTTCGTTGTAACTGCTCTACACCCTTTGCTTGCCGGCCGCCCATCTTGCTGCTCTATGTCCTTGGATGAGCCGGACGGTCTGGACTTTCGATACCCTTTGCTTGAGCTGGACGGCCTGGGTATAAAAACACACAAAAACAAAAGCAAATGTCTGATGAACAAAAATCTTATAAACTCAAATCCTTACAAACAAGTAAGTGGAAATATTGCTATACATGAACCTATTCCGTATCTGTGTTAATGTTCAATGTATGGTGGATTTAATTATGTTCGGACGAACATATGAAAAATTAAGACGAATATATGAAGTATATGTTCATTTCAAGGGCATGCGAATTGTTATTGATGAATTTCCCTCTTATTTTCCTTTTATCTGCCGTCCAGCCAATCTTCCACGACAGATTGCTGCTTCCATTTCAAACAGTTCGTACAGAAGGGGTGGGAATTGCTCATTACTTTTGACATATTTATTGCGGAGTTTTTTCTCTGTGGTGTGCGCCGCCTTTTGAGAGGGTCGGATAGCTTCTAAGGGACATATCTGCTCAAGAATTTGTTATTTTGTTTGGTATTGCCGAAAAATGTATGTTTTTGCACTAATCTTTGTTTTCAAATAGATTTTTTTTTAATATATAGAATATCGTTTTTGATATTTTTTTAATATATAGGTTGTTCTTAATATATAGAGCAATTTATATCACAGGATAATTATTTAACTTAAGTGAAATAATAGCATACACATATCAGTCATCATCTAACCTAATGATTACCAACCTTTTGTGTTTGGATGAACCTTTAAAGTTCAGGTTAAAAGCTTAATCACTCATTTTTTTTTCTCATTTACAAAAAAGAAAGTAAGTTGTACTTTTGTTTGCAAGCTTTTGCAAACGCTCGCGGAGCTCCATGGTTCCACGAAATCCTGGTGGGGAATCACTGATCTAAGCTCTATCTATAACCAATCCTGAGAAATAGATGCATCAAGGAAAATTTTGGACTCGGAAGTAGGAAAAATTGGAAATGAAACATCCAACTACTTTCAAAATTCGATACTAAATCCATATCAGTTATCATCTAAGCTCTTTCCATAGTTGATCTTGAAAAATTAGTGTGTAAGTTTTTGAAAAAAAATTTTATTGAAAGAAAAATCGATGTGATATCGAAAGTGATATTTCAAGCACCGAAAGTAGAAATCTTTACTGAGTCACCGTAAGCCCTTTGAAGTACAATGTTGAATCCATATCAGACATTATATATAGCCACTCATGAAAAACAGATGTTTCAAGGAAATGTCTTGAAGCGGAAGTGGAAAATCTACCCATTCCATATTTTGATGCTAAATCTATGACATATATTACCTAAGCTGATTTTTTTTTACAATTTTGAAAAATGTATGTTTCAAGGAAAATGAAAATTTTTGACCAGTGAATGGAAAAAGAAACTGAAGTGGAAATCTTTAGTAACCCCCCCCCCCCCCCCCCCACACACACACACATACACTTCTCCTCAACCCTTCATAATTCGATTCTGCATCCATACCACTCATATTCTAAGCTCTATCCATAGTAGATCCTGAGGAATAGATGCTTCAAAAAATGTGTTTAGCAAAAACAAAATTTGATTGCCACTAATAATATTATTTATAAATAAATAATGTAAAAGCATCCAGTTTGTTTCCAATTAAAAGCATTTATTTTAATGCTTTTCATATTAAGGATGATTTTTTTTTCTTGAAGAGTTCATTTTCAATATCTGTATCATTGCTTAATTATTACCTCTTGACTTGAGCAGGAAAGAACATATAGTGATAAAATGGAGCTGCTACTTTGAAAGCTTGTTTGTTTTTCTTTTATGGCCATAAATAAAAGTTGTTTGGCTTTCTTATGGTTCTGTAATTTGCACCGCCAAACCTGCAATCCTTCAAGGAAGCGTTAAAAAATGAATGCTTCTTTATAATGAATACTCTTACTTATTCCGTGACTGTTAGGGATTGGTTAAAAATTGCAATACGTATTGGAAGAATATTTTTTATGTCAAACATCTTAGGGAGTGGAGTATGGAGTAGTTCAGGAAAGATATGTGACAGGCATGTAACGGAAGTGCCAGCATATTGTTACGAATAGCAATAAACCTAACAGGAAACCATTGTCATAACTTCAAGATCAAGGTCGCGTCCTCTTAATGGCAAATTCGGCTATCTTGGCGTCGAATTTGGTGAAGCATTGACAACTTGGCGACTTTTGGCGAGTTCTCGAAACATCGTTTTCTTAGATTTACTAAAAAATTCACGAGTTACGTGTTTTTCCCAGAACTTTTCACACAGGGTATAAAACCTTGATCAATTGGATTGCGATCGAGTTTATATACCCTGTGTGAAAAGTTCGTCAACAACCCATGACGTCAACCAAAGACGCCAACAACCAATGTTGACGTGATACAAGTATAAGTGAGTAATACAGTGCCTGAGTAAATCATAAAGGAAATATGACGGAGATGAAAGGAAATTATGTAATTAGGTATTATTACACGGAAGAACTACTTCCAGTAATCTTACAGAAACACCAGTAGGGGAATAAGGGCAGTTCAACGCCAGGAGATATTTAGGTAGTAAAATAATAGTTCGTGGAATTGCCATTCCATATCCGTGGTTTACCGTAGGGCTATACTCATAACCGCCATATTTGAAAGCGGAGTGGTGTGACGCCAAATTTTGTCGTCTTCTGATTGGATCGTGCTTAGAAATTAATCAATATTTCTCACTGTGCACGAAAAAATGTGGAAATTCGATGGAAAGTTCTCTTCCCATTGAAATGCATGGCGTTAGTAGGGAAATAAGAAGAGTTCAACGCCAGGAGACGACGGAAAAGTCCCATACTTTAACATGGGGGCGCTCAAAAGCCTTAAATAGGTGGAAGGCGGTGGAGTGGAGGCCTCAGAAGATTTATATGAAAATAATAACGTTACAGACGAGGGTGAAGTTAAAAGCATCTTAATGTTTTATTAACACTTTACAACAAAGTTGAAAAGTGTTTATGACTTTGTCATTCTGTCTGTCTTTCCGTTAGCACGATAACTGCCGTAAAAATGACTTAATCAAAATGAAATTTTAGTATGTTGTTCAGACGGTCTGTAGGACCTATGGGAATATAAATGAATAATATCACCCAATTAGTTTTGGATTGAACCCGGGTTGAAAAAATGAAATACATTGAGCCCTATGGGACCTAATTTTTCAAACATTTTTTAAGCGGATTTAAAATCCACAAATTGCTTCGAAAATTTTAGGTAATATTCAAATTGTTCCATAAAATAGATAAAAAAAAAATCAGCGAAATATATTCAGTAGTTTTTCAAATAAAAATTAAAATAATAATTACACCTCTTATATGAAACGATCACGTGACCATGATATGAAACGATCACATGACCCACTTCAAAATGATATATGGCATCCATCTTGTTTCAAAATCGTGATTTTTTAAGTTTTTTTTTATTCCTATTGAGTGTTGTATCCGTCTTAAAACTACTTTATTTTTGCTTAAATTCTGTGCATCTACATACTGAAACAACGCAAATACAATATATTTGTGTTTAAATGATTATCCGAATGTGGTTATTTCTACAACGAAGCCTATTTTTCACTTATGTAAAATGTAAACAGCAAAATACGTAGAATGAGTTGTATTAGAATTGCTTTAACACAAAATAATTTAGTTCATGGAGTCTGCATGGCTGATATGAATGAAATACTAATTGATTTTATAAAGATAAGGACGATTTTTTTCGATGAAGTTTTAAGCATACAGTTTAATTAGTTGTAGCTCCATGGTCTTAATTTTTAAATAAAATAAATTATTATAGTATTGTGATGAATGAAATGAATGGGAGAAAGTTATGAATGAAATCCTGTTTTTATAAAGAGATCCAGGCGTGTTATTTTTTCTATGACGTCATTTGAAATAATTTTAGTTGTTTTCGATGACGTTTTCAAATATAATAAATTATCGTAGTATTATGATAGTTTTAAAAATATTGCCGCGCAATGTATCGCATTTTAAAGATATTTTAACCAGGCAATTTATATTTCAAGCCGTCATTTGAATGAAGTTCATTTTTTTCAATGAAGGTTTAAGTTTTCAAATATAATAAATTAATGTATTATTGTGATAAGTTACAAAATATTACCGAGGAATGTATAGCATTTTAGAGATGTTTAAATAAAATTGCATTGAAGTTGGAAAGTGTTTCATAATCAATGCTTTAAGCATGATTGATCTTTCTTGTTTTCTTTCATCTTAATGCTGGACTAATGACCATATGTAGATATTTTAGTAAAAAGATAATACTTTTTCAAAAGGCTGTCCCCTCCATCATCTGATGCGCATGCGCACCGCGACAACCTTGAAATATGACTGGTTTAAGTATTATAATAGTAGTTGCAAAAGTAATTTTTTTAAGATTGTCCCCGCCACCACCCGATGCATAAATGACCGCGATAACCTCTGTAACTTTTCTTCTTCTTTTTATATTTATTTTATTTTAAAGTGTCCGTTAGTATAGCTTGCAATTCCATCCTTATGTAAATACCTTTTGTCAGCAATGGGAGACAAAGCTACTTCGATCTGGCATACAGTCTTTGTGATCGCTACTATCAATTCTAATCTATTCTCTCATGGTAGGTCTAATACTCAGTAGGCACAGTCTATAATGACTGTGGGTAATTTTCAGTGCTACCACATGCGTAAAAGCGGTTTTGGCTCCAACGGATAATAGAATAGACTACATCTTAGGTCTAAGGCCTATAAACTCTTGAATGGGGGTTGGGAACAATTCATCCTTAAAGTATCCAATACGTTTTTCATTTTCATCACTGAATAGAGGATGATCCTTGGGGATAGTCAGAAAAATCGTAGAGATGGTTATTCCGGTTAATATCTCCACAGATATCAGGAGTTTGAATTTCATAAGCCCTTGAATCAGTATAAATGAAGAGAAGTAACGCTTTTTCCTCATATTGGTTTTCAATATATTTATAATGGAGCTCATGCATAAGTAGTTTTGACAGCTCTATGATAGAGAAACCAACGTATATAGGTTGATTCGTTATAATGCAACTCTTTACACGCTCGATAATCATCAGATCTTCACAAAAAATCTTTCTAGCTTTATAAGCTGGGGATGAAACCAGGGCACGCTTTGGAGAATTCACTAATTCAATATTCACTCGATTTCGAAGATTCTCCATTGTGCTTCCAAACGCAGCATTGATAAGAAGTTTAAACAAATCCTTCTCAAAATTAGTCTTCGCCAACATTTTCTTATATGTATTGAATTAAATACTGGGCGGAATATCTGTATTGAATTGAATACCAACCACGGTTCTGTGGAACTCTAGTGCTCCACGAACTTATGCTAGGAATTCCTCGAGAACTTTCAAAACCTTGTGAATAAAGTACAGTTTGTCACCTTTTCGTATTGAGTAAAAATATTTAAATTATTACATGTTTAGTAGGATGTATTAATAAAATAATAAAGCGTTTTGAAAGTTTAACTTGGCGTAATACTTAAACTCCAGTGATACTTGAAATTTAAACAGCGAAAATTTTACTTGGAAAAAGACATTTTGCTAAAACAGAGATTTTTTGTATTCAATTGGCATTAATGAACATTACCAGCATTCCCATCAACTACTCATAGGATTGTCAAATAACTTTTTTGAAAAAAGAAATAAAGTTATTATATATTATTCTTAATTACAACACCTAAAGATGTGAATCTGTCATAAAACTACAATATGTAACTTGTTTTTTGTTAACAGTTTTATGAAAAGCAATTATTTTAAAACAAAATGCTTATAAAATAATACACACTGTTTGCTTGTATCTAGTAAGTCCTATGTAAAGTAAAAATGTTTGTAATTTTATTGTTAACAGTTATCAATAAATAGAAATGGGCAATAAATTATATGTTAATATTTTATGCTGCTTTGTACGTCTCTTTTATAATCCCATATTTTCGAATCTTATGTCAGACAAGAAAGGATTTTGGGTGCTTTCACGAAATATTTAAAGAATTCCGCAAGATTTTACGAAATATTTCAAGAGTTCTGCCATCAGAAAAGGTTGGGAATCGCTGTCATATGGTACCTAAAAGAAATATATGTCTTTTTGGAGACTAGCGGATATCCGCGTTACTCATGATTTAAAATATGCCATTTCCTGCAGTTTTCTAAACACAACATTTATAAAGGAGCTTTCATATGGTGGAAAATACACTTCACTTTTGATGAAAATATGAAACATTTTATTCTCTTTTGCTTAATTCTTACTGTCATACGAAATTTCGAAAACATCAGAATATATATTTTGAGAACAGGAAAGAGAAATCCCTCATTGGGATTTAATCCTGAATTCATTACCTTTGGGCAATTTTGAGAAGTAAATGTTTCAACGAAATTTTTTTACCTTAAGTGAAAAAACGGAAGTGGTAACCCTCGGTGAAACTCCTGATCCCCCCCTTTAAAATTTGATGCTAAATTCACCTCAGTAATCATTTAAGCTATGCATAGCCAATCTTGAGAAACGTGTGTTTCAAGTAAAATGAATATTTTTAAACCGGGAGTGGAGATCTTTAGTGAACCTCCTAATAACCTTCGGAACTTGATTTTGATTCTATAACAGTCATCATCTAATTTTAATCTATAGTAGATCTTGAGAAATAGATGTTTCAAGAAAAACTTTTCAATGAAAACTATAGTATTCTAAAAGTTTTGCCGCCAGTAAAGCACACTGCTCCTATTTATAAAGGAATTCCCTAAAAATATGAACTATTTGTCAACATATACACTATTTGTCAACATAAGCCAAAGTGAAGACGTGAATTGTGAGATGTAAGATAGTTAAACTTATGATAAAGGATTGCAATCAGTAATTGTTCTCATCTTTCCCAGCTAGTCCGACTCCGACCAAAATAATAATAAATAATTAAAAATGAAATAAATAAAAATTAATTAATAAATGAATTAACAAAATACTAAAATTATAAAAAATAAATATAAAATTAGGATTCATGCTTTCCACATCGTTTGTTTTCAACTCATATTTTTACTTTCTTTATATACATAGTAGGTATAATGTATAAGGAAAGTATTGTGATGGGGGGGGGGGGGGGGTCGACAATTCGAATTAGAATTTTCGACGGGAGAACAATTTCAAGCATCCCTGAATACGAATGAGGTGATGTTTGTGTATGTGTGTGTGTCAGTGAATCTGTGGAGACGATATCTAACAATCGAATGAAGCAATTCGAACGGGATTTAGTACAACAATTACAATTCGTAAATACTGGAAGCCTTATTTTTAAAAGCAATCGAATGTTCAGAGCCCCACTAAATTTTCAAGTGAAATTTTGAAAAAATCATCAAAAAATCAGAACCGTACATAGAGTTCAGCAAATAATTATTTCTTTTGTAATTTTACATTAGAAAACGATTGACATAAACTTTAGAAGGCTAGCATGAACTGATTTTGAGACACTGTTCATTTTCCAAATATATGTATCAAAAGGTCACAAAATAAAAACATCTGATGTGGGCAGCACAAGACTTTCCTTATATAATGCAATGAATTCACTCCTTTTACAATAAAAAAGCAATGTATATAAGATCTTCTGCACTGTGTTTTTAAAGTTAAATTATACATTTCGCGATTTTCCGGATGATAACATATCAAACTATTTATAAGTGCCCAATTAACTTAGATTTTTCAAACTCTAAATTAACAATAACCAATATTGATGGCATCCTCAATAAGTAATATAGTCCATATATTAAAATATTTTAGTAATTAATTCATCAATTAGGCGTCATTTTTATTAATTTAGCGTCATTTATGCAATTTTGAAGAAATTTTAGTCAATCT
This sequence comes from Amaurobius ferox, assembly GCA_951213105.1. Classification (NCBI taxonomy): domain Eukaryota; kingdom Metazoa; phylum Arthropoda; class Arachnida; order Araneae; family Amaurobiidae; genus Amaurobius; species Amaurobius ferox. The sequence goes on from OX578142.1 coordinate 40,499,219, forward strand.
GTGGCGAAATATGGCCAATTTGGTGATATTATGCTAGATTATTCCCCAAGTTTGCTAAATACATCACCAAGTGTTACAAACAGAGAGAAGAGCATTTCTTATATATTAGAATGCATGCCCGTCAATATGGCGGAAATCACAATTTGGAAACTATTACTTCTTATATGGCGTTATTTTTATCAATTTGGCGACATTTTTGTCACTTTGGCAACAATTAAAAAAAAAACCAAGTTGGCGACGTTTAGCTAAATTTCTCGCCAAGTGTTACAGACGGACGGAGAAATTGGTTATTCTCATAGTCTAATCTTATGTTCTTTCTAAGATAATGAAAGTTCCTCTATTAGTCGTCATTTCATTGATTCATCGTCAGTTTCATCAATTTAACGAATTTTTAGCAATTAGGTGACATTTTCGTCAATTTGGCAACATTTGAAAAGTCACCAAGTTGGAGATATTCCGAAAAATTCGTCACCAAAATTTTATCTAAACGTTACGGACGGAAAAATAGGTTATTCATATAATACTCGCAGATTCTAATATTCATTCAAAGATATTATATAGAGTTTACATATATTAGATATATATTATAGAGTTTACTTATTTATTTTGGGGGTCAGCCTTTTCGTTTGACCAGCTGCTCTCCTCGGAATAGGAAACAGGACGTAGGTTAGTTTTCTTTAGATATCATTTTCACCGAAAGATGTAACGTTTGTCCGTTTTCAGACGGATCATAGGGTTTTCGGCCAGCTTTGAATTAGTGCCCGAAAGCATATCAGTTTCGCAGGGGCTTGAGAAGGGGCTTTTTGTTTCTGGAAGGCCTAAAGCCAATGACGATGCTTTGTGGACGTGGGGTTAAGACCCTGAATCCAATGAGATAGTTGTAGGCGCCTCAGGGGCGTGTTTTAAAATCTTGGAGAGAGAGAGAGAGAGTTTTCTGAAATTTGAAAAAAGAGGGAAGAGAAGGTTTTGTGTTGTGAGTTAAAAAAGACGTGCTCCCCATCATGGTCCTCTGAAAAGAGAGAAGCTGTATAATTGCAAGTGATGTTGGTGAGTTCCACATTTAAGGGCCTGTGCCTGATTTGTATCTTTTGTCTCTTTCTCCCTCTCTAAATAAATAACTACTAATTAACGCCAATTAAATATCTACTTGTTAACTCCAAATAACTAATTTACTAGTAAAAGTCAGATGTTTTCATGATAGCTTACCATCTGTTCCAATTAGTCTATGAGACTCCTTACCATTGTTTATTTTCCCTTGTTATTAGAATGGATGATCAATACATTCATGTTAAGAGGAGCATTTTGTGTATTGTGTTATTTGTACATAGATTTAAATATTGTAAATAAATTAATGTTATTATTTAAAAACACGGCCTTATTCTTTTTCGCGCTCTTACCGGGCGTGTCCTAAAAAGGAAGTTACCTTAGGACACGCTCCATTTGTTCGTCAAATATCGTGTCCACAGACTTGCTTACACACACAGACATCTCCTCAAATAATGTTTGATTCGTGTTCAGGGATGGTGAGGTCAGGATTCGTGTTGAGGGATCCCCCGTCAAAAATTCGAATTCGAAATTTCGACCCCATCACCATACTTTCCTTATACATTATACTATGTATATAAGAAAAAAAAATATTTGCTATTTTGAAATATATCCACTTTTCATATGTAATACTATGCGATAAATTTGTTAACGTCATTCACATTTATCCAGCTCATTCCATTCACGAGAAAATATACTTTAGGTAATAGTTTTGCATTTGGATGCAAATAGTCATTTATCTACTATAGGAATAACCTATTTCTCCGTCCATAACGCTTGGCGAAATTTTGGCGACAAATTTGAAGGAGCAATGCGAACTTGGCGAATTTTTTTAAATGTTGCGAAATTGAAACCTACCAAATTTATAACATTTGGTAGTGCAATTCAAAGCTGAAGACACTGTGACGTGGATCTTATTTTTCATTTTTTCACTGAAGAAGTAAATGATTAGAAGTAATGATAAGAAGGAGATGAAAGAAAGAAGTAAATAAGGAAAGTCACGTGTTGCCAACATCAGGTTTTACTTTCCTTATATACATAATGTATAAGGAAAGTATTGTGACGGGATCGAACATTCGAATTCGAGTTTTCGACGAGAGAGCACGTTTCAAGTATCCTGGATCACGAATCAAACATTTTTGAGGTGATGTCTGTGTGTGTATGTGTGTGTGTGTGTGTGCCAGTGAGCCTGTGGAGATGATATCTCACGAACGAATGGAGTGATTCGAATGAAATTTGGTACAAAAATCACAATCCGTGTTTACTGGAAGCCAATTGCTTTTAAAAGTAATCGAATGTTCAGAACCCCTCTAAATTTTCGAGCGAAATTTTGAAAAAATCATCAAAAAATCAAAATCCTTAATAAAGTTACACAAATAGACATTTCTTATGCAATTTTTCCTTAGAAAACGATTGACATAAACTTTAGAACTCTAGCATGAACCCTTCTCGAAATGTTGTACATTTTTCAAAAAAATTATCGAAAAATTAAATAAATTAAAAAAAGATAGTAATTGTTGAGAAACATGTTCACTTTTCATATGTAATATCATGCGATAAATTTGATGACATCATTCTCGTGGATCTAGCTCGTTCCATTCATGAAAAAAGATACTTTGAGTAATACTTTTGTATTTGAATACCAAAAGTCATTTATCTGCTATAAGAATAACTTATTTCTCCGTCCATAACGCTTGGCGAGATCTTGGCGACGAATTTAATGGAATGTCGCCAACTTGGCAAATTTTTAAAATGTTGCCAAATCAACGAAAATCTCGCCAAATGGATAAAAATGACGCTAAATCAATGAAAATTACTACAAATTGTCGAAAATTCAATAACTTGGAAAGAATATAAATATCTACTATAAGAAAAAGCTATTATTTTTACTGTAAAAGTAGTACATTTATTGCATTATATAAAGAAAGTCATGTGCTGCCCACATCAGATTTTTTTATATAGCAATTATAATGTTTGTTAAAGTGAAAAATTTAAAAAAGGAGTGTACGTGTACAACTCAAAGATATGAACAATCATTTTATACTAGGGGAATAAAAACTGGAAGCTTCTACAATAACGGATAGATTTGTTGAATTGTTCATTGTTGAAAGATATTGCAATCCGACCCAATACCCAAACTAGCCTACTTTCCAAATTGCTTGTGTTTCTCCTTCATTTGCATTTTTTTTTATCTGGCAACCCTTTCTGGTCACTTCTGGTCTAATATAATCTCGTTATTCGCACCCCCCCTCCCTCCTATTCCTAGAGCGAGAAAAACCTATTCATGACGAGGATATTAGAAACAGTTTTTGCCATCATTAACCAAATTGAAATTTTTCATTCGCCTGGGAAAGGCAAACACGGAAAATAAACCACCTACCACTCTACAAAACAGCCGACTACCACTGTCTTCCCCGCTTCCGCGAACTCAACTACCCGCGCCGAAGAAACAGAAAAATGAGCCTCCCCATTTTGCCGGTGGCTACCCACATCACATGAATTGCAGATGGATTGAAAGTGGAGGGGTTGCGTGAGTACAGTTAGATGTAAAGTAAATCTATCAACAGATCATTAACGTATCCACTAGTGCGTGTGGGGGTGCTTCAAGGTTAAAACGGTAGGGGAAAATGTGAACTGCAGAGACGATGTATTTACGGAGGTACTTGGGGATTTATTCTGAGAAAAGTATGCTATAAATTTGACTCGAGAGGGTCTCATGAGGTCAGTGACAGATTACCCATAAAACACATGAGGCATGTACCTAAGGGCCCCGGACCTAGGAGGGCCCGAAAGGATCCTCTATTTTAATATTTTAGCTAAAAATTAAATCTCAATCTATTTAATTAATTGTAATTCAAATAAGTATTAATAATTAAAATGCATTGAACATGAATTTGTCAAGAGCATTAATCTTTTAGAATTAATTAATAAATTTGCTGCTTCTAAAATACACAAAGTATTGTACGTGTATTGTATTTTTTATGCAATATCATATTATAACAAGAAATATCAATTATGCATGAAGCATTATTTATAAAACCTTTCCAACTGAAATGCAATGGTATTTAAACATCTCTAAAATGGGATACATTCATTTTTTTTTAATTATTACAGAACTACAATAACTTATTTTACTTGAAAACGTAAAACTTCATCGAAAAAAAATGAACTTTATTCAAATGACGTCTTCGAAATATAAATCATCTGGCTCTCTACGTAAAAGCAGTGAATATTTCATTCATAAACTTTTATTCCAGACACCCAGAGTTAAATAACTTTGTGTGAAAAAAATTCAGCAATTCTTATACAACTCATTTTACAACCCCTTGTTTACATTCTGCATATGTTAAAATTAGGATTCGTTGCGTTGGAACAGAATATAGATGCACAGAAATTATGCAAAAAAAAAAAAAAGAAAGAAAAGAAATCGGTTTTAGGCAGGATGCAACACTAAATATAAATTTAAAAGAACTTTAAAAATCCTGTTTAATACGTTTAATACATTGGGGAAAATAATGGATGGCATATTTCATTTTGAAGTGAGTCGAGTGATTTCTTCATATAATATGGGTTTAATTAATATTTTAATTTTTAATTAAAAAACTACCAAACATATTTTGCTCAATTTTTTTTTATATATTTTATGGGGTAATTTAAATATTTTCTAAAATTTTCAAAGCAATTTGTTAATTTTAATTTTGTTTAAAAAATGTTTGATAAAGTAGGTCCCAAAGTCAATGTATTTCACTTTTTCAACCCGGGTTCGATCCAAAACTAATCGGGTGATATTATTCATTTACATTCCCATGTGTCCCACAGACGATCTGAACAACATACTAAAATTTCATTTTGATAATGTCATTTTTACGGCAGTTATCGTGCAAACAGACAAACGGACAGACAGAATTAACAAAGTCATAAACACTTTTCAACTGTGTTGTAAAGTTTTAAAAATGCATCAAATAAATAAACTTGTAGGAAAATTTCTGGAAATGTTCACTTAACTCCTTCAAAAATCATTAAAAATGTACAAAGGGCCCCAATTGTAATGTGTTTTGGGGCCCCGGAATACAATAATCAATCAGTGCTTGAGGTGGATTATTCAGCCATTCTTTAGTAATGCAAGAAATGCGCTTCAACGTTTAGAACCAAAAGAAGGAGACAGAAAACTTTCACAAGGGGAGCAAGTTTTTTCATAATTAAATTCATTTTTTTTATTAAATATTAATTCGTAATAATTTTTAAATAGTAGCGGACGGGTGCAAAGTGGCCATATTTTATTATTTCATCTTTATTGTACTGCTACCACCTTTTGAAATGATGTAAACCAGTTTGTTTGAAGTAGGTTTTTTTTAAGCTGACCCCAAACGACTTAGATACGCTTAATAATGATTTGCATTTAAAAAGTGTTTTTTATGGACTCCTAATATAACGTGTGATTTTTTAGGCTTATTATTGACTAGCAGCATACCCGTTCTTCGTTCGGAGTATATAATATATAATATAAAGAAACTAAACATTCACAATCATGTGCAAATTCGTATAGTATACTAAATGACAATGTTAATCAAATTATTCTGTTAAAATATTTAGTTTAATGTTCCTAAAAATAAGTTTAAGAATATCTGTCCTCGCTATACAAAATTATCTTCACGGGCAGATCTGAGAAATAAAATATCCTGGCCCTGTCTGTAAACAAATTCACAAAAAATATGAAATTGAATCAATATATGCAAATTAAAATTGTATGAGACATGTACTACTTATATTCGCGAATATTATAAAATATGCCCTGATTTAGTAGATTACACGTATAAATTGAAAATATCTATAAACTCGTAATTTTACCTGAAGACAGTAATTTATTCCAATATATGCCAAAATGAAAGCGCTAAAATTGTTTGGCAAGTATATATGTACTCGTACTACTTATACTGTCGTAGGTTAGAAGATATGCTCGTGTGTTAGTAGAAGATTAACCGTATTATAATATGAGCCTCAATAATCTTTGCCAAAATAAAATAGACGACGTAATAAACTTAAAATATCAATAATCCCCATAATATATATTTATATCAGAATTAACTCCAATATATGCCAATATATGTCAAAATATATGCCAATATACCTGTACTATTTATATTCTCGTTGATTAGAAGATATACCCGTGAATTTGTAGAAGATTACCCGTACTAAGTAAAATATATAAATTTCAACAATTTTTGTCAAAATAAAACAATGCCGTAATAACTTGAAAATATCAATAATGTTAATGTTTAAACCTGAAGACCGTACTTGATATTATCCTGTCAAAAATGTAATATCAATGAAATTTATTTTATAAACATATCTTTATTATTAAATCTGAAAAAAATTTAATAAAAATCATCTGCGGCATAACAACATATTGGATTTAAATCCATTCCTAAGCGTCATGATATAATTTTTTTCAAATAAATTGATGAAAAGAATATCGTCTGCATAATGCTACCTCTGTGGAAGTTTTAATTGTGCGTTTTAAATTAATATCTGGACAACCCCTGGTCCTAGAAACTCGAAACATGGACTAAATTTTAAGTGAGGTTAAGTCTACCAAAAAATTTCATTCAATTAGGTACAGCCGTTCTGCCGTCATGATGAGACAAACATACAGAAACTTAACATTCACAATTATGTGTAAATTCCAATAGTATTCTAAATGACTTTGTAAATCAAAATATTCTATTAAATTTTTAATTTAATTCTTTTAAAAAACGTATAGGAATCTCTGGGCTCGTTATACAAAATTATCTTCACAGGCAGATCAGAATATAAAAGTTTCCTGATCCAGTTGATAAACAAATTTAGAAAAAATATTTTTTAATTTTCACGAAACGACAGAGATTATCTAGAAAATTGTATTTAATCATGCAAAATATTGAATTTTCATTAATTCGGTGTCATTTTGATGAATTTGGCAACATTTTATCAATTTGCTGATATTTACGTCAATTTAGCGAAATTTTAAAAATCGCCAAATTTATCGCAAAGGGTGACTGGCAGTCCCACATAGAACTGGCAGTCCCACATAGAACTGGCAGTTCCACATAGTGACAAATTGACGAAACATCATCACAATACTATCCCCTAACAATACACAATTAATTTCATTTATTTAGCGCAGTGCTCTCAATTTCAATATATTTTTATGGATTTGCAAACATTTTAATTAATTTGGCGAAATTTTAAAAATTCGCTAAATGTGTTACTAAGTAGGATGGTTGGACTGACAGACAAATGCTACCGAAACATCATTTCAGTACTTTCTCCTAACAAAGCAAAATTAATTTCATTGATTTAGCATCGTATTTATCAATTTGGAGACATTTGTGTCAATTTGACAACGTTTAAGAAAAGTTGACAAGTTAGCGATATCCCGCCAAATTCGTAGATCTGAATTTGCAGATCTAAAGAATATAACATCCTTCTCCCGTTTGCATATACTAAATGAAAACACTAAAATTATATTAGAAGATATACACTTCCACTCTTATTTTGTTTCAACAATCGGCTAAATGAGTTTATTAGATAAACACAATATATAAGTTTGAAAACTCTTGTCAACATGAATGAAAGTGATGTACGCAGTCCGTAATTAATATAATTTAAAAAAATCAAACCTTTCATTTATAAGATATATTTTTATATTTATTTATTAATTATTCAAATCGAAAATATAATAATAAACATTAACAAACACATTTGATTTAATTGCGTTGAAAAACAATATGATATAAGAAAGAATCTTCCTCATAAAATGCTGATAAATAAATAACTATTATGATTTCTTATTACTTTCCATTTTTGAATAAGAGCCCCATGAAAAATACTTCATGGTGATAGAATTTTCATTTCAATTCATGTTATTCAATTCCACACTTATTGTAAATTTGCTTACAAAAGGGCCAGGATGTTTTATTCTTTAGATCTGCCCATGAAGATAATTGTGTATGCTTGAACAGATATTCTTAAACTTCTTTCTAGGAGCGTTAAATTAAATATTTTGCAGAATATTTCGATTAAAAATGTAATTTACTATACTATAGGAATTTCTACATGATTGTGAAAATATCACATTGCTTGCACATGATTTAAAAATCTGCGATTTTCAAAATCACTAATAAGCACAATAACTTCCAACCAAACTCAGAGATATAATTTTCTTCAAATAAATTAGCTTAAAAAATATCCTCTGCATAATACTATCTCTGCAGATGGTTTAATTATTCGTTTTTAATTAATATCTCGATAACCCCCCCCCCTCTTAGAAACTCGAAACATGGACTAAATTTTAAGTGGAGCATTTTCAGGGCTACCCGTAGAAATTCAATGAATTCTGTCCAGACGTTCTCCCGTGATGATGAGACAAGCAAACACATAGCCAGACAAGACAGATTTTCAATTTTATTTACATAAATTAGCGGCATGCCCGTTCTTCGTACGGAGTATATAATATAAAAAAAATTAAAATTCACAAGCATGTGCAAATTCCTGTAGTATACTAAATTACATTTTTAATCAAAATTTTTTGTAAAATATTTAATTTAACGCTCCTAGAAAGAAGTTTAAGAATCTCTGTTCTCACTATACAAAATTATCTTCACGGGCAGATCTGAAGAATAAAACATCCTGGCCCTTTTGTAAGCAAATTTACAAAAAGTATGGAATTGAATAAATATATGCAAAATAAAAGCGTTAAAGTTATATCAGACCCGTACTACTTATATTAGAAGATAGGATCTGTATTAGTAGATTACATGTATAAATTGAAAATATCAATAAACCTGAATTTAATAATTTTAAAATAACTTAATTTTTAAACCTGAAGACAGTAATTGATTCCAATATATGCCACAATGAAAGTGACAAAATTGTGTTGGCCGTACTACATATAATGTCGTAGATTAGAAGATATACACTTGCATTTGTAGAAGATTACTCGTACAACGTACAATATCTGAGTTTCAACAATTTTTTCCGCAATAGAACAATGGCATAATAAATTGAAAATATCAATAATCTCTTAATTAATAATCCCCGAAAATATCAATAATAATAATGTTTAAACCTGAAGACCGTAATTGATATTATCCAGTCAAAAATGCAATGCCAGTGAAATTTATTTTATATACATAAAATTATTTATATTATTTTATATACATACATTGTTCAAATCGGAAAATATTTAATAAAAATCGTCTGTGGTATAAACACATTGGATTTAAATCCGTTGTTAAGCGATATCATTTGCTTCAAATAAATTGGTGGAAAAAATATTGTCTGAATAACGCTATCTCTATGGAAGGTTTGGTGACATTTTCGTCAATTTAGCGATATTTTAATAATCACCAAATTTATCGCAGTGGGACTGTATAACTGACAGCCCTACTTGGCGACAAATTGACGAAACATCATCTCAATACTATCCCCTAACAAAACACAGTTAATTAAATTTATTTAGTACAATTTTATCAATTTCAAGGTATTTTTATGGATTTACAAATATTTTTATCAATTTTGTGACATTTTAAAAATTTGCTAAATGTATTACTAAGTAGGACGGTTGGATTGAAAGACAAATGCTAACGAAACAGCAATTTAGTACTCTATTCTAACAAAACAAAATAAATTTCATTAATATAGCGTCGTTTCTATCAATTTGACGAAGTTTCCGTTTATTTGGCAACATTAAAAAAAAAGTTGCGAAGTTAGCGATATCCCGCCAAATTCGTAGATCTCAATTTGCAGATCTGAATAAAACATCCTAATCCCGTTTGTTTAGACTAAATGAAAACACTAAAATTGTATTAGAAGTTATACCCGTTTTACTCTTTTTCTGTTTCAACAATCGACTAAATGAATTTACTGGCTAAACGCAATATATGAATATATTAGGTAAACACAATATATAAGCTTGAAAATTCTTTGCCAAAATAAATGAAAGTGATGTATGCAGTCCACAATTTATATAAATAAAAGAAAAATCAAACCGTTCATTTATAAGATATATTTTTATATCCAGTTATTTATTATTCAAATCGAAAAAATAATAATAAACATTAACAAACACATTTAATTTATTTGCGTTGCCGAGCAAATTGATATAACATAGAATTTTCCTCATAAAATGTTAATAATTAAATAACCATTTTGATTTCTTAATGCATTTGATTGTTGAGTAACAGCTTATGAAAAATAAACCATGGTGGTGGATTTTCGATTTAAATTTATGTTTCAAACATTCATGCTTTCAGGAAGTGACTAATTAGTGCAAAAATCTCCTACCAAACTCAGAGATAAAATTTTAATTCACGTTCACGTTTTAAGCAACCGATTTCCAACCTTTGCGTTTGGAGGAATCAGGGAGTTAGAGAGTAGAACTCCTAAGAAATTGATTCGTTTTGCATTAATATCTCAAAACTCCTGGTCGAACATGGACGAACATGGACTCGAAACATGGACTAAATTTTAAGTGGGGCTATTTCAAGGCTACCCACAATATTTCATCAAATTCGGTTCAGCCGTTCTCTCGTTATGATAAGACAAACAAACAGACAGACAGGCAGACAAATTTTCAATTTTATTTATATAGATTAAACTTTCAATTTTATTAGTTTTTAATCAGTAATAATAGAAAGTTAATGTTTTATACTATGGAAATTCATTTTTTGAACATTGACAATAACAATGTTCATAGATTTAGTGTTAGTGGTTTATAGTTACAATGAGGTCCAGGCGGACAAGGTGGCAAGCAATATCTATGAATACTATGATTGATAATGAATATGAGGAAAGATCTATTGTGAACGAAATAGTTAATAAATCGTTTGCTGGGGGTGGGATAGCCCAGTGGTTAAGGCATGGGGATTGTTCTTGGAGGACGCGAGTTCGATTCCCGGCTCTTACTAAATTATTCCGTGTTTACGCAGAGTACAGGAAGGTTAAATCTGTGGGTCCGCACGTTCTTCCGAGAGGTTGGGGACAGAGGAAGGAGGGTACAGTTCCTTTAGACCTCGCCCCCAATGGATTCCGGTTTAAATTGGGTGGCAAAGTTTGGGCCGTCCAACAGATATCTTACATCTTTGGGTAAGACGAACAGTGTGTGTCGAAAAAAAGTAAGATCGTTTGGTTCTACTCTACTTTTTATGCATATCTTTGCATTTTCTTTATTTAGTCCTTGCCCAAAGCATTCTGCTAATTTCCTATTTAGTGCCATCTTTGTATTTAACAAGATCAATAATGCATATAGCATTGATTATGAAACACTTGCCAACTGAAATACAATTTTATTTAAACATCTCTAAAATGCGATTCATTCAGCGGTAATATTTTTAAAATTATCACAATACTACAATAATTTATTATATTTAACTTAAAACTTTATTATATTTAACTTAAAATAATGAACTTATTCAAATGACGTCATTAAAATATAAATCGCCTGGCTCTCTATGTAAAAGCAGTAAATATTTCATTCATACACTTTTATTCCATTCTTTTCATTCATCACATTACTACAGTAATTTATTTTACTTAAAAACTTAAAACCATGGAGGTAAAAGTATTTTATCTCTATACTTAGAACTTCATCGAAAAAGTCTGCTATAAAATCGTCTGCTGCTCTATGTAAAATCAATAAATGTTTCATTCATATCAGCTATATTGCAGACTCCAAAGCAAAATAATTTTGAGTTAAAGAAATTCAACAATTTTTATACAACTCATCTTACACTTGATGTGTTTATATTCTCCATAAGTAAAAAATAATCAAAGTTTGAGGATCATTTAAACTGAAATATATTGTAATTGCGATGTTTCAGAATATAGATGCACAGAAATTAAGCAAAAATAAAGCTGTTTCAGGACGGATACAACACTAAATATAAATTAAACAGAACTTTAAAAATCACAATTTTGACACAAGATGGATGGCATAGATCATCTAATATATTGCAATTGCATTGTTTCAGAATTTAGATGCACAGAAATTAAGCAAAAATAAAGCGGTTTTAGAACGGATACAATACTAAAAATAAATTTAAAAGAATTTTAAAAATCACGATTTTTAAATATGCCAAGATAAAAATAAAATATGCCAACATGGATGTCATATTTTATTTTGAAATGGGTCAGTGATCTTTTCATAAAATATGGATGTAATTATTATTTTAATTTTTATTTAAAAAACTACCGCATATATTTTGCTGAATTTGTTTTTTTTTCATATTTTTTATGGGGTAATTTGAATATTTCCTAATGCTTTCGAAGCAATTTGTGAATTATAAATTCGCTTAAAAAATGTTTAAAAAATTAGGTCCCATAGGGTTCAATGTATTTCATTTTTTCATCCCGGGTTCAATCCAAAACTAATTGGGTGGTATTATTCATTTATATTCTCATATGTCCCACTGACCGTTTGAACAACATACTAAAATTTTATTTTGATAAAGTCGTTTTTACGGCAGTTATCGTGAGAACGGACAGATAGACAGACAGCACGAACAAAGTCATAAACACTTTTCAACTATGTTGTAAAATGTTAAAAATGGAAATATTGTACTGTTTATATACTTAATACGAACTGCTTTTATGTTTTATTTTTATTAATTTACATATTGTGTGAATGAATGAATGCTTTACATTTTTAAGTGTTTTAATTTTTTTTATTTCATTTTACATATTGGCCATTTGATAGGACTATATTCATGTACTTCTTATATAACGCATAATCAATAAAGAACTGCATTCATTCAAAAAGTAAATCCACATAAATCATAATATTGGTTATTAGTATTATTTTAATTGATTAGTAGTATTATTAGGCGATGACTTGTAAACTCAATACTGTAACTTTTTCATGCAAATAAACACGCTAGAGGATCTGAAAACATAATGTAACATTAGGTTTTAAATAAAATTATATTTAATTTATAATTTGTAAACGGATCTCAAATAAAATCTACTTTCTGTGTGTTCGGATAGATTAATTAAATGTATAAATCACAAGCAAACCGCAAAAATTAATGTTTTCATTTTTTATATCATTGACAACATCGGCAATTAATATTGCGGCGAATAGAGAAAAGTCATAAAAAGACTTACTATGTATGGGTAAATGATGCCGTTCGTTGTCTTCAAACCCTTCGCTCGAAGCAAAGTGGTTTGGGACGTTTTTCTATAATTCTCAGCGTGATAAAACATTCTTGATAACTTCGACCTCAGCTGTGCATGCGAATATAATTTTCTCTAATCTCGTCCTCTTCTCAAAGTTCTGGATGTGTGGGTGGTTACTCCCTGTACCTCTAATTGGCTACAAGTGTCCCTTCTTGACGCTTCTCATTCGCTGTTTTTTCTGTGGTATGCGAACAGCACAGCACCCCTAGTAAGGATAACCTGAATTAGACTTTGCTGGTGCAATTTTCTTCCCTCGTGATTTCCCCCCAACGTCTTAAATACAGGGGGTTGGAAAACTCGGGAGGGATTAGAATTTAATTTCTTTTCGGTGGGTTGTTTCCATCAAGCTGACCCATTTAATCCTTACATTAGTGTTTGAGTATCTTGTTCTTTCTTTGTTTGGATCCAGAATTGTCCTGTGGCGGTATATGGCATTTTAATTCCTCTTTTGTTATTGAATGTTTCTTCCTTTAATGATTGAATTAGGAATGTAATTCCTAGCCTAACAATTATTTTAAACAATTTTTTCTTTGAATCACCACTCTAACCTTCCGTTCCCTAATTCGTAAATAAAATAAGCATTTGTGAACCAAGGTATTATTAATTGATAATTTTAGGTTATTCAATGCTACCAAATACAGCAATGTCCAAAGTAAATACAGCAATGCACGAAGCGCTGTTAAATAAATTCGAAGTGAATTATATTAAGAAATACAAAAACTAAGATATAATGTTTGCGTTTTCTTATGAGAAATCAGTCGTATTTCAAAACACGACCAAATCAGCCAAAAGCAGATTTTTGATTATAGCATTACGATATTGATTTTGAATGTCTGTATTTACGAGTAGATACAAAAGTTTTCAAAATTCAACAGAAGTAGTAAATTCATCAGGAAATGTGGAGATAATAGTTACATCAGGACATTTTAATAAGTGTAGATTGTTTTGATTACGGTCATTTTTCACTGGCGAAAGGAAAATTCTATATGATATGATAGATCTAACCTATTCATTCTAATCAACTGAAACTATAGCAATATGCTTACTAATGGATATGCTTAAACAAGACAGATCAGTCATGCATAAAGAATTAATTATGGAACACTTTCCATCTAAAATGCAATTTTATTTAAACATCTAAAATGCGATATATACAGCGGTAATATTTTTTAATTATACAGAACTACAATAATTTATTTTACTTTAAAACTTAAAATTTCATCGAGAAAAAAAGAACTTTAGTCAAATGACGTCATCGAAATATAAATCGTCTGGTTCTCTACGTAAAAGCAGTGAATATTTTATTCATACACTTTTATTCCAGAGTTAAATAATTTTGCATGAAAAAAAAATCAGCAATTCTTGTACAACTCATCTTACAATCGTTTGTTTACATTTTGTATTAATTAAAATTAGCTTCGTTGTAGAAATACGCAAAGTGCGATAATTATTTAAACTTAAGTATAGTTACTTAATTGCGTTGGCGCAGAATATAGATGCACATGTGCATCTAATAATGCAGGTAATATACAAAAATAGAGTGGTTTTAGGACAGATGCAATACTAAATATAAATTTAAAAGAACTTTAAAAATCACGATTTTGACTCTGGGAAAAAAGATGGATACCATAATTCATTTTGAAGTGGGTCACGTAATCTTTTCATATTATATGGGAGTAATTATTATTTTAATTTTTATTTAAAAACTACCGAACATATTTTGCTGATTTTTTTTTTATATATATTTTAGGGGAGAATTTGAATATTTCCTAAAATTTTCGAAGCAATTTGGGAATTTTAACTTCGCTTAAAAATTGTTCAAAACATTAGGTCTCATGGGGTTCAATATACTTCAGTCTTTTAACCTGGGTTCAATCCGAAACTAATTGGGTGATATTCATTTACATTGTTCCACAAACCATCTCAACAGCATACTAAAATTTCGTTTTGATAAAGTCATTTTTACGGCAGTTATCGTGCGAACGGATAGACAGACAGAATGAACAAAGTCATAAATACTTTTAAACTATGTTACAAAGTGTTAAAAATGTGTATTATTTTCCGCTTTCTCGATTTTACTCTAAAACTTAATTATCGGAGATTTATTAATTTTCATCCGTTATAACAGTTTCATTTGCTGTATAGCAGTTTTAACCTTAATTTTTTTTAATTTCATTTAAAAACATACATTAAATATTTGAAATTAATTAAAAGAAACATAATCAGAATTGGACGCAAATTAAGCATACAGCGATAAAAAGTGCATTTGTAGACCTGGCAATTTCAAATTCATGTTACTTAATCACTTAAAAATGAATATGTGTATAAATATGCATGCCTAACACTTAAAGTTTTAAATTAAAAAAATAATTATACGAAAAATTATTTTTGTCTGATTTGAAAATAAGTAGTATTTATGATTTTTCATAAATATTTTTTTGTGAAATGTATTTAAATGTTTTAAGTTTAGTGCATAGCAGCATTGTTTTGTTTACCTTTAGTGAAAAAAAAATCGTTTTTGGTGATTTAAGTTAAAAAACAATCTTTCGGATAGTGAATTCTATTAATTATTTTTTATGCATCTTCGAAATCATGTGTTTAATATGTTAATCAGCCAAGATAAGTATTTATAAAGCTGAAATATTTCCATATTAGTAATATGCAAATATTAAAGTATGAAAATTTTCGTTTAAAAACATGAAAATCAAAGTCATAGCAAAATGTAATTTCCAGCCTCGAAAACTTATTTCTCCCTTATCATTTGCAACCTTCCAGCCACTCAAGTATTGCACTGTATAAAATTACTATATAAAATCGTCTAACGTGTCTAACATCATTTCCTCTTTCCAGACCCTCCAGTAGACAAACGGTGACTTAGAAGGCTGAATCATTGCACCCTTGTAGTACTGACTACGGTACAGAACCGATTGCAGACGAATTTTCTATTTTTCTCTCAGAGGCGGAGAAAATGCGGTTTTCAAAAAATCTTTTCAGGCTCTCCAGAAGTCCCTTCGGGGACCTAGAAGGCTATATCTTTGCATATTTAGATTCTGTACCGTAGTCGATACTATAACGAAGCCGAATATTTTCAATTTACCTTCCAGGGGTGGAGAAAAGGGGGTTTCGCAAAATATTTCCAGATCTACCAAAAGTCCTTCCATTGACCTAGAAGGCTGTATCTTTGCACACTTATAGCATCGACTGCTGTACAGAACATAATGTAGCCGAATTTTCAATTTACCTGCCAGGGACGGATATAATGGGGGTTTCGAAATATATTTCCAGACCTCCAAAATATTTCCAAGTCCTCCAGAAGATCCTTAGTTTTTGCAGCATTTATAGCATCGACTACGGTAATAAACCTAACGGAGTAAAATTTTTGTTTTACTTCCCTCCCTCCCATACAACCCTTTAAAGAGCTGGGGAAGTGGGAATCTCGAAAAGTATTTTTAAACTCTCTAGAAACCCCTTTGAAAGCATTTGTTTGGAGATAGATCACAATATAATATGTTCAAGTCTTATCCAAACATATTTCTCCATTTGAAAACTCTACGGCTTATTTCACCAGGTTGTCCCCCAAAAAAACTAACGATATTTTTCTTCACCCTCTACATTGAAACATGGCGTTTAGTTTGCAAGTGACCTTGATTATTGGTAAATGGGCTGTAGTTATTTTCCTAATAACGCGATAACTTATTTTGACATCACCCTGCCAAACGACCTAATTCTGTCCGATGACAATATGTATTTTAGTGTGCCGTTGAACGTCGTATAGGACGTCTGGATATACTATAGTGGAGTGGGTTATTGGAAAAGTAACCGTAATTACCTTTGATATTATGTAAACATCGAGATTCGCACTTAATATACAAAGTGTTTTGTTTTAATAAGAAGAAAAATAACGCAAAACTTCTAGATAAAAATTTTAATGAAGAGACAGAATTAGCTTTTACAAATATAAGTACTTCTTTACACACATTCTTTAACAGATATCAGTCGGATAATACCGTCACCGAATACACAACTATTGATAAGAGCAATATTTCAAAAAAATTAATAGGAATAAGGATAAGAGAAATTTAACAAAGAACACTTGATAGAAACAGTCTTTCAAGAAAGTGAATAGGAAGACGTTTTAAAGAGTCACTTAATACACAACTCTTGATAAGAGTTGTCTGTCAAAAAGATGAATAGGATGGCCATTTGCTCCTCATACGACATTCTCCTCTAACGAGAAGTGCCCCTACATCTAATAAAAATCAATTTAGATTTTTAAATACATTATATTTCATTTCAAAGATACATAAAATCTTATATTTTATATTCAAATGAAGAAATATATATATAACAGAAAAGACAACATAAATGATACTAAAACAGTTCGTGTTATAAGAGCAGTCATAATTAATAAATGCCGAAATAATTTTATACGAATAGAGCAAACACAACTCAAATAATTGCGAACGATGGTAGCTCCACCTAGTAATATAAAAGGGAAGTAAAATAAAAAATAAATGCAGAAAATATAAACGCGAGGTGAGGTGCAAAAAAAAGAAGGAGACAGAGAAAACAATAATTAGATGTGGTCATGCCATAATTTCAAGGCACGTTGTGTCATAGACAAATTATTAACCAAATTGTTGAAAATTGTATTGATAAGGAAAACTTCAATGAAATCCAAAAGCACGATTGAATAAAAGAGGCAGAAGTAAAATCAAACCGATGACTAGTTGTCCAATCGTTATAAGAGACATTATATGATCACAGTGTATTCATACCAAGACAAAAACGCAATCAGGTTTTTATGAAAGGTGATGAACATTAATTTTTGAATGGTGGTGTAACATAATTTTTAAAAGGTTATGCACTTATCATTAATACATATTTATTTTGTAACACTGCATATCAACAAATTGTGCATTTGGTGTACAGAATGCGCAATGTTTAATTTATCCAATTTTCGATTTTTCATCAATCTTAAAGTGGCAAGGAAGCAAACTGGAACAGGCGAAATAGCCCGCCATATTCATTGTGGAACTCTTTGAATAATTAAAAATGTAAGGTGACAGAAATGATAAATAATGTAATAATGTTGAAAATGAAGTTGAAAGAAATTATAAATCAAGTTGAAAGTGAAAATAAATGTAAGCTACAAGAAGTACCAATCGATCATTTTATTAGAATGCAAGATATATGATGATAAGATATTTAATGATAAGATATTTAACTATTTATTGCTTTACGGATGAATATGCAATTTATAATTAAAATAAAAATAATTTCAGTGTCTTTTATATTTTTGTTCATCGGATTATCTCGCCTTACTTCGAATTATCGAAGTTTTATGCTACATATAAAGTAAAAATGGACGTTTACTTACGGTCGAGAGCGCTCATCATCATCATCATCATCATCATTTTCATCTATTTCAAACAATTTCTTGTGAATTTCACTGGAAGAAAAATATTGACGCAAAATGCATTTTCTAATTTCCAATAATGTAAAATGTAATATTGTCATTACTATAACATATAACTGCCGTTGCCCGGGGATTAAATCAGGAATAAATTAAATTCATTAATCTAAAAAAATAAATAAATAAATTGTATTTATATAAATAACAGTGAAAATTGCATATAATCTGTGTACACCGACGCCACGATATACACCGCACCACAAATAAAAAATAATACGTTTACCCCTAAGATACGAAATCCATTTTGAATTCTCATGGAAAAAACGGGGGAAGAAATGGTTTCTATCCTCTTCTTTATGCGCTGTCGATATGTAGAAAAATCTGGACTTCAACTCAGAAAACAACACGAGGAAAGAAGATAAAATCGAAAATGTTAACAGCTAGCTAGCTCTCTATAAAACACCAAAATTAAAATTACATATGAAAACGAAAACAAAATTGTTAAAATCCGAAGATGTATCAATCTTTGTATATGGCAATTTTTGAAAACTATAGAATAATGCTAATCTCAGTTTTTCGATAACGACGAAAGAAATATCACATAACTTAAAGATACAAATTTCATTGTATTTTTGAAAAAATAAATAAATATGAAGGAATTGTTCTATAGACTCGGTTTAAGCATGGTTGTGTAAAACGTTCTTCGGTCTTTTCGATGGTGTCATGATTGAAACTTGGGAAAATACTTTCGGTTGCAAAGGAACCGATTTGTGTGAAAATACTAAAACATAAAATATCTTAAGAAATAACTTGAATTTTTCAAAAATATGAACCGAGATGCACTTTCTCAGATCCTGAAGTACTTGTGTACAAAATTTGATGATCGTTCAAATTTCATGGATTTCCTCTTTTCCGCTACAGACTGCTAGCACATACACTTAGTGAGTGAGAGAGAGAGAGAGAGAGAGAGAGAAAGCTATAATCTTTTGTTATGTAAGGTTATGGACATTTACCCAAAATAATCAGCAATTATATTTTCATGGTATGTCAAATTGGTATTTTTTTTATAACATTAATCTTTCAAATAGTTCATGAACTGGTAATTAATGCTTTGGAAAAGTGGAGTGAATGTGATATTTTTATATTTTTAATATCTTGCCATTTTATTAAGACAATAAAATATTCAATTGCTAAAAGTGAAACATTAGAATGTTACACAGCAAGAAAAAAAAATTAGATTAGAAAATAAGTTGCTCTATACTGATAAAATTTAAGTAGGCACTCTTATTTTATTCCATTCATTTCAGACAGTGTAAGGGATGAGACAATGAAAGTTATGAAAGGGACAAAAGAAATTTTGGTAATTTTTATATTTTTATTTTCACAAAAAGCTTCTAGGATTTTTTAGTTGAAATAGTATATAAAATTTTATATTCTGAAAATTTCAATTTTGACAATGTAAAACGCTTTCACATTATTTTATGAGCCCAACTGTTTCTCATCGTTCCAAATTTGTAAAAAGTGATAAAGTAGTTGTACAAACAATATTCCATAGGTTTAATGAGCTTTAAAATTATATTACTTATAAAGATATTAGCTGTATCTTTATGTTGGACTGTTTTTTCTTTAAACTATTTTTTTTTGTTTTTTTATGAACAGTAACACAAAATAAGATCTAGTGGCTAGATCTAAAGCTAAAATAATATTCAGTTATGGCCAGTGTCTCATTCATAACATGCCCTATTTATGCCTTTTCTACTTTTCACGTTGATGGATTTGTTTGTTGCAGCCATCCTTGCACATAAATAAATAATTTTCCAAGTATGTCTTTGTAGCTATTCATAATACAGTGTGCATGACATAACACATTGAACAAAATATTGCACAATTATTTCAGTCGATAAATTATAGAACATTATTTATTTCCGGAAATCCGGATTTCAGAATTGAGTCTGGGAAAGCCCTGATTTTTTTTAACATGGAAAACAACAGCATTGAAGATAGTTCATTAACAGTTATTTCATATATAACTTTTACTTGAGAATGACACAATGTACATAACGGGGCACGGTAGCCCATTGGTTAGCGCGCTGGAGTTGCACTCGGTAGGCCCGGGTTCGATTCCAGCCACTGCCAAAACTGCCGCCGTGTTCACGCGGAGTACGATCACGTTAAACATGTGGGTCCGTAAGTCCTTCCGAGAGGTTGGTGGTGGGGGAAGGAGGGTACGGTCCCTGTGGATGCCTCCCCCACTGGGTTCCGGTCTAAATTGGGTGGCACTTCCCGACCGTCCAAACAGTTACCTTACACCTTTCTGGTAGGTCGGACGGTCTGGGTCTCAACAGCAACAATGCACATAACGTTAACACATGTCATTCTTGAGATATTGCTGATTACTTTTGAACTTACTTAACACGCTCAAAACTAAATTGTTCAAAACTTACATTTAAACTTGACAAAAACTTTGCTTTTAAACTCGTCAAAACTTACCTTTAAATTCGTCAAAAACTTACTTTTAAATTTGCCAAAACATCCTTTCGACTAACTGATTTAAAACTTTGTCGTCAAAGATCACAAGTGTCATTATAAAGTATTATCACAATATGTTTAACGCTCTAGAACTGCGAATTTAAAAAAATGCCGATCAATTGCTATATACAGTTAAAAATCAAAAATGATAAATCATAACGTACCACAAGGTAACACAATTATAAAGACATGATAAAATCAAATTTAAATAACTAAGATTTAGTGTGTTGGTTGAAATTTAAAACTTTTTTCTGTTACAGATATATATGCATTATACATAATAAAGTGCGAACTTCTTGCCACAGCTGTAGGATTTAATTCCGAGTTAAAATTACGTATTAAAACAAGTCAGATTACATTTTTTTCTATTATAATATATCAAATAAATTATAAAATCAAATATTAAGTTTGTGTTTGGGGAAGCTTGTTTAATTAAATAGGCATTTGATTATATGTAAAAAATACCTACTGGATGGGGAAAGGGAACTTTAAATCCGCCCCTGGTGTAGCCAGGTTGGAAAAGACTGTCTTAGAGCAAAATCTTGCAGAAAAATTTAAAAAATAATTAACACTTACCATGAACATGCACCATAATCGATCCTCTCGAACTTATACTGATAAGTCACCCTAAAAGTACAAGAACTAAAGTCAAATGGCACATACCTTTTCGACACCGAAACAGAACTAATATTCATCAATATTCGCCATACAGGTCAAATTTCCTTATAACGCATTAAACAGTAGCCAATAAATTATTACAGGAATTTTATTTTCATTGCGGATAACAAACTCTACAACAAAAAAATCAACGCACCAAGAAGGAGTTGTTCGATTGTAATGAAATTTCGTATGCAAAGACATTTAGTCTTTAGTGACGAATCCCTTTTCCAACTGCGTCCTGACGACAACCGCAGACGTGTCTGGAGACGTCCGGGGCAGAGTGGGGATCCTGCTCTTACTACCGCACACCACATATGCCCACAACAGGGCGTTATGGTCTGGGGTGCCATCTCCTTTGATAGCCGAACCCCTTTGGTAGTCATTTCTGGCACACTGACAGCACAGAGGTACGTAGATAACATTCTACGACCGCTTGTGTTACCGTTACTTTTGTGACACCCCGGACTTACTTTTCAACAAGATAATGCCCGGCCGCACACGGCACGTGTTGCTATGAATTGTCTTCAAGCTTGCCCAATACTTCTTTGACCAGCTAGGTCCCCTGATCTCTCTCCCATAGAGCGAATTTGGGACGTTATGGGAAGGTGATTGCAACCATCCCGGAATGTTGACGATTTAACCTGACAGTTGGAGACAATTTGGCAAGACATTCCGCATGACACCATCCGTGAACTTTATCTGTCTATGCTACGCCGGGTGACATCTTGCATTCAGGCCAGAGGTGGACCAACGCCTTATTGACTTCCTCCCTTTGTATACGGTCAAACTCTAAATCATTAAATTGTTCTGAAATTTTAATCGTTTCTATTTCTATGTGTGTTCTTCACATCCACCAATTTTTAACACAATCGGACAATTCCTTCTTTTTGCGTCGATTTTTCTGTTATTGAGTGTACAATTGGTGGACAGGCAATAAGGGCTCTATATAGGTGGCTCGTTGATTATAAACTGGGCCATTGAATCATCTTGTAATATGCAGCCACTGCTTGGATTGGCGCTGTGGTAAGGCGAAGCCAGTCTCTGTGTGATATAAAGAAGAAACTCCCATTGCAGATAACAGTATCCATGGGCAGATTTCGCGCTTATTATGTGCTCATCAGCATGAAGTAACCGTTAACTACAATGACAGAGAGAAAACTTGCTTTTTGCATCAATTTTGTGAACTTCTATTAGAACTGACAGTTTCAGTCTGTTCATGTAGCCGGCATTAAATTGGTATAATATAATTTGGATCGGGCTACACGAAGTTGCAAAGGCCAAGTTCAGCCTTACAAGAATCTGCCAATTCCTTATTTTTGAGAACGCCTCCTTCCTGACGAGTTTTTGTGATTTTTAACTTTGCTTTTGCAACTTCGTATAGCCCGACCGAAATTGTATGCGAATTTTATGCGGCTACGTGGAGTGATTGAAATTGTCAGTTCCAATAGAAGTTGGGTATAGCAATATACCGGTATATAGCAAGTTTTCTAGTTGCTGTCGCAATTAATGGTTATTTCGTGCTGGTGAGCGCATAATAAGAGCGA
The DNA here is from genome assembly GCA_951213105.1 of Amaurobius ferox. Classification (NCBI taxonomy): domain Eukaryota; kingdom Metazoa; phylum Arthropoda; class Arachnida; order Araneae; family Amaurobiidae; genus Amaurobius; species Amaurobius ferox. The sequence continues at coordinate 40,522,625 of OX578142.1, forward strand.
AACCGGTCCTTGGATATTTTTTATCTGCAATGGGGGTGTCTTTGTTATTTTGGGGGAGACCCAATCTAACGGGTTCCTGTGATTTTGACTGTGAGGTACGACTGACATAGTCTTTTACCACATAATAACAAGATTGCAGCATATATTACTAAGTTCCTTGCTGTCATTGCTGTTATATGCTTTTAAGGGCTAAAAAGTGCAGAATTTGACCACGAAAGCTGATATCTGCAATGGGAGCACGATTCTTAGCTTTGGCGATATGCGAGTTCTGTGGCTATAATTTAATGAAATTTTAATGACCTTCTACCGCTTTCATTTCTATTTTAAAGAAATATTTGTAAAAAGAAGGAATTTATATCTTCCCATGAAATCTGTTACAATGGATATTTAGCTTGTAAATAGGTCAAGAATGCTAAAATTCAATTTTTTGTTTCTTTGTTATTGAAGACTTGTAGGTCACATAGCATTCAATCAAATATGAATAATTGCATTTCTAAGGAGCCCATCTCCCAGATCTACCAGACGAAATTCAAGAAAATTGCAGCCCGATTCCAATTTGAGTGAGGAATATCGTATTTTGATTTTTGTCTCTGGGACCTTGTGCGAGGCAGTTTTATTTCCCAAGATATTTCCATTGTAAAGTAAAAGTAAATGGTTGTTGCCGCTTAGTTTTTAGTCCATTCATGCGATTTTTAAGCAACCCTGAACAAAAAATCAACGATCTTTCAATTACGTGAGTCTGTCTGTCTGTGAGTCAATGGACACGATTTATCAGGAATAAATTGAGCTAGTTAAATGAAATTTGGTGCGATCTGTTTAATTATTAAAGGTATTGGAGAGATCGAGCAAAGAGAAGACTCTCCAGATACTGAATCATTTTTGTTTTGAAAATTAATAAAACATATGCTACAATTTTGTAAATAAATAGTTATTTTATTATTAAATGATTTAAAGACGAAAGGCCTCATTTGTATTGATGCATGCGCCATTCTTGAGGTATTGTGCAATGTTCCTTCGAATATACATAACTAATTGCCAGGCGTCGCTTGAGTCTTAAATGAATGCCCGCTACGGTAATACTATACAGTTTCAAAACATCCTTTTGGAACAAAAAGCATTTACTAGATAAGTTTTTTTTTATGCTTACAGAAAACTGTATACCGCAAATTAATATAGGATGTATAAGTACGCCGTGCTTGTTGAAAATTTCCTGCGCTTCGTATTTAAAATAAAATATTTCCATAGCAACAGACCCCCCCCCCCCCCCACTCAGTTTTGACGTCACGGACGCGAGAAAAATCTTCTTTCGGTTTGAGCGTTCGAATGAAAAATTAGAACTTTTATTAATCCACTTAAAAATTTATAAAAATGACGGTATGTGCTATGCAGAGGACCGACACTTGGCGTTAGAAAGAGGGAACTAACATAAATTTTAAAGACGAAACTTCAGACGTTTTAGGTAAATAGACTGTTTAGAAACTTCTTTACTGACTATTTGAATAATTATCCTAACGAATACTCCAATTTTTTTGCTTTTTCTACTTAAAAATCATTGCACTTATTTTAAGTACAAGTAAAACAATTTTTTTTCTAAATATGTAAAACAAAAAAAATTCGAATATTCACTAGGATTAAAGAAGATATAAAGTTTATATTCACGATTTCCGAAAATGAAAGAATATATAGTCTATTAAAAATTATCAATCACTTTTTATTCTATAGTTTAAGATAATACTAAGTTCCAGGAAATTTTCTACATTACTTGAAAAAAATAAAGTAGTAGATATTTGAATGTGATCTCTATAACTTTATCTAAGCGCTATGCAGTACTCTCTAAAGAGTATCAGTAGTGTTATTCAACTGTATATTACACAGTATAAATTTTGATTCTTAATATTATTCTTATGTGTGAATCTAATTAATAACCGGTAATGCAACCATATGTGACTACAATAAGCTGTTGACTTCGCAGGGGTATTGTATCGCTTTATGTTAGATTATATCCAACTTACAAGCACCTCCATGTAAAAACACACATATTAGATTTTCAGAAATGAGTTATGCATACTTTTATTTAAACGCGGATGTGTAACACTCTTATTGCCTTTGCAGGTGATGCCAGTCTTTTAAAAGTTAAAAAGTATTTTACATTTACCTAAAAATTCCCATCTTTAAATTCTATCCTACTGCTTCATTTCTTTGCTAGGTGGCTGTAATGAATTCGTACCATTCTCACTCTCTCAGTAGGTGATTCCAGTCCTTTAAAAGTTTCTAAACACCTCATTTAGTTAAAAATCCAAAGTTTTATCTTTAAAAACTGACCTATAGTATGCCCCTTTCCACCACTATGTGCCGGTTATCTGTATTATACGTACCGCCTCAATAGACTTATCCATCCCTTTCTAATCCCTTCATTTACTAATCGTCTCATTTACCGAAAAAAAAAAAGCTAAAGTCCCATCTTTAAAAAATCTGATGTGGGCAGCACATGACTTTCCTTATATAATACAATGAATTTACTGCTTTTACAGTAAAAAAGAAATAGATTATTTTTATAGTAGTTATTTATATTCTTTCCAAGATATTGAATTTTCGTCAATGAGTCGTCATTTTCCATGTCGCCATCATCAATGAGTCGTCATTGATTTAGCGTCATTTTTATCCATTTGGCGAGTTTTTCGTTAATTTAGCAACATTTAAAAAAGTCGCCAAGTTGGCGACATTCCACCAAATTCGTCGCCAAAATCTCGCCAAGCGTTATGGACGAAGAAATAAGCTATTCTTACAGCAGATAAATGACTATTGGCGTTCAAATACAAAAGTATTACTTAAACTATCTTTTTTCATGAATGGAACGAGCTAGATCCACAAGAATGGTGTCATCAAATTTATCGCATGGTATTACATATGAAAAGTAAGCATGTTTCTCAATAGGAATTTTTTTTTTATTTAATATGACTTTTTGATCATTTTTTTTTAAATGTACAATATCTCGAGAACGGTTTATGTTAGCATTCTAAAATTTATGTCAATCGTTTTCTAATGAAAAATTACATAAGAAATGCCTATTTGCGTAACTTTATTAGCGGTTTTGATTTTTTGACGATTTTTTCAAAATTTCACTCGAAAATTTAGGGGGGGGGGAGATTCTGAACATTCGATTGCGTATAAAAACAATAGGCTTCCAGTGTTTACGGATTGTGATTTTCGTACCAAGTTTCATTTGAATCGGTCCATTCGTTTGTCAGTTATCGTCTCCACAGACTCACTGACACACACACACACAGACATCACTTCAAAAATATTTGATTCGTGATCAGGGATGCTTGAAACGTGCTCTCCCGTCGAAAATTCGAATTCGAATTCTCGACCCCCGTCGCAATACTTTCCTTATACATTATGTATATAAGGAAAGTAAAATGAAATCCCCAGTTCTCCATTTCGCCGTTATGTGGGGCCATGCCGTTATGTGGCGTTTTCATGCCATCTAAAAGCTTCTAAGCATCCCCATTTATGTAAAAATGCTAAGTCCTATCTTTAAAAGTTAGGTTAGTATCCTCTTTCCACCGGTAGGTGGCGGTGTTGGATTCGTTTCATATCGCTTCAGTAGTTGTTTTTAGTCCTTTAAAAGTTTCTATGCAACCCATTTACATAAACAAGCAGCAGTTCTGTCTTTAAACATTAGTCTAATACCCCTTTCTAACTCTATGTGCCATTGTTCTGTATCTCACATACCCCCCTCAGCAGGTATTTCTAGTCCTTTAAAAGTTGCTATATACCCCATTTAACTGAAAACAATTAAAGTTCCATCTTTAAAAATTTGTTGAATACCCTTTTCCAACGCTATGTGGCGTTGATGTGTAACACACATATCCCCTCAGCAGGTGTTTCTAATTGTTAACAGCTACAAGGTATCCAATTTAGCAAAACTAAAAAGTCCCATGTTAACAAATTAGGTTAGTATTCCCTATTCACAGCTAAGTTCCATCCATTTCCATCATACATGTACACTTAGTAAGCGTTTTCATCCCTTTAAAACGTTCTATATAACCCATTTAGCTAAAAAAATTCTACAGTCCCATCCTAAAAAGATTACCCTAGTTCTTCATTTCGCCGATAGCGGACGGTGATGAATTCATTCCATATTGCCTTACCATATGTTTCCATCTCCTTTAAAAGTTGGTAAGTACTCAATTTAGCTAAAAAAATGTCCCACTCTTAAAATCAGGTTAGTATCCCCTTTTCACCGCTACGTGCCTCTGATTTGCATCATACATATTGACTCAGTAGGCGTATTCATCCTTTTAAAAGTTTCTATGCATCTCATCTACCTAAAAAACTTAAAGTGCTGTATTTAAAAATTAGGTTAGTATCCCCCTTTTATCCCTAAGTGGCGGTGTTGGATTCAATTCATAGCACTTCAGTAGTCGTTTTCACTCCTCTTAAGTTTCTACGCAACCCATTTACCTAAAAAATTTAAAGTTCTGTTTAAAAATTAGTCTATTGCTCCTTTCTAATGCTATATGCCGTTGATGTGTATCACATATTCCCTATCAGCTGGTTTATCCTGTTCTTTAAAAATTACTACATACCTCATTTAGCTAACAATGTAAAGATTTATCTTTAAAAATTAGCTTAATACCCATTTCTAACGTTAGATGGCTTAATGTGTATAATACGTATTCTCTCTGCTTGTGTTCCCAATTGTTAACAGTTACTAAATACCCAATTAAGCTAAAAAAAATTCCCATTTTTAAAAATTATGTTAGTATCCCCTTTTCATCGGTAATGCCACTGATTTGCATTGTACATACAGACTCAGTAGCCGTTTTCACTCCTTTAAAACTTTTTATATAACCCATTTTGCTAAAAAAATCTATAGTCCCATCTTAAAAAGACTACCTTAGTTCTTCATTTCGCCGAGAGGGGGCTGCGATAAATTAATTTCATATGCCTTAGCATATGTTTCCATCCCATTTAAAAGTTAGCAAATAAATTATTTAGCAAAAGATCTAAAGTTCCATCCTTAAAATACTATCCTAGTTCTGCATTTTATCACGTGCCGGTCCTGTGTATTACACGTACAGCCTCAGTAAGCGTTTCCACACCTTTAAAACTTTCTATGCATCCCATTTACCAATCTAAAGTTCCATCTTTAAAAAATATGTTAGTTCCTCATTTCGAGCTAGGAATTTCGATGATGGAATTACTCCATATTCCCTTAGTATACATTTCCATCTCTTTTAGAGTTAGTGGAAATCCCATTTACCTCAAAAAAATTGAAAATTCCATCTTTAAAAAGCTATCCTAGTTCAACATTTCTCCTATATGTACGGGTATACCGATCTAAATGGTTGAAAGATTATTCCATTTCGATTTTTCTCTGTACTCGATATTTTCACATTTCATGAAAATTCCTCGAACAGCATTATTTCACATTTCATGAAAATTCCTTGAATAGCATTATTTCACATTTCATGAAAATTCCTTGAATAGCATTATTTCACATTTCATGAAAATTCCTTGTATAGCATTATGATGCACGAAATAAATGCTGCGCATTTGAAAGAAGTGACAAATTGAAATAGATTAATGAACCCAAAAGTTAACTCGTTGAAGGATAGGAGTATCATAATGAGATGCAAAAGAATGCGAGAAAGAGTTGGTCTTAGATTCAGATGTCGGATATTCAAGACCCATCTTGGGCGTGCATGACTACACAGACGTATCTAATAACCATTTTTATGGTGCACTAAATCTAATCACAGCGTTTCTCGAAGCAGAATAGTGATTCCAGCTCTTTGAGTGATTCCATTGCAGATAGAAGCGTTAATGGACTGGCATTGCGTTTATTATGCGTTTATCAGAGCCGAAACTATAACTGTCAGTGCATAATTAGCAGGAAATGGGTTCATGGATGCTGTTATCTGCAAGCGCTAGTTTGAAAGCGCTAGTTTGAGAGCACTATTTCAAGCTGAGCTATATTAACTGAGAGCGCTATTTCAACTTCTGAAAGGAGGAAAATATATTACGTAAATGCATATACGCCCACATAGACTAATTGAATGAACTTATTTTGAAATTATTGAATTAACTTATTTTGACATTATGACTATAAAATCCACTTACCTGGTAATTACCCTGCCCCCTTGCATGTACCTATCGTAATATGCAGTTGATTTTCTGGAAGTAATTAAATAAGCATCTATATAATATAGGGTGAACATCAAAACAACATGCATGCACAAAAGAATGGGAACAATGATATTACTACTAATACTGCTGCTACTATGATGCTTCCACTACTACTTGTGTTTCTATTATAATTAATGGTGCAAATATAACTACAAATGTTACTACTACAACTTGTGCTATTACTACTAAATAAAACAATTTAAATGAATTTATTAATATAACTTATGAGCGACCACTTTTATTAGAATTTTTAAAAGTTTAGTGATTAATTTTACTGGATCTATTCTTACCTCAGTCTACCATGGAACTTCTCCAAGTCAATCGACCCGTCTAACCTCTGTAAGGGAGTAAATGAAATTGTAAAATTTTATAAGCACATATATCAGTTAAGCATCCATAATTCACAGTACACAAAATTAATTGAAGTGAGATTCTCATACAGTAACTTTTATAACAATCTATAAAATCTATGAAATGATTGAATTTGCAATCAACGATTCATTTAAACATATATGTTTCCGGATTTTTGAGATTTGTGCCAGTCTATTAAGATTCTTGTGCATCTAAATTTTCAATGAAGGTGGTCTTACTAGATTAACTACATTAGAAATTTAAAGTTTTCTCTCTTTCTCTCTATTATGAACTCTATTAAGAACTTTAAAAATCTCTATTAAGAACTCTAAAAAACTCTATAAAGACTCTTACACACTAGTAAGACTATATTATCTATATAATGAAGGTAGTCTAACTAGACTATATTCATTCAATATTTAGAGTATTCGGTTTATTAAGACATATATGTATACAAATACATAATGAAGGTAGTCTTACTAGATTATTTTCATTGGAAATTTAAATCTGTAGTTTTTATTACTTTTATACATCTAAATAAACAATGAAGGTAGTTTTACTGCCCTCACAGCAAAGATCGGCATATGTGTGACAGTGACGTTGTAGTCACGTGACACATGCGCCACAATGTGACATCATATTTGAGACTTCTATGCGACGTTACGTATTAGTGACTTTGTAACTTCATTGTGCCTCTATTCTATGACGTTTCCACAATTTAATTAACACGTAACAATATGACGACATTACAATGGCAATTACAATGTAACGTCACAAACAAGTTAATATGCGAAGCCACAAACGACCATGAAAATGACGAAAATGACTTCGCTGTGACCACAATATGGCATTGCCGAGAAGTACTGCGACGTCCTGTGACGTCTCAAAGTCACAGTGTGACGTAAATCTTACGTCACTGTGAAAAAATGCTGTTAGGGCGTAGATTTACCGTTTTTAACACTTTACAACAAAGTTGAAAAGTGTTTATGACTTTGTTCATTCTGTCTGTCTGTCCGTTATCACGATAACTGCCGTAAAAATGACTTTATGAAAATGAAATTTTAATATGTTATTCAAACGATCTGTGGAACCTATGGGAATATAAATTAATAATGCCACCCAATTGATTTTGGATTGAACCCGGGTTAAATATATGAAATACATTAAACCCTATGGGACCTAATTTTTCAAACATTTTTTAAGCGGATTTGAAATTTACAAATTGCTTCGAAAATTTTAGAACGTATTCAAATTATCACTTAAAACATATAAAAAAAAATTCAGCAAAATATATTCAGTAGTTTTTAAAATAAAAATTAAAATAATAATTACACCTTGTATATGAAGCGATCACGTGACCACTATATGAAGAGATGACGAGCGTTTCCACAGCACTCGCTTGACTGCCGCGTTGTGGGTTCGAATCCCACGTAAGGCATGGATGTTTGTATTGTGGGCCCTCTGGTGAGCCTGGGGCAACGTCCTAGGACGGCTAAATGGTTCACGTTCTGGCCGCTGACAAGAGCGAATGATGAAAATCAAGTGTCTGTCCAGTTGAAAAAAATATATATATATGAAGAGATAACGTGACTCATCTCAAAATAAAGTATGGCATCCATCTTGTATCAAAATCGTGATTTTTAAAGTTATTTTTAATTCATATTTATTGTTTTATCAGTCCTAAAACTGCTTTATTTTTGCTTAAATTCTGTGCGTCTACATACTGAAACAACGCAATTACAATATATTTGAGTCTAAATGATCATCCAAATTTGATTATTTCTACAACGAAGCCTACTTCTCACTTATGGAAAGTGTAAACAGCAAAATATGTTGAATGAGTTGTATAAGAATTACTGCATTTCTTTAACGCAAAATTATTTAGCTCATGGAGTCTGCAATATAACTGATATGAATGAAATATTCATTGATTTTACAGAGAGAAGGACGATTTTTTCTATGAAGTTTTAAGCATAGAGTTTAATTAATTGTACCTCAATGGTCTTAAGTTTTTAAATAAAATACATTATTATAGTATTGTGATGAATGAAATGAATGGAAAGATGTTTATGAATGAAATGCTGTTTTTATAGAGAGAGTCAGGCGTGTTATATTTCGATGACGTCATTTGAATAAATTTCATTTGTTTTCGATGAAGTTTTCAAATATAATAAATTATTGTTGTAAAAAATATTATGAAGGAATGTATCGCATTTTAGAGATGTTTAAACCAGGCAATTTATATTTTAATGCCGTCATTTGAAGGAAGTTCATTTTTTTTCGATGAAGTTTTAAGTTTTCAAATATAATACATTAATGTAGCATTGCGATAATTTTAAAAATATTACCGAGGAATGTATAGCATTTTAGAGATGTTTAAATAAAATTGCATTGAAGTTGGAAAGTGTTTCAAAATCAATGCTTTATGCATGATTGATTTTTCTTGTTAGTACTGTCTTCGTTCAAAATATATATTTTTTTCGCTTTATTAAGTATCTTTTATATCAAAATTTGATCAAAAATGCAGGTTGTTTTATTGAACGATTTTAAAACTAAATTTAGATTTTCCATTATATTATGAATTATATGAATAAATTTGTCTGCAGAGGCTATCTTCATTAAAAATTCATATTTTTCAATTTATTAGGACATTTATACATCAAAATTTACAATAAAAATATTCTTATTAAACGAACTTCAATCGAAATTTAAAATTTTCACTTTATTAAGCTGCTTTTAGATCTAAATTGACATTTTAGGTAGTCTTACTGCACTGTCCTCATTCAAAATTAAAATTTTATTAAGACTCTTATACAGGGTATCCAGTGCTATAATCCAGTGCTATATATACACCCTGTATATTGCATAATGTAATGCAATATACAGCGTGTCCAGTGCTATCGGTGCCCAATGACTATTTCCTCAACCATTAGTCACAAAGATACACTTACAATTGCAAAAATGTTTTAAATTTTAAAATCTATTATCTTAGAAACAGTTTAAATCAATAAATGCATTTCTAAAACAAGAAAGATCAATCATGCTTAAAGCATTGATTATGAAACACTTTCCAACTTCAATGCAATTTTATTTAAACATGTCTAAAATGCAATACATTCCTTGGTAATATTTTAAAACTTCTCACAATACTACATTGATTTATTATATTTGAAAACTTAAACATTCATCGAAAAAAATGAACTTCATTCAAATGACGGCATTGAAATATAAATTGCCTGGTTTAAACATCTCTAAAATGTGACATATTACTCGGTAACAATTTTTAACACTTTACAACAAAGTTGAAAAGTGTTTATGACTTTGTTCATTCTGTCTGTCTGTCTGTCTGTCTGTCTGTCTGTCTGTCCGTTAGCACGATAACTGCCGTAAAAATGACTTTATCAAAATGAAATTTTAGTATGTTGTTCAGACGGTCTGTAGGACCTATGGGAATATAAATAAATAATATCACCCAATTAGTTTTTTTTTTAACCCGGGTTGAAAAAATGAAATACATTGAACCCTATGGGACCTAATTTTTCAAACATTTTTTAAGTAAATTTAAAATTCACGAATTGCTTCGAAATTTTTAGAAAATATTCACATTATCCCATAGAATATATAAAAAAAAATTCAGTAAAATATGTTAAGTAGTTTTTTAATTAAAAATTATTTAATATAGGGAAAAAAACAAATTCAATTAAATTCTGACTTTGGGATATCTTCCAGAAAGAAAAGAGAGATATATTATATAATAAATATCTCTCCATTTGTTTAAACGTTTTGCATATGGGAGTGGCTTCACATTTTAAAATAAATTTGGTAGATAACAATTTTTCATTTTTTTAAATTTTATATAACTCTTCATGATAAATTTATTTGATGGCATTTTTAATGCACTTTCCTACGTCCTAGAGAGTTAAAATTTGGTACACAGCTTAAATTTGTTGAACATTTTATTCGACAAACATTTGATGGATCTTTAAATATAGATCATACATTTTTTTCGAAATGGCCTGAAAATAAACCCCGTTCACTTCTATAAATCATTGGTGTAATATTGTTAAAAATTCTGATGTGGACAGCACATGTCTTTCTCTGCAGACTCATAATCGTTCTCTTTATTTATTTTTTCTATGACGTCATTTGAATTAATTTCAGTTGTTTTCGATGAAGTTTTTAAATATAATAAATTATCGTAGAATTATGATAGTTTTAAAAATATTACCGTGGAATGTATCACTTTTCAGATATATTTAAACCAGGCAATTTATATTTCAATGCCGTCATTTGAAAGAAATTCATGTTTTTCAATGAAGGTTTAATTTTTCAAATATAATAAATGAATGTAGTATTATGATAAGTTTTAAAATATTACCTAGGAATGTATTGCATTTTCGACTGTTATGAATAAAATTGCATTGAAGTTGGAAAGTGTTTCATAATCAATGCTTTAAGCATGATTGATCTTTCTTGTAGAATTATCATAATACCACGATAATTTATTATATTTAAAAACTTCATCGAAAACAACTGAAATTCATTCAAATGACGTCATAGAAAAAATAACACGCCTGGCTCTTTCTAAAAAAGCAGCATTTCATTCACAAATAATTTCCCATTCATGTCATTCATCACAATACTATAATAATTTATATTATTTAAAAATTAAGACCATGGAGCTATAAGTAATTTAACTCTATGCTTAAAACTTCATCGCAAAAAATCGTCCTTCTCTCGGTAAAGTCAATGAATATTTCTTTCATATCAGCTATGCAGACTCCATGAGTTAAATTCTTTTGCATTAAAAAAATACAGCAATTCCTATACAACTCATCCTACATATTTTGCTGTTTACATTTCACATAAGTGAAAAATAGGCTTCGTTAGAGAAATAATCAAAGTTGGATGCTCATTTAAACTCAAATATATTGTCATTGCGTTGTTTCAGTATATAGATGCACAGAATTTAAGCGAAAATAAAGAGGTTTTACTACGAACACAACACTCAATATGAATTAAAAAGAACTTTAAAAATGACGATTTTGAGACAAGATGGATGCCGTATTATATTTTGAAGTTGGTCACGTGATCGTTTCATATCATGGTCACGTGATCGCTTCATATAAGAGGTGTAATTATTATTTTAATTTTTATTTAAAAAACTACTGAATATATTTTGCTGAATTTTTTTTTATAAATTTTAAGGAATATTTTGAATATTACTTAAAATTTTCGAAGCAATTTGTGAATTTTAAATCCGCTTAAAAAATGTTTGAAAAATTAGGTCCCATAGGGTTCAATGTATTTCATTTTTTCAACCCGGGTTCAATCCAAAACTAATTGGGTGATATTATTTATTTATATTCCCATAGGTCCTACAGACCGTCTGAACAACATACTAAAATTTCATTTTGATTAAGTCATTTTTACGGCAGTTATCGTGCTAACGGACAGACAGACAGACAGACAGACAGAATGAACAAAGTCATAAACACTTTTCAACTTTGTTGTAAAGTGTTAAAAACACTTTTCAACTTTGTTGTAAAGTGTTAAAAAATACGAATTATAAATTTTTATACAATCCTCTGGTGCTACCAATTATATTTAGGAAAATCATTCTCATACAATTTTATGCAAAATAAAAAAAAATCATCCTTTTACGACCAAAATTGACCGACTTATAGCTGTTTAAATTTGGAGCACTTTTGTGCTGAGAAATGGTCAATACGGTCTCTGATTGGTTGGTTGCCTGAAACAGGACATTTTTATGCGTGGAAAAGGGACTTCAGTCATACAGTTTAATGCTTCATAACTCGGTGAATTTTGGTCATAAAAGGAATATTTTTTTTTTATTTTGCATGAAATTGTATGAGGATGATTTTCCTAAATGAAATTGGTAGGATCGGGGGACCGTATAAAAATTTATATTTCGTATTTCTTTCAGAAATGTTTTTATTGATTTAAACTGTTTCTAAGATAATAGATTTTAAAATTTAAAGCATTTTTGCAATTGGAAGTATATCTCTGTGACTATCGGTTGAGGAAATTGCCATTGGGCACCGATAGCACTGGACACCCTGTATATTAAAATCAATGCTGTCAATGAATTTAGTTTTGTTAGATGACAGTAGAGAAGGAGAGCCGGATCACCAAAAGAGGCGGAGCTGGATCCGCGACCGGTGGACATCTTGTATTTCTGGGATTTTGGAAGGAGTATTTTATCGAAATATGAAAAAATGTTGGAGTTTTCAGTTTTTAAAATGTTTTTCGTGATCTTCTAAGGGAGGCGGATATTTTGGGAACTTTGAAATTTGTTTAGTTAATATTTTTCCTTTAATTGACATTTTATGTAAATGTGCATAACACTTTTGTCGGATGGCAACACTTATGTTATTGTAGAAAACCAGAGTCATTATGTTTTTAACTCTGAAAGTTTTTTAACTAACTGATTTTTTATGTAATTGAAGTGCGCATAAACTTTTAATAAGGTGGCAATACCTGAAGTGGTGAAGCCAAATTCGGTGAAGTACAGCGCCACATAGCAGTGAAATGGAAAAATATTATGAGACCTTAGATTATTATAAGGATCCATACAAACTCCTCATGTGATGGCAACACCTGAAGTGGTAAAGCCACTTCAGGTTTTGTCATCATTGTTAAAGCAGAAATAGCCAATTAGAGACATATGTCTGGAACCGTGTCAAAACCACGCATTGGGACAGAATTAAAAGTTACATGTAACCATCAGATTTCTAGTATTGTGAAAGATCGGAAGACTCCATCCGTTCTACTAGCATACGTATTTACGGAAGTTCTACTATGGTGGTATAAGATATGATCTTTCCAGTCATCGTTGGTCAACGGATGAACTGGAAAGTTGAAGAGGAGGTGTCACGAACCCCTTCTCTGTCCATTTTAAAAGGGTCTGAAAAGAAGCCAGTTTAGTCGACCAACTTGTTTTGCAAAATTTTCACAGCTGGCCCGGTAATATGATATTGGGAGCAATATCGGAAAAACTGTCGTTGGTAGTGATGGGAAGAGATGTCGAAAAGAGACACTTGCTTCTGAACGCTCCTACGAGCAAGAGAGAAAAAATTGAGGGGATTTGAGTCTAATTTAACTTTGCATTTGTATATAACATAAATTTCCATATATTCATTAAATGTTTTTTTAAATGTATATTCAATAATCCGAGATTTTCAATTAGAGACGGAGTGGAGCATTTATATGATCTACATGCAAACGAACACTGAAGATACTAGTCAGTAATTCATAAGCGGGAAGTTAGCTTGTGACAGTAATAGTACTTCATTTCTCCGTTAGGGGGTACTAAATCTGACTCTGCATTTGGTTCCGCCACGTCAAGTGTTGCCATCACTTAAAAAGTTCGTATGGATCTTTCAAATAATCTGAAGTCCCAAAATAATTTCTAGTTCTCCATTTCGCCATCAGGGGAGTCTAATATCTGGTTCCGCATTTGGCTCCGCCACTTCAGGTGTTGCCATCACTTAAAAGTTTCTACGGATCTTTAAAACAATCTAAATTTTCAAAACCACAGTTCTCCATTTCATCGCTATGTGGCGCAGTTTTCTACCGCATTTGACTCCGACACTTCAGGTGTTGCCACCTTATTAGAAGTTTACACTCAAGGACACAAGGAAGGTCACAAAGCGTTACCTTTATCATCCGTCTAAAAAGAGTTATGAAGTTAGAATAAATAGACATTTACATGAAAGGATCCGGGGGATCAGGGAGGTAAGTACACATGGGCTTGAATTACGACACGCCCCAATTCAGCCCTCGTGTCGTAGAATTTGAGAAACACGGTCTTCAGTTGAGAACTGCCCGCGGCGGAGAGGGGAGAAACGGGGGGTGCGTGGAAAAGCGGAATTTAACAGAGGTTAAAAATTTATACACACTTCATTTACATAAAAATCAAGTAGTTGAAGAAATTAAAGACTTCACAAAATAATGTCCCTCGTCTTCTACGAAAACATTAGCGTTGAAACCCTTCAAAATTTTATGCACATTTCAATTACATAAAAAGCAATTAAATGAAAAAAAAAATAATTGAAGCAAGTTTCAAAAGATCACAAAAAAATTTTAACGATTGAAAGAGGAAATTTCGAAGTTCCCCAAATTCCCCCCCCCCCCCCCCCCCCAAAAAAAAAAGAGTACGAAAATCATTTTTAAAAACTGAACACTCCAATATTTTTTCATATTCCGAAAAATATCTTCCTATGTTACAAAAATACAAGATGGCCGCTGGTGGCCGATCCGGCTCAGTCACGGTTGGTGAACCGGCTATCCTCCTCTACTGGCGAACTTCAATAAAATTTAGATTTTGCACCATATTAAGACTTTTATAAGCACTGTATTAAGACTAAATTCAAGATGAAGGTAGTCTCATTAAAAATTTAGGTTTTTCGGTTTATTAAGGCTCTTAAACATCAAAATTAGCAATGAAGATATTTTTACTTATTCAAAATGTATGTTTCTCGGTTTACACTTATACATCAAAACTTGAAATGAATGTAATTACAAATTTAAATCGAAATTTAGATTTTCACTCTATTAAGACGCTTATACATCTAAATTTACATTTAAGTTAGTCTTATCGTCATACAAAATTTAGATTTTCAACATTATTTATCCAGATTATTTAATATTACTACTTACTATTTCAGGGCTGGCCTGTCTACAGGCGTGAGGTATCTGTAAAAAAATGAAATAAAACAGAATGCTTTGCGTTTAAATTTCCACTGAAAAAAACAAGTAGGCAGACACAAAATATAGAGAAATTGCAAAAGTAGTACGAAATAAAGTTAACACACACTGAAACCTCTATTTTCCGAATTAATTGGAACCGAGCCGAAATTTTCGAATAATAGAAAATTATTCAATTTAGAGATGAGCCCACAGTGATAGTGATAATCAAAAGTTCACATATTTTTGTAAGGGGGGGGGGGGGGGGTATACATTTGACAGCAAAATAATGATGTTATTTTAAAAAATAAATACAATCGATTTTTTATTAATTTTAACATTATAATTATTTAGAACATCTCACAAAAGTTTGAATTCAAGTTTTGTTTGACATAAATTAGATTGTATTTGCTTTGCAGCCCTAACTTTTAGAAATACTCGTAAGATCTCACTTTCACAGTTTTGTAGCCTACTTCACTTTTTACTTCCATTTCGTGTTCTTCGGCGCTGGATTGTCGGACATCGGCGACACCTTCTTCGTGACTCAATAAATGAAAATCTGGACTCTGAAAGACCTAATTTAACCAATTAATGATTTTTTCTAAATCTCAGTCCTCCCAGCCGGGTATCTCACGGAAAGCGATTTTAAACTTCTCGGCATTTAGCTGTTCGATTGGAATGTTTTATCGGCTGTTCAGCAGTTAAACGTGGGGGAACTTGTAAGAGTAAACTTGTCTCAGAAACAGATTTTGGAGAACGGAACAGGTTTTGTTAAAAAATGATTTTAATTAGTAAAAAAACAAAAAACAAAAATTCTAAAATGAATCTCGGTTAAAAGAGATTTCGGATAAAAGAGTTTTAGATAATGGAGCTTCTACTGTATAAGTAATATTCATATCTGAGATGAAGTGCTGAGCTTGAATTCTAAGAAATGTATAAATTAAACAGACAATTACTGCATCGCAAAAAGAGAAAAAAAAAACTTCTTAGTCACGATGTTTTCAACAGGTATCTCTCTCCGGCCACACATATAGCTACAGTAAGCCCTCGGGTCTGTCGTGTGGTGTAGGTTTTTCACAGGTATCTTCACGGGGCCAACGGCCGTACCGTGCTGAAAACACCGGTTCTCGTTAGATCACCGAAGTGAAGCAGCATCGGGCGCGGTTAGTACTTGGTGGGTGACCACCTCGGAACGCCGCGTGCTGTTGGCCATCTCGGGTGCGGTATCCCCGTGGTTTGCGCGCTAGATTTGCACGCTGCCACAAATGCCGCCGTGTTCATGCGGAGTACGATCACGTTAAACATGTGGGTCCGTAAGTCCTTCCGAGAGGTTGGTGGTAGGGGAAGGAGGGTACGGTCCCTGTGGATGCCTCCCCCACTGGGTTCCGGTCTAAATTGGGTGGCACTTCCCGGCCGTCCATACAGTTACCTTACACCTTTCTGGTAGGTCGGACGGTCTGGGTCTCAACAACAACAACAGGTATCTTCACATCACAGTTTCACATCTCTCTGGGGCGAGGTAGCCCAGTAGTTAGCGCGGGAATTGCACTCGGTAGGTCCGGGTTCGATTCCCGCCACTGCCTAAACTGACGCCGTGTTCACGAGGAGTATGATCACGTTAAACATGTGGGTTCGTAAGTCCGTCCGAGAGGTTGGTGGTAGGGTAAGGAGGGTACGATCCCTGTGGATGCCTCCCCCACTGGGTTCCGGTCTAAATTGGGTGCACTTCCCGGGCGTCCAAACAGTTACCTTTCTGATAGGTTGGACGGTCTGGGTCTCAACAACAACAGGTATCTCTTTATTCGTTGTAAAGGTATTGTCTCCCCACACAGCATGTCGAGGATGGTCATGACTCATGGACCGATGGACCAGGGAAATAACTGGATAAAAATTAGTGTTATCCTATATTTTTTATGCAGATATACAGAAAACCTTTATGGCGCTATGCAACAACTTTAGAAGTCCTGGTCCTTTTTTCTAGAAAATGAAGGGGAACCATTACGTTTCTTGTTAGAGATAGGAGAAAAGTCAATTACATAGTTATAGAGCGTTGAAAAATTAGTCTGCTCATTTGCGTCCCACAGCAAATACTGCAAAATAACTCTCAAATTCAAGAAACTGTAACAGAGATGATTTTATCAATCTTCGTGTAATAAATGCAGATACATTGGAAAACTCCCGAAGAGCTTGCATATGTAACATTGCTAAATGTGAACATTTTGAATGTTGTGTACAATAAAGTCAAATTATTTTACTGCTATGTCTATATGTTTGGTTGGATTGGTTGGATTCACCAATTACTGATTTGAAAATTCAATGTGCAATTGCTAACCATTGATGGGTCCTGTGACCTTGATTATGTAATCATTTCATTACCTGTGAATGAGCTGAACGCATATTTAATTTCAATAAAAACAGTCACTTTCTTCATGGGGCTTCGTTTTTTTTTGCAAAAGAGTTATTTGAACCTATTACAATGCTTTCTCTTTACATAAACTATGTATTGCAGGGAAAGTAAAAATGTTTCATTTGTATTTAAGAAATTCAAAACGTAACAGTTCATTTAAATTCTATATAGATGTTTAAACCCATCACAAAAATTAAATATATATATATATATATATATATATATATATATATAATATATCCCTGTATAATAAAAAAAGTAGCTGAAACCGCCGCTGCTATTTGACAAATTTCTCGTTTCTCGAGATTTTTTGCTTCGTACCGAAACTATTGCATATAAAAATATGAAAATTGGTACATTTGTTGAAAAAGCTTTAGGGAAGACACTGAAATAAACCGTTTTTTGATATATATTGTAGTTTAAGAAATATTTAATGTCAATGTAAAAGACAAAATATTTGAGCTGCGAGTTCGAGTCCTGGATAGACTAACAATGGCAAGACCACAAATTTTTGCAGGACGGAGTCCTTTTTTTAATTTCGATGTAGTTTTTGAGACATTTTATTTTTTATGCACTTCTGAAGTGAACTTTTTTTGGTATCGACACGTTTAGCGATTTCTCTGTCTCGTACCGTAAAAACTATAGCATAGAAAAATATGAAATTTGATGCATTTATAGAAAAATAATAGGGTAACACGATGAAATAAACCGTTTATCGATTTAAACTTCAGTTTGGCATAAAATAGCTCATGAAGCGAGCTCATGATCAAGGAATTCAGTTTTTGGATTCCCTGGGCTAAGAAAAATCCCAGCTTTTCCCCCCTGCGGAAAATAAGCAAGGATAGAAAAGATATTTTTGGAAGTAGAACTTTTAGGAAAGATAGATATGAAGCGAGCGCAGCGAGTAGGATGTAAAGCCTCCCGAAGGGGGTTGCGCGAGCGGAGGGTGCCGGGGGCACAGCCTCCTAGTTGCATAAAAATAAACATATATCAAGATCTGTAGTGTATCTATATAGGAATTGTCTAACGTGATTTTGATTTCAGTCCATCCAGAAATCCCACCGCTGACCTAGTAGACTGAATCTTTGAAGACTTATACTATTTGCCACGAGACGGAACTTTATGGAGCTCAATTTTCGATTTCTCTTCCGGAGGCGGACAAAATGGGAAAGCTAGAAAATTACCCTCAATAATGCAAGGTAACCCAAAAGTTTGAAACTTTGTACACTTATAGTCAAATTTTAATGAAGTCGGCCATATTAGACTCTAAGCGCCAAATATTGTTAAATATGCACGTTGCGTCATAGAAGTTGCAAAGTTTCAACATAATTTTGAAGTGTTATATTCCTTGTCTTTATCAGTCCTACATACTTGTTTTATATAAAGACATTTCTGAGTTTGTATATAGAATACAGGTAGATTATTTAAAATTTTAAGAAATACAAGTACCTCCACTTGTGCACATAGACTACACTGTTGGTAGGAAGGCGGCATTTCATCATCCTTAAAAAAAAATATATCATTGTTAGTATATACACATGTTATTTTGTTGGAAAATCAATAAATCAATATATATACACCCCGGCATAGAAAATGGAACACCATGAAGCTTTGGTCGTATAATTATGCAAATTGCGAGACAAACGAAGCTAGCTGATGCACTCAAATGATCTGAAATGCAAGTCGGTTACGTGATTGGAACACAGGATAAAAGGGATGGAAACGACAGATGAGCCTACAGTTGTTACTATCTGTCGCCTACGGATACCCGTTTTCCGACCGAGCTGTTTTTCGTTTCAGAAAACACGTGTTGTTAAAGAGATCCTTGCACGATGACACCTAAGTCCGTTTCAGCATTTGGACGATCGTACGAGAAGTTTCATTTTAGACCTACGAACGGCCGGGTGGTCGTACAGGGGTATCGTCACTGTGCAAATGATTTGGAGAAGATGGATTAAAGAATGGCATGTGAATCGTCGCAGTGGTACAGGTCCATCCAGACGTACGCCATCATGCGTTGATCGACGCATTCGAAGGCATGAAGTGGCAGCCCCACAAACGACGACCGTCGACAATCTGCATAATTTACAGGGTACATTGGATGTTCCAATATCAGCGAGAACAGTTTCACGACGATTGGACGAAAGCGGTTTACACTCAAACCGTCCTTTACGAAGACTGCCATTGACGACAAGACATCGACGGGAGAAATTGTAATGGTGTCGGGCCTGAGCCTCTTGTACTACTGAATAGGACAGTATCATTCATTATCCTTGCATCCTGCAATAGGACAGTATCATTCATTATCCTTGCTACCTCGAATTATTACCTGATGATAGATTTCCTTTCAAACTGTCAACTTCTTTGATCCTGCAAGAATACTTGTTAAGTATTCGATATACAGGGTGAGTCTGAATTGTTTATACAAAAGTAGAGGGGTGATAGTACCTCACCAAACGAGCAATAATTACCATAGAACATAGGGTCGTATTTCACTCAGAGAGGCAGAAAAGAGTAAAATTAGAAGACGAACCTGCACGTACACCAGTGTTGGGAAAGCGAATGAACGATACCAAATGTTGCACAAACAGATTTATTGTGCAGCGACAAACTCACAGCAAGTGCTCAAAGTGGCGACTACGCGTGTCGTTGCATCGTTCACACAGACGAAGGAATGACTGCGAACTCTCTCGAAGATTCCATGTGTTGTGTTAATGTGGATTAAAGGTAGGATGACTGGGAATACGACGCGTTGGAAACCGCTGCTCGTACAATCTTCGTGTTGCGCGTCCATTCCCTTTGGCTTCACCGTATGTGAGGTGCATGTCGGCCAATTCCTAGTAGGTGTACTCCGCCATAGCATTCACGCAACGTGTTGGACGATGTTATCACGGGAATACCTTGCAGCGTTGAAGTTGTGCCGGTTTTAAAAGGGCAACGTGTGCTGTGATTGACTATCGCCGGAATCTACTAGGAGTCAGTTATGCTAATTCTGCTCCCTGGACATTTGCATACGGTAACTGCTTTCGTGTCTGGCGTAGGAGATACTACGTAGGCAGGTACACAATGACGTCCGAGGCGCTGACTGCGTCATGCTCAACGAGGTTCAACGTGCCTCTTTTCTGCCTCTCAGAGTGCAATGCTATCCTATGTTCCATGGTAATTATTGCTCGTCTGGTGGGGTACTATCACCCCTCTGCTTTTGTAAAAACAATTCCAACTCACCCTGTATGTAATCCTTCAAAAAAAAATATCTTACATGTATAAAAGGACGACTGGATAGCTGGATAGAATTCGAAATCCTAAAAAAATAGAATATACAAAATGGCCATAATTAAAGTAGAGGAGTTTAGCGCCCTATAGTGAGAAAACTTTTGGGTCAAACTCAACCAAATTTGCAGTAAATACTATTTATACCATGGGGTTTTGATTTTTAAAAGAAAAAAAATAGTACGGAATTCTGACACCGCGGACCAAAGTGGCTCTATAAGGTCCATTTTTGGAGTGAAATAGGCATAGGAAGTACAGAAAGTTCCGTCAATGCTGAGAGGTATCGAATAATGTTGCTGAACTTTGTTATTCCGTAACTTCAACAGCGTGGATGTCTTGAATCTACGATATTTATGCAGGATGGAGTACCCCTTCATATTGGATTGCGCTTACAGGAAGTCCTACGACAGCATTTTACCAACAACCGAATAATTGGTCGAGCGTTTCCTATGAAGTGGCCAGCCCGTTCCCCTGATCTGACCCCTTGTGACTTTTGGTTGTGGAGTCATGTAAAGAGCTTGGTATACCAAGGGAATGTGGATAATTTAGCCACTTTGAAGGACAGAATAACATTGCACGTCAAGCAAATCAATGGAGATCTGCTACATTCTTCAGTAGAGAATGCTGTTCAGAGAATGCACTTTTTGGAATATATGCAAGGAAAACATATTGAATCACACATGTAAATGATGCCAATATAAAAATCAATGTCGTAAGTATGTAAATGTAAGATGCAAATGTAAATATAAAATGTACTAAATCCGTATAAAATGTAAATATGATGTCCTTTTCAAAATGCATGTAAAATGTTAACTTTCTGTACTTCCTATGCCTATTTTACTCCAAATATGGACCTTACAGCGCCACTTTGGTCGCGGTGGCAAAAATCAGAACTATTTTTTTTTCTTTTAAAAATCAAAACCCAGTGGTCTAAATAGCATTTACTGCAAATTTGGTTGAGTTTGGCATAACAGTTTTCTCATTATCGGGCTCTAAATACTTAAACTTTAATTTTAGTCACCCTGTACACCAAAGGGCAACGATATACTAAATTTAGGCATTCTAGATGCTCCAATTTTTGAGTTATTCTAAAAGAAATCGAGTGCATTCCTGTAGTTGGGCTCAGGACGAGATAGCCGGATAAGGTTTTCAATCCAAAGTGTTGAAAGATACTGTGAATGACAAGGACATGCTAAACTTGGAATGTTTAGATTCTCCGGTTCTGGAATTATTCTTGAAGAACGGGTGAATATCTAAGGCGGGCCCAACAGGGGCTAACTCGATACGGCTAAAAATCGAAAGAAATAAAATATGCCCCAAAAGAAAACGATATACGAAATTTAGATTTTCTAGTTGCTATAATTTTCGAGTCATTTTCAAAAACCGGGTACATTCCTAAAGTGGGCTCAGGTCGGGATAGCCCGATAAGCTCCAACATTGAAATAATTTAAATGCACCACAAAAGAATACGTCAAATCGAATTTCGTGTTACTGTGATGAATGGAACTCGATTAATTTAGGCCGCAAATATTTGAACACACACCAGATTAAATTAAATAAAATTTAAAAAATAAAAATGTATCCTTAGCACAATCTCTCTGAAAATCAAATGACTTTTTGTGTATACCACTTGCAATAATCGAGCCAAATTTCACAAGAATTCTTCATTTATTTCCAAAGATATCTGCCATTTTATTTGCATTAAATTCGGATTTATTTTAATGTTAACTTATTAATTAATTTTAATAAACTTATTGATTAATTTTAATGTCGAAACCAGGACCATCTATTGGTGGCTGCTTTTAGGGAACCCATTTTTCACCTCGATTAGGATACTATTTTTTTTAGACACTGTACCTAAGTTTTAATTTTACATTTTATCATTTGATGTTATTTTCGTTAATTTAGCGTTGTTTTGATAAATTTGGCGACACTTTAAAATGTCGTCAAGATTTTTGCCACGGTCGTCAAATTGGACAGACGGATATGCAGACACAACCTTCTGAAACATATACTTAGTATTTCATCAGTTTATTAATAAGTTTGAATTTCAATCCATTCATAACATTTAAAATATATTTCCTAATTGCTAAATTATATTAATTTCCTGCCAGATTTATTAATTAGCTACCTTTTTATCAATTTGGCGACATTTTAAATGTCAATTTGGCGATATTTTAAATTTGCCAAGTTTTTGTTGAGTTTTTCGCCACGGTTCGCTGATTAAATTGTTTTTAAGTAAGGGGCTATGTTAAAGTATCTAAGCATCTTCCTAACTCAATGTTTTCGCAATGTTTCCCCTTTGTAATGCAATGGCTATATTTTTATGTCAAAAATGCATAAGATTTTTAGCTTAAATAAAGGGAAGGATTTGGCTTAAAAATTCAAATTTTTTATAGGAACTGTCTTACCCTAGTTGTGAATATCTCTGAAAACTTTGTCAAACTCAGATGAATTTTTCATATAGATATGCTGTCTGAATAAAAAGGAGAAGAATAAATCTGTAATTTTGCAACCTTTTTCTGAAATTCAGCAGACTGTATCTTTCTCGCTTTAAAGATACAACCATGTGAGTTTAAAATAAGATTCTAGACTACTAAAGACCTTTTCTACGCGCCATCTTAAATTATCTTAACCACTGCAGTTATAGGGTATGTAGTTTGAAATCACTTCTGTAGTATAGTGTCTTGAAGTGCCCTCGCCCCGTGAGACACGGGGTCTAGATTTTCAAAGTAAATGTCTTCAATACTCATATCTAAAACAGTTTATTAATAATAATAACATCAAGTTTTGTTTAAGTAATCACTTAGTTTCAAAGCTAATGGTTTTTACAAATTAAAATTACTTACTTTGATTACCCATTTGAACTAATTTTTAAATTACTAATAGTATACATTGACATATACAATTTAACATTACTAGTTAATATCACAATTGTTATTTTCAATTACTTTTAATATAGTATATGTTTGCATATTGAAGGCTTATATAATTTGAAGCTGTGCATATTTACATACTAATTTTATTATATTTGTGTATTTTTTATATTTGCTTGTGGAATCTTATGAAATTGGGGTCATTAATGAAACAAAAGTGTACACCGTTACATTTTATATAGTATTAGTAAAAAAATTAGTAGAAAATATACGCGGCATTGCCCGAAATGTACAGCAGAGAATTTTTCAAAAGGCGTAGTCACCCGCTGAATGTACGCACGTGCAGATGCCCTTCCCCTACATACACATACTATGTACGCGTGATGTAATTTAGGATATCGTAGTATTACATTGCTTTCAAGGTAGTTCATATCGAGAAAACAAAATAAAAGTAGAACACATTGTTCTACTTTTCAAACACAAATAAATAAATACTTCTCAAACACAATTTCAAAAGCTTAAGAAGATTAAGATGCAAAATGCGTATGTGTGCATAGTTAAACAAGAAAGATCAATCATGCTTAAAGCATTGATTATGAAACACTTTCCAACTTCAATGCAATTTTATTTAAAAAAGTCGAAAATGCAATACATTCCTCGGTAATATTTTAAAACTTATCACAATACTACATTGATTTATTATATTTGAAAACTTAAACCTTCATTGAAAAAAATGAACTTCATTCAAATGACGGCATTGAAATATAAATTGCGTGGTTTAAATATCTCTAAAATGCAATACATTCCACGGTAATATTTTTAAATCTATCATAATACTACGATAATTTATTATATTTGAAAACTTCATCGAAAACAACTGAAATTAATTCAAATGACGTCATAGAAAAAATAACACGCCTGGATCTCTCTATAAAAGCAGGATTTCATTCATAACTTTCTCCATTTCATTCATCACAATACTATAATAATTTATTTTATTTAAAAATTAAGACCATGGAGCTACAATTCATAAACTTTATGCTTAAAATTTCATCGAAAAAAATCGTCCTTCTGTTTAAAAAAGCAATTAATATTTCATGCATATCAGCCGTGCAGACTCCATGGACTGAATTATTTTGTGTTAAAGAAATACAGTAATTCTAATACAACTCATTCTACATATTTTGCTGTTTACATTTTACATAGGTGAAAAATAGGCTTAGTTGTAGAAATAATCAAATTTGAATGAGAATTTAAACTCAAATATATTGTCATTGTGTTGTTTTAATATGTAGATGAACAGAATTTAAGCAGAAATAAAGTAGTTTTAGGATGGATACAACACTCAATATGAATTAAAAAGAACTTTAAAAAATCACGAATTTGAAACAAGATGGATGCCATATATCATTTTGATGTGGGTCATGTGATCGTTTCATATCATGGTCACGTGATCGTTTCATATAAGATGTGTAATTATTATTTTAATTTTTATTTAAAAAACTACTGAATATATTTAGCTGAATTTTTTTTTATATATTTTATGGAACAATTTGGATATTACCTAAAATTTTCGAAGCAATTTGTGAATTTTAAATCCGCTTAAAAAATGTTAGAAAAATTAGGTCCCATAGGGCTCAATGTATTTCATTTTTTCAACCCGGGTTCAATCCAAAACTAATTGTGTGATATTATTCATTTATATTCCCATAGGTCCTACAGACCGTCTGAACAACATACTAAAATTTCATTTTGATTAAGCCATTTTTACGGCAGTTATCGTGCTAACGGACAGACAGACAGACAGACAGACAGACAGACAGACAGAATGAACAAAGTCTTAAACACTTTTCAACTTTGTTATAAAGTGTTAAAAAGGAGTTTATAGAGAACAGACAGAGTTTATATGGGACAAAGTAAAACGCAACTTGACCACAAAAACGCGTTGAATATTTTATTACTCAATATCATTAAATTTTGTAGGTTTTGATTTATATATATGCATGGAAAGTAGCTAAAAAGACAAGCAGTTGAATTTTATGCTATACAATTACTTATTTTGTTTAATCCAGTTTTATTTTCATTAAATAAATTTTTTACCTGTTCATCGTAGATGGATCCAAGAATAAAATCAGATTCGCAACTGCAGTCAGGGTCTTCCTCCTAGATATGAAAATGAACACTAATTTTCCATGTTTGTAGATAGATTCATGAAAAAATCTGTGTCAAAATATCATCTCATAAGGAAAAATCTAAATTTCATCATTTACCCCTTAAATATCTCGAGCAAGTCTATGATGTCTAAAAAGTGAAAAGTTGAAAGTCCAAAATATTTTGCAATTTTTAACAACATTAAAAGTTGATTAAACGTGTCACATTATTTGACAATTTTAATTAGCTTTTTATTTGATTGTTAACAAAGTTTTTTTTTACTGCAGATTAATTTAGTGAGCAACTTCGATGGATTTTTATATATCTCGATTAAAAGTATCATATATTTAATCCTTTTAATCACTTTTTTACGCTGTAGCGAATCAGTTGTATTTCAAATGAATTTAGACAGCAGTTTCAGTGAATTTATATAGAGGATCTCTAGAAAAGCTCTTAAGCCCCTCTAACAATTTTATAAGGAAAAGTTCAAGAGTGTACAGGTTGGAGCAGAAAAGCCCTTTTAATTCACCTTAATTGTAGTCCTTAATTGTCCCGTATAAATGGTAAGCACTCAGAAACAGATTGAGATAGAAGAAAAATGTCACCTACAAAGTTGTAAAGGGGAAATTAATGGGAATCAAAATTCCTGAAAGGAACACACAGGACGCGTGTATAGCAGTAAATACATGTCAAAAAGTCATGTCATCAGGGACTTTAGCACATTGACACATGCAGAATACCAGATTTATACGGCAAAATGTCAGAAAAAAAAGCAAAGTTAGTATTAGGATAAATAAAATTATAGCGAATAGTGGAAATTATTTTATAAAAAAAACTTTTACTCTTTCTATTTTATTTATAAAATATTTTCCATTATTAGCTATAATTGTATTTATCCCAATACTAACATTGCTCTTTTTCTAACCTTGTGCAGTATAAATGTAGTCTTCCTTTTCACCCGACGATTTTTTGTCCTTTGCTTCATTTTTGTCATGCGTTTAAGTTTAAGCTTGCCCATTCTACAGTTACTACATTATTTAATCGCATTAGTTCTGATAAATTTAAGAATAAAAATAACGTTATGTGTCAAACCGGGGTTTACGTTGTCCCCCTTTTATCTCCGAAAATAATTTGAAGTTCTACATTGGTAGTACAAAACGTACTGTTAGTATTCGTTGAACTGAGCATGCTCGCCATGTTAAAAATAGAAAACTGTCCACGGCTCTTGCCCATTTTGCTATTAACGATAATTTTCATTCTATGTTCGATAAGACTTTTCTTTTAATTAACTGCAATAGTCTCCGTAATATTTTACTTTATGAATCCCTTGTCATTTATCTCTACCGTGATTCTATTTGCAATTTTGATCCCGTTCAGATCCTCAGTTATGCTTTGTGTCTCGTTCTCGACTCACTACGTGTTAAACTATAGTATGATTTTCTGTATATTTAGTAGCTGCTTTCTGTTGCTTTTGACGACATATCTATTAGTTAACCATTAGTATGACAACATATCTATTAGTTAACAATTTATGACCTTTTCATTTTGTATTTTGTAATTAAATCATGTTACTTAAATGTATCGTATTTAAAAGGTAAAATAATTTATATGCAAATTTTATCTTTCGGTTGTAGCTTGTGTAGTTAAGCTCATGTTTTCCACCTATTTTCACTTTTCTACTGATGAAGAGCATAATAATGTCCGAAAGCGCTATAGTTGTGAATTTTTGAGTACGTCGTAGATGGAGATTTTAATTAAATATTTTTAAGTGCTAACATGTAGACTCTGGATATTTCCTTACAAAATTATTGGATACTTAAGGACTTTATTAAGAATTCTGTATAAAAAGATAATGTTTATAATCACAAAAGCCGCCAGTTTTGAGATATATTACTGTAATTAATAATATTGTATCTTTCAAAATCATTATTTAGACCGTTATTTTGCAGCTTTTGTTCTAAGACAAAAAAGCTTGGTGATAATTTTGCAACGATTTACAAATTTGTAATGGAATTTCCCCCCTTGTCTCTAACAGGAAGTGATATAGCCTTCATTCCCCTAAAATGGGGGTCGTCTTCCCCAAAATTGTCTCATTAGTGTAGCGAAATATGAGTTTCCTATACACCTGTATAAAACAATATTAAAACCCTAATACAACTGAAGTTACTAGCTTGGTCCATAACTTTCCTTGCTGCCCTGTATTTTTTTACGAGTGATAAAAAGACAACTAGTTGAAATTGACTCTATACAAGTCCTCATATCGTTTAATTCAATTTGTTTTTTATTCAAATATATTTCTTACCGCTTCACTAAAGAGTGATCCAAGAGAATAATCATCAGATTCCGCAAAATTTTCTTCTTCTGCATCCTAGATAAAATAATAAATAAATAAATAGATTACCACTAACTTTTCATCTCTTCCAGTTGTAATGAACCATAGAGAAAGTAGATTTTGTAAACAAACTTTCATGCAAGTCCACTTCTATTCGAAATGCATATGTCCACACTTCTATTCGAAAATTGGAATAATCCAAATTCTCCCGGTTCGGCGGAAACATTCTGTTCCAAAGCTCTTTTGCGCGAGAGTTTAAAAAGTTATTGAATCCTTAATTTAATTCTAAAAAAATTAAAAAATATAGTAACAATGAAACCACATGCATTTTTCGAGAGCAAAGGGGTAAAACTTCACGATGACAAATTTAAAGGAACATAAATCGAAAAGTATTTTGATAGTAACGATGACCAATACTTGAAAAACTGCATTTTTACCAATTTTAAAAAAAAAATTGTAAAAAAAAAAAAAAACTGTCAACTTTATCACAATTCAGATTTTTTTATTCCGAATATACTGCAAATTTATCTGTCTCCCGTTAAAAAAAAATGAGATTCTACCCCCCCCCCCTTTTTTTTTTGTATTAAGATATAGCTTTTTAGCGGCCCCTCTCACCTCCCAAATGGACGTTCCTTTACAAATATTTAAAAATCTATCAAATTTTTCGAATTTTCGAAAGTTTCGGGACAATTTTTGGTTCGATACATGCGTCTTATAAAAACAAATCAGGAACTTTTAGACTAGGTAGGGACTTCAGAATAGTGACAACATACGTATCTATGATACATAGTAGCTATGATACATACATAAATACATACTCGGATGGTTTTTAATAGGATAGATACTGTGAACCCTAACGATGTTTAGGTTTTGCATTAAAAATATTTCAAACAAAATTAAAAGTTGATTAAAAGTATTATTTGATAGCTTTAATCAACATTTTATGCTCTTATCAACAAAGTATTTGCATATTAATTACTCTATATAAGTACTAATTTTGTTCAATCCAGTCTTTTTTTATTAAAATCTATTTCTTACCTGTGCACTGAAGAGGAATTCAAGAAAATATTCATCAGACTCAATATTATTTTCTCCTTCTGTATCCTAGACAAAAAAATATAACATATTAAGCGCGAAACCGGTCCATGGATTCTGTTATATGCTATAGGAGTGTCTTCCTTATTTGGAGGGACGCCCTCTTCTGGCGAGCTCTTACGATTTTTTGCTAATTGTTCATGTCTGTAGATGCATTCAAAACTACGACACTGTCGAAATATTCTCCCATACAAAAATAATCTAAATATATGATGAACCCCAATGTTGTCTAGGTTTTGCAATAAAAATACTTCGTTGATAACAAACTTAAGAGTTGATTAAAATTATCGCATTGTTTGATAGTTTTAATCAATATGTTATGCTCTTATCAACGAAGTATTTGCATGTTAATTTAGAAAGCAATGTTACATATATATCGGCTGCGTCGATATTAAGTGTATGAAAATTGTTGTTTCTCTCTCAATTTCTGTTGACCTCACTACTATAAAAAATTAGTGCTGTAAATTTTTTAAACTTATTATATCTATATTTGAAAATAGAAGCTGACTTTGATGTAGAAATATGAAGCTTTACTTCAGTCTTTGTTGTTAGTCATTTTCCAGCGAACACTGACTGCTTAGCTCTTCAGGACAGAGCTGTCTTACCAGGTGGGTCCTCGGAGGCCGGGCCCCAGCAACCATCAAGGGTACCCAAATAAATATTCATTGCATTTTATAAGGAGGCGCAATATCCTGCTTAAACTGCAGTGAATTCATTTTTAAAATATTTTTCGAAGTTGCCGAAAAATAAATAATATTGCTTTTCCGATTAAAAGGTAACGTTTTCTTGTTAAAGGTTCCCTTGCAGTTTGAGGGCTAATTTATGACAAACAGATTTTAGGCAGTTATTAACATCTTTATTTATTAGTATTATTTCAATTTCGAATGATTTTAGAAGTTTCAGTTTTATTTTATAAACGAAGATGTGATTAACACTTGTTAAGGAAGTTGGGAAGTATCGGGAGGTAAAATTCTTCTTTGGGTTTAAATTACCGAATAGAAAGTGGCCGTTTTTTGTATCATTTTTTAAATTTCCGGATGACGCAGATTGCATTTTCTGGGCCATACTAATTTATGCTTATTGTTATTATTTTTGACATAATTTTATATGCACGAAAAGAGGAAAAAATATAGATAATTAATATTCTAGCAATTTTAAAAGATCTTATTTCGGGGCTCCAGCACTCCGAATATGTTAAAACAGCCCTACTCCAGGGTTGTCGAAAACTCAAACCACTCGACTCACCCTGGGTTATGGGTAGCAGTTTGAGGGGTCGGAAAAACTACTCCAGGGTTGTGTATTTCAAGTTGCGAGGAGCATATTTTTTTTACACTTTTTGCATGTGATATCTCAGATACTGTTGGTCATATTTAAAATGGATGAACTAATGAACTGTAGTTCATAAATAAATGATCTGAAATGAACTGCTGAAAAATCCTCACAGTTGTTCACTTGCTTATGAATTGGACCTGAATACTCATATGATTTAGAATCTATTATTCCGCAGTTTATGTTTTGGAAAATATAGCAAAGAGGCAGTTCATCGTAATTTTAGAGAACACAAATGGTCTACTGAAAAAAAGGTCCAGAAAGCGTCATTTGTAAACGATGGATGAGATCATTCTTTATTTCGGCATTTATTGTAGATCGCACACCGATAATAAAAAAACTCCGTTGAGGGGAAATAGCCATACAAGCTCAAAAATCGTTGTTTAGTAGCAAAGTCAACATGTTATGGTCTGCTATTATTTCTCCATATGATATCAGATTTGTAGAGTGTGTTGTCTTACTCTTTATGTATTACTTCACAAAAAGAATTTAGTAGATCACTTTTTTATAATAGATTAATAGATTAATTTATATATTAATTTATATTTTCTAAAAGAGAATCTGGGGATATAAGTTCTACGCGCAGGTTCCTGGATAAACAGTGACACATGAATTTTCAATTTTTTTAATATTATCTCTTAGGAGGTTATACTTCAAAGATTAGACTTAGAGAAGAAATTATACTTCAATCACAACATAAAATTGCATTGAAGTTTGCAGAAAAAAAGAATTTAAAGCAAATTTGTGATAAAAAATAATGAAATTCTAAAAATGCTAAAAATGCTTTAAATGCTAAAAATATTTTGTAGAATTTTTTTTTTAATTGGTTGACAGATATATATTTCACCTAAATTTAAATAACTAAGTATACAATACAATAGCATATAAATATTAGGATTCTGGGTTAACTAATATTGATGCTATAGTGTTCGTAAGGCTGAAACTAGCAGTTTTGAGAAAAACGATTTCAAGATCAGGGAGGTATGTTTGATTTCTACATGAATTGTTTCACAAATTTTATTATAAAACGCTTTCTAATTGAAATACTTTCATAATTTTTTTTAAAATTCTAACATTTTATTCTTAATATACAATAAATATAGAAAATAATACAATTTAATAATTTTTAAGTTTAAAGGCTCATGTCATGAGATACCTTGATAATAAGCAATGTTGTAAGTTATATCTAATTTAAACTCCTATTTTGGAGATATATATATCCAACGTATTCAAAACCAGGCTCCAAAGAAAATAATGCTCTTCATTATAATTCCAAAAATATTGAGAAGATTGTAGTAAGTTTTGTTATATTTTTAGGATAAATGGTATTCGAAATTTTATAAGGAATTTTTTTCGTTACTGAGTAAGCATACTCACATCAGCAAATATATAGATGATATAAATAAATATTAGAACAGAATGTTCTAACATTTATTTATATCCAAGTCAATAACTGTCCAAATCAATAATTTTTCAGATTTTTTCGTTTTTTATACAAAAGTAGAGAAGCTTAAAAAGTAACGAATAGAATAAATAGGTATATTAAATAAAATTTTTGTTATTAATAGTAATGGAAATACATAAAAATACTAAAAAACATATACATGGGTAAATGGGTAAAAAATACATACATATACATGGGTACATAAACAAATACATGGGTAAAACATTTTTAGAAGTGTGTGTGTGGGGGGGGGGGGATATGCTTATATTTATTTTTAGTTATTTTCACATTTTTGAGCTTTTTTCAAGAACAGAAGATATTACAATTTTGCACAGTTCTTATTAGTGCTGAATTATAACTTTTCCGTATTATCCCTAAGAAGTTCTTTGAAATTTGATTTTTTTCGACCTCCCTTAAAGCTGTTTTATTTTAAGGGTTTAGCCAACCTAAGGGCAAGCGTTTACGATTACGAAGCTGGCTATTGATCAATCAAGTACTAGATCAAGAGTTTGAATCTCCTTGTCTGACAATATGTGATTATTGATTTGACAATGCATTGATTAATCATACATCAGCAAACTTGAGCACTCTCCCTCTATGGCAGTATAAATTGCTGTTTTGTAAACGTCTAAAATTCTGTCCAAATAGTAATTTTTGTTTATCAAACATTTTAATTTGTAGCTTTTCCAGCATTCAGAATAGAATGGGAGAAGCAAGGACGAACTGCAAAAGTCAGTTGAAGAAAACTATTTAAACTATTTGTTTTTAACACTATATAACGTAGTTGAAAAGTGTTTATGACTTTGTTCATTCTGTCTGTCTGTCTGTCCGTTCGTGCAATAACTACCGTAAAAATGACTTTATCAAAATGAAATTTTAGTATGTTGTTGAGACGGTCTGTGGGATATATGGGAATGTAAATGAATAATATCATCCAATTAGTTGTGGATTGAACCCGGGTTGAAAAAATGAAATACATTGAACCCTATGAAACCTAATTTTTCAAACATTTTTTAAGCGAATTTAAAATTTACAAATTGCTTCGAAAATTTTAGGAAATATTCAAATTATCCCTTAATATATATAAAAAAATGTCAGCAAAATATGTTCGTCAGTTTTTAAAATAAAAATTAAAATAATAATTGCACCCATATTATATGAAGAAATCACGTGAACCACTTCAAAATAAAATATGGCATCCATCTTGTGTCAAAATCATAATTTTTAAAGTTCTTTTTAATTTATATTTAGTGTTACATTCGTTCTAAAACTACTTTTTTTGTGTGCATCTATATACTGTGCTAACGCAATTACAATATTTTGGAGTTTAAATGATCATCAAACTTTGATTATTTCTACAACGAAGCCTAATTTTCACGTATGGAGAATGTGAACACATCAACCTGTAAGATGAGTTGTAAAGAATTGCTTCAATTTTTTCAACGAAAAATTTTTTAGCACTGGAATCTGCAATACAGTTGATATGGATGAAACATTCATTGATTTTGCATAGAGAAGCAGGCGATTCCATAGTATTGCTTTTTCGATGAAGTTTTAAACATGTAGTTAGAAAATACTTTACCTCCATGGTTTTAAGTTTTTAAGTAAAATAAATTATTGTAGTATTGTGATAATTTTAAAAATATCGCCTCTGAATGAAAGGAATGTGAAAAAGTTTATGAATGAAATATTCACTTTTTTATATAGAGAGCCAGGTGATTTATATTTCGATAACGTTATTTGAATAAAGTTCATTTGTTTTCGATGAAGTTTTCAAATATAAAAAATAATTGTTGTATTGTGATAATTTTAAAAATACCACTGCTGAATGTATCGCATTTTAGAGATGTTTAAATAAAATTGCATTGCAGTTGGAAAGTGTTTCATAATCAATGCTTTATGCATGATTGATCTTTCTTGTTTTCTAGTACCTCCTCCCTTTTTTTCAAATATTGTATTTCAACGCACAGCTCATGTTGTATCCATATGAGCTACCTATATGTGTATTCGTAGATTCCTCGACAATTTAGACTCCCTATGAGTCTTATAGGAGTTGCGCATTATCATTATCGGAGGTTAAATTTCCATTGTAGGAAAATATTTGGGACGGATTTAATGAAGAATTTAAAGACATTTTCCATTCATGGAAAATGTTTTTAAATCCGTTTTTGTGAGTAACATTTTAATTTTGTTAAATCTTAATTAATTTGTTTGACTTCAAAAACGTTTCTTACCTTTTGGGTACATTGTTCTTCAGCTGTTAGAAAAACACCATCGTTGGTAGCTGTGTCATCTATCGTAGCTATATCATCTTTCACGCTTGGTGCACATGTCTCACAATTACACTTTACACGCTTGAGTGCATCCACAAAAGGTATTTCAGCTTGAGGAACATCTATCCATAATTCCTTTAATATTGGCAGCTAAAAAAAATTGTCCGGATACATATATCGCAGTTTCAACACCTTTGTTAATTTGCGTTTAATTATCTGAATTATTTGAATTTTACTACCTATTGGAAATACACTGCGAGTAAATAACGGATGTTTAAATTGGGAAAAATCTGAAATTGTTTCAAAATATTATAAATATAGTAAAATTCCGGTTATCCGTAAATAAATTTAACCAAAAGTGTCCTTATTTCCGTTTTGAGTAATAATTTAATTTATGAATTATTTTACCTACACATAAGTTTTTAATATTTTAATAGTGAAAATATTGTTGGACGTACATTGATGATAATAGCTGATTAACGTAAATGTGAGATATGTTAATATGTAATACAGTAGTGGTTATAATAATATATGTGTGATACATAGAACGTAGTAATGAAATAGGCAGATGCTTTACTTTGATCATTGTGTATACACAATCATCTTATTTCTTTACAAATTATATAGTTATTCTCTTCTGCTACTCAATTGGGCATTGCTTCAAAGCTACCTTGCAAGACCACCAATACCACATCGGAAACTGGTGTATCATTTTGTACTTTAATATACCTAAGTGCTGAGTCTTCTTCTTCAACCCAGACAGTTTGACATACCAGGAAGGTATAAGGTATCTGTTTGGACTGCCGGGAAGTGCCACCCAATTTAGACCGGAATCCAGTAAGTGAGGCATCCACAGGGACCGTATTCTCCTTCCCCTACCACCAAGCCCTCAGAAGGACTTACGGACCCACATGTTTGACGCGATCGTACTCCGAGCGAACACGGCGACAGTTTTGGCAATGGCGAGAATCGATCCTGGGCAGACCAAGTGCAATTCCCGCTCTCTAACCATTAAACTGTCGCGCCCCCTCTAAGTGCTACATCTGGAATATTTGTATCCTCAGCATGTGTAGTGCTTCTATTCTTTGTCTCATCGTCTCTTCTTCAACAACAGCATCTCCTTTATTAACTGCATCAACTATTTCCGCATCAGTTAAACCTTTCTGATCAGTGTTTGGAGCAAGGCAGGTAGGTCTCAACGTCAAATATCATGGGAAGTTGTTTGAACATCGCTAAAAACACTTCGGTATTGTCCTATGGTAAATTCCATACATCAATATTTTGGATTTCGGATCACAAGTAAGTTTTCTAGGTCTCTTTTATTTCTAGTACATTTTAAAGTTCAGCCCCAGCTTACAGGTGTCCAGGAAACAGGATATGCGCTTTGTTTAGTTGGACGTATTTTTGACCAAGCGATTATACTTGAAAGCGGGATGGACAGATCATATAGTTTGCAGGTGCTTTCAATTAATGCCCGAAGGGTCTCAGATTTTAGCAAGGGCTTCCTGAACACATGTTTGGCTTGAGGAGAGACTGAAACTAAAGGTGGTGTTCTGAGATCACTGGGTAACGCCCTTACAACGAAATAGAGAGTTTTCAATATTTTAGAAAGGATTTTGGGGGAAATGGGTCATATTGTAAGCATATTTGCCTCCCATATGGTCCACATGTCACTTTTCATATTTCAGCTTATTCTATTTTTTAAGCGACAGGCACAAAAACAAGATATTTTTTTCAATTGCCCACTTAACTCCTCTAACTAACAGCTTAATTATTTCTTAAAAAAAATATTTTGTAGTCTGGAAAAAAAAAAGTCAAATTTTTGGTAGGCCATAATAGGACCTCCTATCTTATATACTCATTCAAACTGAATGTGAATTGAAATGTATTTCTTACCTTTACATTGTAAGGGAGTAATACGGAATAATCATAGTTACAGGATTCATTTTCTTCTTCCTAGACAGAAAATTGCACACTAACTATGTCCATGTTTGTAGATACATAACTGTGACAAAGGTAAACCTATGTCACAGTTTCTTTGTAGAGTACTGTACCACATGTTTCATTAAGCTATTGTACATGCTGATCCCATTCAAAATTCCTATTCAAAGTCTTCAGTACAAAAGCAGTGAAACTACAATAGCTGGGACAAATTTTGTAGGAACCTTCAAAGTATGTGAAAACAATTTTACAACAATGTATCCCATTAAGAACTGGTCGCGTACATTTTTTTATATGTATGTATGCATGTATGTCTATTGTAGGTATATATATCTTTTACTGTAGCTAACAATCTGAATATGTGCGCAAAACTTACAAAATATCGAAAAAGTCAATAAATTTTTAAATATTTTCAGTAAACCTATTTTTCGAGAGGAGGGGCTAACTAAAAATCTATCCTTTAATTTAAAAATAAGGCTAGGCTCTCGATTTTTTGTAACCGGAGACTAATAAATATGACGTGAACGCTTTGTCCGAATTTCCAGAAAGTTCATATATTTTATACATATTTTCAATTACAAAAACTGCGAAAAATGTTGAGAATTCGATTTTTTTTAAAACTAATTTTTGCTCCTTCAGATTTTTGCTTAAGATCTCGATCTTTTTAAACTGAAGTCAAATATATAAGGTTGATTTCCAAAAATACTATTCCAAAAAATCGATGGTTTTTTTATACAGACTTTTAAAAATTAAAAATGAATTATTTCGAATTATCTGAGAATTCTCCGTATTGTTCATATCCAATTCATCGTACATCAAAATTTAATATGAAAAAGACGGAGAAATTAAAGTTAAAGTTTTCGAGAAACTGTCTTTAAAATTTGTCCCATGTAACGTAGTGCAATCCGTATCTTTCAAAATATGTAAAAGGGAAAAAAATATTAAAGTTCAGTCGCAGCTGCATCAATGGATTTTACCAAACATATACTACCTTCTCTACAGATGCCTTAAATACGTCACCTTTCTATTGAGCGCATAAATCAGTTTGTGGGCCAGATATCTTCAACTAAACTTTTAAAATAAGACACATCAAAAATATTCTTTCTTCTGTAAATTTTTCAGAGAATAACTTTAACTTATTCCATTTCATTTTAACATCAGCATCTGGTAAAAAGCGGGACATATTTTATATGACCGATCCACCTTTTCTGTTTTCTTTAATTTTCTTTTCATATCTTGTTTGAGTTTTAGTCTTCCATTTTTTAATCAGCCAGATAAATGTTAGGTCACTTTCAGCTGAATTGTTCAGTTTAGGACTCCTATATTTATCAGTATTGTTGAGGTTTACAAGTTCTTCATTTTCTATGACATTTACTTTTGTTTCATCAATAACGACAATAATTTTTCACATTCATTTTTCATATCATCAAATATTGTTCTAAAATAGCTACACCTTTTTCGTTCAAATTCCCATAATTAGTATCACAACTTTTTGCAAGCTATATTATTTTAATTTGATCTAGTGTCAACTATGTTTATCTGCGATTCTAGCATGCCATTTGCATTGCTTATAGCACCACAGCCGAAACACATGACAACACTAACACGACCATTTAGTGCAAAACCTTAAAATGCTGATGACATTTCGATATATTTGATCAAACTTTCTTTCATAGAAACCCTACACCAAGTGTTTATTGTTCCATATGAAAAACATACGAGTACATTCCGCATCACTGGAATGCAGAAAAGACGCACTCTAACATTCTGTATAGAGTTATCTTTGAAGCAGATTGAGACAAATATGTCCCTTGCGATACATATTATACTGAAAATTTACTAAATATATGATTTTTTTCTGGAGACGGAATAATGTTTATTAAATGCAGAGAAAATAATAAATGGTTTTGAAATGTTCCAACAAAAATATTTCACTAGAAATTATTTTTTTTTAAATTGGAAGACGAAAAATTTTCTAACTAACATTTTAAAAAATTAATTCGAATTATAAATATTTTACCAAAATTATTTTAAAAAATTATAAGTTATTATTAAACCTTCTTTTATAACAATATTATCCTGGAACATTTTTATATTTAAAACGAAAGCCCAGTAAAAATAGAACACAAAAGGGGCACCTGTGTCCCATCTGCTTCAAAGGGTTAAAACCACTTAAGGCAATTTCATTTACCCTCTCCCTCCTTCCCAGAATAAAAATAGAAGAGCAGAATTTAAAAGGAAATCTTACAATCACGATAGGAGTAACATCCCCTCCTCTCACCCCACCGAGGCAATTTCGTTGCTAATACGCTTCAGAAAGTGACACATCGGAAAATATTTTTAATAGACCCTGCCTCTGACAAAAAGCAAATCCAGGTCATAAAAATCAAATTACTCACCACCCTCTCTGATTTTAAGAAAAAATATTTTTCACGGAACATCATTTTGTAAATGATGGGGTTCACACAAAATGAATTAACCCTCTCACAATATAGCTTTCCCCTGTTTTGTGATGTCTGGTATTCACATCTGCACCCCCCCCCCCTACACACACTTTAGTTACAAGAGCTTCTAGGGGTGGGGTGGGGTGGGGTGGAGACGGTTACGTGGATGCATGTACACTACAGATAAATCCCCTTTTTTTATTCATTCGAACACCGAGCGTTTGGAAAAATGACTAGGAGGACCTAAAAATTGATATTTGTGTGATGGTGAAGAAATGTCTGTTTTCAGGATTTAAAAATTTATTTTCAAATCACCCCCCCCCCCTCCGATTAGTAGAACAAAATTACAACTGTATAAAGTACTTATAAGATATACATTAATCTATGTTTCAGAAACTTAGATTTTCACAGGACATAATGCAAAAGACCTGTGCATCATTGAGAAAAATGTGTTGCGCAGTATTTTTGTGGAAATTCAGCAAAACGATATTGGGAGATGAAGATATAATTTTGAACAATACAGATTATAGGTACAATTTTGAACAATACAGATTATAGGTACAATTTTGAACAATACAGAATATATAAAGATTCTAATATAATCATATTGAAAATAACAGATTAAAATGGGCAGGAAATTTGCTAAGAATGAATAGGAATGAACCACAAAGAACATTTTTATATCCACACCAATCGGAAAAGATCTAGAGGAAGACCGAAGTTGAGTTGAGTCGATTGTGTGGACAAGGACTTGGATATCTTAAAAATAAATAATTGGGAAAGCATTGTTCCAAGGCGGACCCCTTGAAAGGAACTTCTGAGGTCGGCTAAGGCCCAGAGTCAGGTATCCTGGTATTGACGATGATGATGACAGTAAAATTATGTATATTTTGAAATGAAGGTGGCTGACAACTGGACAATAAATTTTTAACAGGGAATCAGTCATGGTTGTGAAGGGGTGGCTGCATTTCATACTTAGTTGTGACCCGTTTATTTGAAAGTAAGCAGGTTTTAATTTAAAATATATATTCAACTTAAAAGCTGTAAATACATTCAATTAGTTTCTAGCTATACAAAACATTATCTCGCTGGTCCAATTTTTGTACTTCGGGGAGGACAAAAGTTACCAATCGGAATTCTGTGACATATAATATTTAAAATTAAAGGAAGTGCCTACTTTTCAGGAATTCATTTAAAGGTATAATTTGTAAACGATGTATGATACTTTTTCCACTTAGTAAAAGATTCACTGCACAGTGTTTTTAATATTGAATTGTACATTTGTCGCTTTTCTGGATGACAACATATAAAACTATTTTGTACCCAATAAACTTATATTTCACGCAAACACCAAATTAATAATTATCAATATTGATAGTATCCTCATTAAGCAATATAGTCCGTATATAATTTTTTTTTAATTCATCAATTATGCGTCATTTTTGTAATTTTGACGATATTTTCGTCAATGTGGGCTAAAAATCGCCAAGTTGACGATACTTAGAAGAGCATTTCTTATATAATAAAAGTATGTCCATCATATGACGGAATTAAAAATTTGCAAAACATTGCATTCTATTTGGCGTCATTTTTATTGATTTGGCAACGTTTACAAAAATCGCCAAATTGGCGATATGCTGCCAAAATTCTGCCAAGCGTTGCAGATGGTGAAATAGGTTATTCTTATGGTATAGTTTTATATTTTTTCCAAAATATTGAATTTTAATCAATTAGTTGTCATTTTCATTGATTTAGCGACATTCTTATCAATTTGGCGACATTTTCATCAATTTGGCAACATTTTCGTCAATGTGACGATATTTAAAAACTCGTCAAGTTGGTGATATTCCGTCAAATTCGTCATCAACATTTCGTCAAGCAATATGGTCGTAGACGTAGGTTAATTCTTACAGCAGAAAAACGACTAATGGCGTCCAAATACAAGACTATTTTCCAAATTATCTTCTCTTACAGTTGATTCTTAATATTCTTTCCAAGATATTAAATTCTCCTCTATTAGTCGTCATTTTCATTTCATTTTATCATTTTGGTAACATTTTTATTAATTTGGCGATATTTTAATCAATCTGGGGCTAAATATCGCGATATTTCGCAAAATTATTCGCCAAATTAACCAAATATATCGCCAAGTGTTACAAACAAACGGAGAGAAAAGCATTGCTAATATACTAGAAGGTATGTTCGTTATACGACGGAATTAAACATTTGTAAAACATTACCTCCCATTTTGGGTCATTTTAAACAATTTGGCACCATTTTTATCAATTTGGAGACATTTTAGTAAATTTGGCAACACTTGAAAACATCCCCAAGCTGGCGACATCCTGCCAAATTTATCGCCAAAATAATCGCCAAGCGTTATCGAAAGAAAAAAATCTGATGTGAGCAGCGCATGAGTTTCCTTATGGGTCATTTTCTCTAAACAGGCTTTTCCATCTTTCTTGCTACAATATAATTTTCTTCTATTTTTCAACCTGTTTTCTACATTATATTGTAACATGGGTGGTGTAAACTGAAAAAAAAAAAACAGTAGCAGTGATCATTTTGGGGAAATTAAATGGAAAATGCATATTTTTATATTCACGACAAGTAAATGCAGCATGAAAAGAGAATGACACTTAATATAGGCAACTGCTTTGTTAGTATGTATATATATATATATATATATATATATATATATATATATATATATATATTTATATATATATATATATATATATATATATATATATATATATATATATATATATATATATATATATATATATATATATATATATATATATATATATATATATATATATATCATTAGAAAAATAAAAAAATTGTTTTGCTTTAATTGCAATCGTATATTTAAAACTAACTTCTTATTTGTTTGATCTTCTAAAAAACAAATCTAGTTTTTAAATGTAATTTACTTGTTCTAATGTCATTTCTTTGTCTACCAAGACGACAAGCGAATGACGACAAGGGATTGACAAATCGGGTTATTTTACTTTCTGAGCATATGAGTTTTATTTGCATTCAAGCCTAACTTGGAATTCAGTTTGTTGCGCTAACTAGGCACACATATATGTTAAAAAAATTATTTACTTTTTTATTCTGAGAATAATTAAGACAGGTGAATGACAGGAATAAAAATACTTACCCAAAATTGTTCAGTTTTATAATATTTCCCTGCACAGAATGATAGCTAGAGCATAGTCAAACTCTTGAAATGGGGAATATGGACTTCAGTAAAAAAATATAACACTTTAATTATATTTTATTGCCAATTATGTACAGAAAGAGGTGTTAAAATTTAACGGCAGCTGAATGACAGAACCGCTGGAGGACAGTTGTAAAAAATTAATTTAAAATATTGCTCTAATGCATAGTGGATTTCTTATTATTGTTTGTATTTTAAATTGTCTAATTTAAAATAAAACATCAAATTAAAAGAAAACTAGAAAATGAAGGCTAGTAAATGAAGTTGTGATTTCATTCTATGGCTGTAGGAACACACAGGGGGATAAAATTTAATAAAAAAACTAAATTTTTATATATCAAAAATATAAATATTTTCTTTAGCTAATGAGTGATAAATATGAACTACAATATAGTAAAACTGATCAGTGTCCAAAATCAGTCCCAAGGCATTTAAACTTTTATTAAAACACCTGGGACGTATAAAACTCCCGTTTACAGAAAATGACCCATATGTCATGCAATGAATTTACTTCTTTCACAGTGAAGAAACGATGAAAAAATCCACGGCATAGTGTTTGTAACGATAAATTGTACATTTGGCGCTTTTCCGGATGACCGGATGATTTTCACAGGTAAGGATATTCCGTATCTACATTTCACGCTTCTATTAACATTTCACGCTACTCTAAATTAACAATTATAAATATCTCCAATGAGCAATATAGTCCATATATGAAAATATTTTAACAATAAATTAATCAATTAGGAGTCATTTTTATTAACTTGCGTCACTTTTGCAATTTTGAC
Source organism: Amaurobius ferox (assembly GCA_951213105.1). NCBI lineage: Eukaryota > Metazoa > Arthropoda > Arachnida > Araneae > Amaurobiidae > Amaurobius > Amaurobius ferox. The sequence goes on from OX578142.1 coordinate 40,565,459, forward strand.
GATATTTTTGTCAATTTAGGGCTAAATATTGCCAAATTGGCGATACCTCGCTAGATTATTTGCTAAGAGAAACACATTTCTTATATACTAAAAGGTATGCTCGTCCTATGACGGAATTAAAAATTAGCAAAGCATTGCCTCCTATTTAGCGTTATTTTCATCAATTTGTTGACATTTTTATCAATTTAGTGACGTTTTTATCAATCAGGCAACATTTTAAAACGCTGCCAAATTAGTGACATCGAGCCAAATTGTTCGCCTAGCATTACGGGTGGACGAAGAAATGTGTTACTCTTACAGTCTTTCAAAAATACTGAAAAAAATATATAAAATGACGCTAAATCAATTATTTTTCATTTTCAATGATTTAGCGTCAGTTTTATCCATTTGGCGACATTTTCGTCAATTTGGCAACATTTAAAAAAAACTCGTCAAGCTGGTGATATGCGGCCAAAATTCGTCGCCAGGGTTTTGCCAAGCGTCACAGACAGGGAAATAGGTTATTCTTATAGTAGATTCTTATATTCTTCCCAAGATATTGATATTTCATCCATTATTCGTCATTTTCATTGATTTATCATCCTTTTTATCAATTTGGCAACATTTTCATATGAATTTCGCGACATTAAAAAAATCGCCAAGATGGTGATATTCTGCAAAGTTAGTCTCTAAAATTTAGCCAAACATCACATAGGGGAAATAGGCTATTCTTATAGAAGATGACAGACTAATGGTGTCCAAATACAAAACTATTACTCAAATTATTTTGTCTCGTGAATGGAACTAGCTTGATCCACGAGAATGATGATAACAAATTTATCGCATAATAATACATCTGAAAAGTGGACATATTTCAAAATAGTTATTTTTTTTTATTTTATATGATTGTTTGACAAATTTATTTGAAATATCTGCAATATCTCAAGGACGGTTCTTGCCACCGTTCTAAATTTCGCGTCAATCGTTTCCAAATGAAAAATTACATTAGAAATGATTATTTAAGTAACTTTATTGAAGGTTTTGACTTCTTGATGATTTTTTTCAAAATTTCATTTGAAAATAGAGGGAGGGGGAGTTCTGAATATTCGATTGCGTCTAAAAAGCATAGTCTCCAATGTTTGTAGGTTTTGTACCTAATTTCATTCAAAGCGCTTCATTAGTTCATGAGCTACAGTCTCCACAGACTCACGGATACTTTGTTAAATGTTACCAAATTGACGCAAACGTCGCCATATTGATAAAAATGACGCTAAATCAATGAAAATGCCGACTAATTGATAAAAATTTAATATCTTGTATAGAATATAAGAACCTACTACAGGAACAACCTATTTTTCGTTTCGTAACGCTTGGTGAAATTTTGGTGACGAGTTTTGACGGAATATCGTTAACTTGGTGACTCTGTTAAATGTTGCCAAATTGACGAAAATGTCGCCAAATTGACAATAAATGAAAGGTTACGTTTTTTCCGTAGCCAGAATGCACAGTCAAGCAAAGCCTTATCCATTCAGGTGATTGTGTACATAAATAAAATTTAATATTAGACGAACATAATTTGAACTATACAAATTTATAAAAGGCACTCAAAGAACTCAAAAACTGAATAATATCTAAACCGACCAGACGTCTGTACGCAGTAACCAGAACGCACTGTCAAGCAGAGCCTTATCATCTATTCAGGTGATTGTGTATACATAAGGTAACAATTAATACTGGATGGACATACTTTGAACTATATAAATTTACGAAACAAACTCAAAGAACTCAAAAATTGAAAAATATCTAAACCGACCAGACGTATGTACGCCATAACCAGAATGCACTGTCAAGCAGAGTCTTATCATCCATTCAGGTGATTGTGTATACATAAGGTAAAAATTAATACTGGATGGACATACTTTGAATTATATAAATTTACGAAACAAACTCAAAGAACACAAAAACTGAATAATATCTAAACCGACCAGACGTCTGTACGCCGTAGCCAGAATGCACTGTCAAGCAGAGCCTTATTATCCATTCAGGTGATTGTGTATACATAGGGTAAAAATTAATACTGGATGGACCTACTGTGAACTATATAAATTTACGAAACAAACTCAAAGAACTCAAAAACTGAATAATATCTAAACCGACCAGACGTCTGTACGCCGTAGCCAGAATGCACTGTCAAGCAGAGCCTTATCATCTATTCAGGTGATTGTGTATACATAAGGTAAAAATTAATACTGGATGGACATACTTTGAACTATATAAATTTACGAAACAAACTCAAAGAACTCAAAGACTGAATAATATCTAAACCAGCCAGGTGTCTGAGTATGCTGTAGCCAGAATGCATTTCAAGCGTGCTTTCTTGCACTGATATTTCCAATTGTTTGCATATACGCAGCCGACTTATAAGTTACCTACACCAATGCCTTATGCAAGGTTAGCAGCCCACCTGCGGCATCCGATGTTATGTTTTTCAAATTTTTTATTCCGTCATATGACGGGCATACCTTCTAATATATGTCTCTTCTTTCGAAAATATCATCATAAGTGCAAAAAGGACGCCAATTTAATGAAAATTACGCCTAATTGGTGAATTCATTATTAAATTATTTTAATATATGGACTATATTGCTCACTGAGGATTCCATCAATATTGATAATTTTTAATTTAGAGTTGCGTAAAATACAAGTTAATTGGGTACGCGCGCGCGCGCGAATTAGTTTTGCATTTTATCATTTGGAAAAGAACCAAATGCACAATTCAACGTTACAAACACTGTACCGTGGAACTTGTATATTATTTTATCACGGTGAAAGAAATAAATTCATTGCATTATATAAGGAAAGTCTGTCCACATCAGATTTTGTTCAAACAATACCGAAAATATTTAATCTGTAAGGAATATCCTGTGTTGAACAGCTTTTATTTTATAAAATCTACATTTAAGAAGCTCTTAACCTATGTATCTCTCTCGACTTTGTGTGTTTTCAATCCACTCTAACTATACTTACCATTCTCCTTTCAGGACTGCTTACCTACAATTTCGACTTTACAATAAAATTTAGTGTCATAAAATACTATTCAATTTCATTGAAATCAAAAGCGTTTCTTACATTGGGAGGACATTTTTCATCTGTTCCATATGCGCAATCATCCATTGAGTAGGCACCTGTTCGTGTACCACTTACAATATTGGTTTCTCCTTTAATTGTTTCATTATCCTCTATACCAGTTCCCTAGATTTAAAAAAAATACAGTTCATATACATTAGCTCCAAGATTTTAGTTGCTGCTGATATGACAAATGTTTACTAATTAGAATGGAATATGCACATAAGAAGCTTTCTTATTATAGATGTGTGTGGCAGTTGTCATTTAAACTCAATTCTCATTAATTGTTCCAGAAATAATTACATACATCTTCTCAATTTCGCCTCTGCAATAAAACTTTGAACAATTTTATAATTGAAACTTTGTATAATTGTAAAATGCAAGTTAATTTTATTCAAATCAAAAGCATTTCCTACCTTAAAGGAGCATTGTTCATCATCTATCACATGCGCCCGATCTTGTGCATCTTTTAAGTAGGAATCCATTAGAATTCCCGATTCGACTTTCACTTCCTCTTTCATTGTCTCGTCTACTATTCCAGTTTTCTAGATAGAGAATGCACTTTATCTATATTAGCTCTCCATAAAACTTTCTATACTGCTGTTATGACAAATATCTACTAATAAGAATGGAATGTACACATGAAAGTCAAGAAGCTATGTCCAGCTAGCACAGCTTTCTGATTGGCCGTTGTTTTTTAAATCCCTTCTTATTAAAATGTCCTTAGACGCTAAAATAACCACATTCTATTCTCCGTTGGAGATCAATGGTTCGATTCTCGACAATATTCCAACAATATCGATTCGATTTAAACAATAATTATTTACAAGCCCATTATTGAAAATTTTTACATTTTTCTAAAACATTACTTTGCTATTATATTTCTCCAACTTATGGGATTAAATCTCGTAGTTCAAATATTTTAAAAGTTGAGGTACATCGTTTGATAAAGACAAATGTATACAATTCTGTCTTTGACAAAATATTTACCTTATAAAATAAGTTTATAAAATCAGGACAATTTTTTACCTTTAATGAACATCGCTCGTCTGTCACAGGTGCACAATCAACTTTAACCGCTGTGTTATCACCTATTAGTGAATCGCATGCGACACTTGCTTTCTCCTTAATCTCCTTGTCCTCTGTCACAGTTTCCTAGATAGGAAATACACTATATTTATCCTAGTTCTCCACAAGCTTTTGCATACTTTTTCAATGACAAATATCTACTAATTTGAATAGAATCTACAAATAAGAAGATCTCTTATACATGTCTCTGGTCATTGCCTTTTAAAATCCCTTCTCATTGAATTACCTTAGACTTTCTCTAAAATCAAAATAATTTAATTTCTTTTTAAGACCCACAGAGTGTTACCTGGCCTGTCAAATATTGGTGGCTCGATATTTTTCTCAGACAACAGTTATTTACAAATTCCATTAGTGAAAAAATATGTTCTCTGATATCTGTTATATATCCTCGGTTACATTGTCCTGTCCTCTGTCTCAGATTCCTGAATAAAAATACACTCTATATGTTCTTGAAATCTAGTTTTTAGATACTGCTGCTATAAGAAGTATCTACCAATTAGAATTAAATATACTTATGAGATCTCTTATAGTATGGCTGCATCTGACCACTGTTGTGTCTTTACATGCCATCTGAATGGATTGTCCTCACATTCATTCTCAAAAATAATTATATTTCTGTTCTCTTTTGAGACCCTTTGAACGTTGACTGCCTAGCCTGAAATTGGAGGTTGGATTCTTTCTCATACAATAATTATTTGCAAATTCTAATGCCGAAAAATTCTCTTATTTTCTAAAACATAACACTGTTGCTATGATTTGTGAGATTCAGATATATGTATCTAAATCTCATAGCTCAAATGTTTTAAAAATGGAAGCACACCGCTTGACAAATGTCTACTCTGTCTTTTCTGTCTGTCATTTCTGTCTGTGTCTGTCATTTCTGTCTTTGATAAGAAAAATTCATCTTGTAAAACGTAAGTGAATTTGATAAAATTAAGACAATTTCTTACCTTAGAGGAATTCTCCTCCTCATCTGTCACAAGTGCCTTATCAATTATATCCTTTGAGTTATCATCCAATAGTATATCACATACATCTGCCTCTTTCACTGCTATGTCCTCCGTCCCAGTTTCCTAGAGAGAAAATAAACTAATATCTTCTAGTTCTCCATAAGCTTTTGGATACTGCTGCTGCAACAAGTATCCACTAATTAGAATATATCTACATTCTTAGACAGGCCACACAATGAGGATATAGGGCACACTACGTCGTGCACTGTATCTTGTATGTTGCCCAATATACACAAGAAACTGGTTTTCCTTCTTGTGCTTCTAGTGCAGAGTGTGGCTATGTGTCTTAAGTGTGTCGACAGTCAGTACAGTATTCAAAACAAACTGTATGTTGCATGTGCATCCTCAATGTGTGGCTTGCCTTACGGCATAGCTGTCTGGTTGTTGTCTTTTAAAATCCTCTCTGATGGAATTTCAATTAGGCGCCTTCTCTAAACGAACGATATTTCTATTCCTGTTTCGGACCTACAGAGTTACCTGCTTAGTTAACTGCCTAGCCAGATATTTGTTGGTGTTTCGATTCCCTTCAATACTTTCAGATAATAATTATTTACAAATCCCATTGGTGAAAATTATTACACTTTTCTAAAATGTAACATTGCTGCCATGTGTCTTTTTTGTCAAATGATATAGCTCAATTTTTTTTTTAAATGGAGGTACATCGTTTGATAAATGACTACAATTCTGTCTTTGATAAAAAAAAAATAAAAAAAACTGCTTTGTAAAATGCAATGGAGTGTGATGAAATCAAAACCATATCTTAACACTGCTCTTTATCTGCCATATGTATACCATCAACTATGTTCTTTGAGTTATCATAGATACGTGTTTCACATGCGACGTCCGCTTCTCCTTTCATTTCCCTGTCCTCTATCCTAATTTTATAGATGAAAAATACACTTTATCTATCGTAGTTCACAATAAACTTTTAGATACTATTAGTAGATAATTGTCATACATTGTAAAACATTCTGCAACCTTTACAGATTTTTTTTAGCTACTTTGTTGATAATTTCGGCAAACTATCAGAAAAGCAGCAATTACAGGCGTTCATGAAAACTACATCTTCATTTCTGAAATATTCAGTTGTGCCGAAGCGTTATTTTTGTATTTTTACTTTCCTTATATACATAGTATAATGTATAATTACTTTCCTTATGTATATAGTATAATGTATAAGGAAAGCATAAACTCAAATTCGAGTTTTCGAAGTGAGAGCACGTTTCAAGCATCCCTAAATACGAATCCGACGTTTCTGAGGTGATGTCTGTCTGTGATTGTAAGTATGTGTGTGTGTATGTGTGTGTGTCAGTGAGTCTTTGGAGATGATATCTCACGAACGAATGAAGCGATCTGAACAATATTTGGTACCGAAATCACAATTAGTGAATACTGGAAGCCTATTGTTTTAACATGCAATCGAATGCTCAGAAACCTCCTAAATTTTGATATGAAATGTTTAAAAAAAACATCAAAAAATTAAAACATTCAATAAAGTTACGTAAATAATCATTTCTTATGTAATTTTTCATTAAAAAATGATTGACATAAACTTCAGAAAGCTAGCATGAACCGTTCTCGAGATATTGCACATTTTTAAAATAAATTTATCAAAAATTCACATAAAAAAAGTATTAACTATTGTGAAATATGTTCACGTTTCATATGTAATATTATGCAATAAATTTATTATCATCATTCTCGTAAATCTAGCTCGTTCCATTCACGAGAGAAGGCACTTTGAGTCATAGATTGTACTTTGATGCCATTAGTTGTTCATCTACCATAAGACTATCTTATTTCTCCATAAATAATGTTTGGCGACGAATTTGGCGGAATGCCGCCAACTTGGCGAGTTTCTTAAATATTGACAAATTGACGAAAATATCGCCAAATTAATAAAAATGTCACCAAATTGATAAAAAGACACTAAATCAATGAAAATAAAGACTAACAGAGGAAAATTCAATATCTTGGAAAGAATATAAGAATCAACTGTAAGAGAAGATACTTTGGAAAATAGTTTTGTATTTGGACGCCATTAGTCGTTTTTCTGCTATAAGAATTAACCCACGTATAATGCTTGATGAAATTTTGGTGACGAATTTGACGGAATATCGTCAACTTGACAATGTTTTTAAATATCGCCACATTGAGGAAAATGTTGCCAAATTTATAAAAATGTTGCCAAATTGATAAGAATGTCGCTAAATCAATGAAAATAATAACTAATTAATTAAAATTCAATATTTTGGAAAGAATATAAGACTATACCATAAGAATAACCTATTTCACCATCTGCAACGCTTGGCAGAATTTTGACGGCATATCGCGAATTTGGCGATTTATTTTAAATGTTGCCAAATTGATAAAAATGAAGGATGCAATATTTTGCAAATTTTTAATTCCGTCATATGATGGGCATACCTTTTAATACATAAGAAATGCTCGTCTAAGTATCGCCAACTTGGTGATTTTTAGCCCACATCGAAGAAAATATCATCAAAATTTCAAAAATGACGCCTAATTGATGAATTTATTATTAAAATATTTAAATATACGGACTATATTGCTTATTGAGGATGCTATCAATATTGATATTTGTTAATTTAGAGTTGCGTAAAATATAAGTTAATTGGGTACGAAATGGTTTTAAATGTTGTCATCCGGAAAAGCGGCAAATGTACAATTTGACGTTACAAATAGTGTGTCGTGGATATTTTCATCGTTAATGAAGTAAATCCATTGCATTATACAATAAGGAAAGTCATGTGCTGCTCATATTACATATATATATAGAGAGAGAGATATATATGTTATCATAACTATCAGGAACCTTCCTTCCCATTATGGACTGCTGATTTCCCTGAAACTTTCAGTAACATGCTTGCAAATGTTTTATAGCGTACCAGTGCTGGTGTGACATATATTTACTAATTAGAATGGAATCTAAATAATATGGAATATAGAATCACTAGTTCGCTCATAGCATAGCATTGTATGGTCATTGTCTTTAAAAATTACTTCTTATTGAATTGTCTTGCCCCTAGACATTCTCTAAAATGACTGTATCTTTATATATTTTCAAAATCCACAATGCGCTGCCTGGCCGTAGACGGATGGTTCGATTGCGGATCAGGCATATCTTATTTGAAAATCCTCTTAATGAAAAGTATTACGACACTGAATCTCATAGATAAAAAATTGGAGAGATTCTTTGACACATGCCAATAATTTTGTATTTGAAAAATATTACCTTGTAAAATGTAAATGAATTTGATAAAATTATGAGTCTTTCTTACCTCTGCCACATGTACACAAACAACTATATCCTTTGATGTATCATCCATTAGGGTATCACATACTGCGACCGCTTCCCCTTTCATTTCCCTGTCCTTCGTCTCAGTTTCCTGGAGAGAAAATGCACTTTATATATTCTAGTTCTCAAAAAGATTTTTGATACTGCTGTTATGACAAATATCTACTAATTAGAATGGAAGCGATACATAAGAACACCTTTTGTAGCATGGCTGTATTTGGCCTTGAAGAAATTTTCTGATTGAACTGTTCTTAGACTCTTTCTCTAAAATAACTTTATTTCTATTCCCTTTCCAGACTGAGCATTCCATGGTCGGTCGGATGTCAGTGGTTTGTCATCAGACAATAGTAGTTATTTACAAATCCCATTTTTCTAAAACCTAACGCTGACAGCTATTTTCATCTAATTTACGAGACTAAATCTCTTTGATCAAATCTTTTAAAAAATAGTTGCTCATTTTTTCAAAAATGTCAATAATTATGTACGTGTTTGATAAACAAAATTTACCTTACAAAGTATTAGCTTATTTGATAGAATCAAGGCCATAGACACTACAGAGTCTAGAAGGAATAGTGTGCCGACCAAGGCGAAAAACAGGTTCCCTAAAATCCGCCTCCGTTAGACGGCGTTGGTCTCGAGTAAGCAGTTAAAAGCGGAGGAGTTAACATTGAAGCTAATGGGAATTTAATGCAAATGAAAGGACCGATATCATTGGAAATAATTGAAGAATTTGTCTGAAATTTGGTGTAATTATTGCAAGTGGTATACACAAAAACTCATTTGATTTTCAGAGAGATTGACCTAGGGATATATTCGTATTTTTAAAATTTTATTTAACTTTATTTGTGGTCGTTCAAACATTTGAGATCCAAAATAACCAAGTTCATTCATCACAGTAACGTGAAATTCGGTATGACGTTTTCTCTTGAGATACATTTCAGTTCCTTCGATTTTGAAGCTTATCGGGCCAGCCCGTCCTGGACCCGCCATATGACATTACTTGTTTTTGGTATAATTCGAGAGCAGGTGTATCTAAAAATTCAAAGTTTAGCATATCCTTGTCATTTGCTGTATATTTTAACATTTTGGATAAAAAATCTTATCGAGATAGCCCCTCCTGAGCCCAACAAGAGGAATATATCGTTTTTTGAGAATAACTCAAAATTCGGAGCATTTAGAATGTCTAAATTTGATATATCATTGTCCTTTGTGGTATATTATATTTCATCGCATTTAGAACCTTATCGGGCGAGCCGGTCTTGGCACGCCATAGAAATTTACTCGCTTTTCAAGAATAACTCGATCAAACGGAGTAGCTAAAAAATGTAAATTTAGTATATCATTTCCATTTGGAAGGATTTTAATTTAGATTTTGAACCCCATCGGGCTAGCCCGTCCTGAGCCCAACAAGAGGAATATATAGTTTTTTGAAAATAACTCAAAATTCGGAGCATCTAGAATGTCTAAATTTATTATATACCATTGTCCTTTGTGGTATATTATATTTCATCGCATTTCGTACGTTATCGGGCTAGCCCGTCTTGGCCCGCCATAGAAATTTACTCGCTTTTCAAGAATAACTCGATCAAACGGAATAGCTAAAAATGTAGATTTAGTATATCAATTCCTTTTGGATGGATTTCAATTTAGATATTGAACCCCATCGGGCTAGCCCGTCTTGAGCCCAACAAGAGGAATTTATCGTTTTTTGAGAATAACTTAAAATTCGGAAAATTTAGAATGTCTAAATTTAATACATCATTGTCCTTTGTGGTATATTATAATTCATCGCATTTCAAACCTTATCGGGCTAGCCCGTCTTGCCCCGCCATAGAAATTTACTCGCTTTTCAAGAATAACTCGATCAAACGGAGTAGCTAAAAAAATGCAAATTTAGTATATAATTTCCTTTTTGGATGGATTTTAATTTTGATTTTGAACCCCATCGGGCTAGCCCGTCTTGGTCCGCTGAAGAATGCATTCGTTTTTGAAGAATAACTCGAGAACTGCAATAGCTAAAAATTCCAAGTTTAACATGTCGTTAGTTTTTGTGGTATATTTAAGTTTTTCGGATTTGAACTTTATCGGGGTAGCCCGTCCTGGGCCCGACATAGGAATGGACCCGTTTTTTTAGAATAATTGGAAAAATCGGGACAACTAGAATATATAAATTTAGTACATCCTTATCTTTGGGGGAATATTTTAATTCCTTCGATTTTGAACCGTATCGGGCGAAATCGTTTTGGGCCCGCCTTAGAAATTCAGTTTTGGGGAGGGAATAACTCTAGAACCGGAGCATCTGAAAGTTCCAAGTTTAGAATGTCGTTGTCATTTGCTGCTCATTGGATTTAAAACCTTAACGGCTAGCCCCGATCAGTGAATGAAAACCGTTCAACTAGAATATCTAAATTTAGTATATTATTCTCTTTTGGGATATATTTTAATTCTTTGGATTTTAAACTTTATTAGATTACCCCGTCTTTGTCCAGCCTTTGAAACGCATTCGTTTTTGGAAAATAACTCGAAAATCGGAGATAAATTATCATTTACCAAACAATTAAACAATTACATTAGTTCTCTTTAGGAATTATATTTGAAAAAGTATTTTGTACTGTTGTGTAAACCCACATTCGATCGTCGACCCCCCCCCCCCTTATCCTAGATCTTGGCTACGCTTATATGCAAGAGAATTAAATAATGCGAAACCAGTCCACGGTGCATTTTAAAGATTCGTAGTAATATACTGATTCGTACTACATAGTATAAAACAAAGAAAAGTCTTGTGACGGGTTTTTGGATGCTGAGATTCGCAGATTATGAACGAAAACGAATATTGTACATGTGACGGTTCTTAGTAAAAACAGATTCGATCTTAGATGAGCAATGTGCTAATGAGATACTTCCTATTGTATCTAGAGGCCACCCTGAAGGCAGTACAAAATGCCCTTTCCTGGTGTTCTACCCATTTCCAGAGCCCCGCTGATTAGCAGATCTTTTGAGCATTGTTCGTGTATGTGGCAATTTGCGGAAACGTATGTAAGGAGACGCGCCTGTCGAAATAAAATAGCGGTCGATTACATGTCCACTCTCAATCGAAATTCTTATCAGCGCTATCTTTCACTAAACAAAAGAGACAGCACTTGTAGGCAGCCCCCACCTTGTTCTAATGTTCAAGCGGCAATGGTATTTCATGTTTTTTTTCCAAATTCACAGGGCCACCCACAGGCATTTTCCCCTGTAGCCGAACATATTTTTAGGTTTACATAGTAATATGTATCAAAATGCAAAACAAAAGTTTGGTTTTAAAGCATTCGTTCAAGTTATTCATATAATGCTTTTAAAAATTATTGAAAAATTTCAATTTCAAGTTAACAATATTAATACGTGCGGTCCAAATTTTTGCTAAAGAAATGAAATTATCTTCGTAAAAAGCAGAATACAACTCAAAATACTAATATCGACCGGTTTCGAAGGCAAAAAAAACCTTCTTTGTCAGATCACACAAAAACGCAACTTTAACTCGTACTCCCAGTGCACCGACCCAACAACCGTGGACAAATTTCGCACTTCTTAGCTCATTTGCATATGGATGTAACTATGTATCTAGGAAAAAAGGGGGTCGACGATCAAATGGAGCTTATAGTACAAAATTCATTTTTTTAAAATATGGACAATTTTGAGAACTAATGTAATTGTTCGGCAAATGAGGTTTTTTACTACACGTCCCATCTCCCATGCCTACGCCACTAATTATAATTATATATACGCCGAAAATATTAAATTCTACCCGAAAAGGAACTAATATGCCAAATTTGGATTTTCTATCTGCTCCAGTTTTGGGGTTATTCTAAAAAAATGAGTATATTCATATGGCAGGCCCAAGACGAGCTAGCTGAATGAAGTTTAAAGTTGAAAAAATGAAATATATCACAAAAGACAATAGCATGCTAAACTTGGAATTTTTAGCTACTCCGGTTCTCGAGTTATTCATCAAACACGATCGCATTCCTAAGACGGACTCAAGACGGGGTAGCCCGATGAGGTTCGAATTATAAATTATGATAAACCCCAAAAGAAATTGATATATTAAATTTAGATTTTTTAGCTGCTCCGATTTACGAGTTATTCTCGAAAATTGAGTGCATTATCACTATGTCGGGCCCAAGACGGGCGAGTCTGATAACGTTCAAAATCCAAAGAAATAAAATATATCCTAAAAAACAATGATATACTAAATTTAGATATTCTAGCTGCTACAGTTTTGGAGTTATTTTTAAAAAACGAGTACTTTCTTTTTGTTGGGACCGGGACGGGCTAGCCCGATCAGGTTTTAAATCCAATGAGCTTTGACATACCGCAAATGACAACGGCATTCTAAACTTGAAACTTTTTGATACTCCGGCTTTAGAGTTATTCCACCAAAAAAGTGAATTTCTAAGGCGGGCCCAAAACAGGTTGACCCGATACGGTTCAAAAACAAAGGAATTAAAATAATCCCCAAAAGATATGGATGTACTAAATTTATATTTTCTAGTTTCCCCGATTTTCCAGGTATTCTAAAAAACGGGTCCATTCCTATGTCGGGTCCAGGACGGACTACCCCGATAATGTTCAAATCCGAAGAAACTTAGATATATCCCAAAAGCCAACGACATGTTAAATTTGGAATTTTTACTTCGGTTCTCGATTTATTTTTTCAAAAACGAATGCTTTCTTCAGCGGATCCAAGACGGGCTAGTCCGACGAGGTTCAAAATCTAAATTAAAATCCATCCAAAAGGAAATGATACACTAAATTTACATTTTTTAGCTACTCCGATTGATCGAGTTATTTTTTAAAAGCGAATAAATTTCTATGACGGGCCCAAGACGGGCTAATCCGATATGGTTCGAAATGCGATGAAATGTAATATACCCCAAAGGACAATGACATATTAAATTTATACATTCTAGATGCTCCGAATTTTTAGTTATTCTCAGAAAAACGATATATTCCTTTTGTTGGGCTCAGGACGGGCTAGCCCCATAAGATTTTTTATCTAAAGAGTTAAAATATACAGCAAATGGCAAGGATATTCTAAACATCGAAGTTTTAGTTACACCTGCTCTTGAGTTACACTGCGAAAACTGGTGAGTTTCTAAGGCGGGCCTAAGACGGGCTAACCCGGTACTGTTCAAAATAGAAAGAATTAAAATACACCCCAAAAGAAAACGATATATTAAATTTAGATTTCCAACGTTCTCTGATTTTCGAGTTATTTTCTAAAACCAGTCCTATGGCGGATCCAGGACAGGCTAGCCCGATAAGCTTCAAAATCGAAAGAATTGAAATGTACCACAAGAGGAAACATCAGAACGAATTTCACGTTACTGTGATAAATGAACCTGATTATTTTGGACCTCAAAGGTTTGAACGAACACCAGATCAATTTAAATAAAAATTTTAAAATACGAAAATATCCCTAGGTCAATCTCTCTGAAAATCAAATGACTTTTTGTGTATACCACCTACAATAATCACACCCAATTTCACACAAATTCTTCAGTTATTTCGAAAGATTTCAGTCATTTCATTTGCAATTGCAATAAATTCCCTTTAGTTTCAAAGTTAAGTCCTCCGCTTTTAACCGCTTATTCGAGACTAGCGCCGTCTGGCGGAGGCGGCTTTTCAGGAACATCTCCCAGCATTGGGAGGTATAGGCGGTTGGCACACTATTAGTTCTAGACACTGTACCGTTATTATTCAGTAGCGTATCACATGCCACGTTCGCTGCCTTTTTCATTGCGCTGTCCACTGTCCCAATTTCCTAGATAAAATATACACTTAATATCTAAATTGTCTATATAAGCATTTAGATATTATTAATAGATATTTATCAAAGCATTGCTGTTATGACAAATATCTGCTAATAAAATGGAATTTACTCACAAAAAAGTGTTTTATAGCGTGGCTGAGTCTGATCGTTGTCTTTTAAAATGCCTCTCTAAATTGAATTGTCCCCAGACTCTTAATTTAAAATAACTGTATTTTTATTCATTTTCCAGATCCATAGAGCGTTGTGTAGCCAGCCAGAGATCGGTTGTTTCATTCCCGGCTTTGACAATATCATTTACAAATGCCATTAGCAAAAAGTGGTGTATACTTTTCTAACACTGAACGCTGGTGCTATGTTTATCTATCTTACGAGAATAGATATCATATATCTAATGTTTTAATTTCTTTTATTTCTTTGTATTTTGTAGAAAATTTTGGAATAGTGTATTATGAGTTACTACTTACATTCTAATATTGGATTTACTAATTTATATTTTTATTCTCGTATATATATATATATATATATATAGGGGAGATTGGGGTAATGACAGTCACCGGGTAATAGCGGTCACCAAGGTATCTCGCATCTGCTTTGTGGCAGAAACACAATAGCGAGTACTGCTACCTCATGGTGGTCTAGGGAACTCTCTTCGCGAGTGACGCCATCTTGGCCCTGCGCATCTAGTTGCTATGAAGGGAAGTTGTTTTTTGCGTCTTGCGATCTAAGAAATAATCATCTTTATATCACGGTAAGTACTCGAAATTCACATAGGTACGAATTATCGTATATCATAAACTATACTGTAATAATGGTACTGTTTAATAGTATATTTGTTTTCAACGTAGAAATAGTTTGTTATTTGGTTTTAACGTTCGCAAATATGGCGTGCTCCTGGGGTAATGGCAGTCGGAGAATAGAAGAGTTCTAATAGAAGAGAGTTCCAATAGAAGACATTTCTCCATTACCTGGTTGCAGCACTTGGCCGGATAATTTGACCTCCAAAAGACCAAGACGAAAACATCACTCAGAAATCCTCACCTCGATACGAATGAAGAAAAAGCTTGAAGAAAAAAAAAATCAGAAAAGAAGCTAAGATGAAGAAACCAAATAATCCTAAAAATGTTGGCCCCAACTCGAAAACTAAAAAGAAAAGGAATACTAAGAAACGACCGTGCACATAACTTTTCGACTCTGACTCTGATGATTCCAATGATGTAAAGATGTTGTGTCAAGATGAATCTGAAATTGAAGAATTTTATAACAATGAAGAAGTTTGTTTTTATTATGGAAAATTTGGAATAGATCGATAACTTTGGTTTCTATGCACAGTTTGTAGAAAATGGGCTCATGATGCATGTTCAGGATGGGATAGTGATGATGGCTACAAATGTGACTTATGCAATAAATAAAGGCAATGTATTTTTATTAGGCATATATATACATATATATATATATATATATATATATATATATATATATATATATATATATATATATATATATATATATATATATATATATACTTAGTCTGATTTGTTCTAATGTAGTAACCCTCATGTTAGAGTATTGAAAAATAAATACAGCGAAATGAGTAAAAAATGTGTTTTAAGTAATTTTACACTTAATAATTTATTTTACTATGGTTTTCATATGTAATGTCTAGGGGTATTGCCGGTCAAAGGTACAATTTTGTAAAAAAATATTTTAATAATAAAAAAAAAGTTAAACATATTTTAACGATATTACTAAAATGTGCATAAAATTCTTATTGACTTTCATGTGGTTTGAACAACATAGCCTTAAAATTAGACTTGTGCGGTAGAAATTTCCTTAGGTGATCGCCATTACCCCAGTCTCCCCTATACACACACACACATATATATATATATATATATATATATATATATATATATAAATATATATATATATGTATTTATATATATATAAATATATATATGTGTATATATATATATATATATATATATATATATATATATATATAAATATATATATATATATATATATACATATATATATATATATATATATATATATATATATACATATATATATATATATAAATATATATATAAATATATATATATATATATAAATATATAAAAATTAAAGGATTTTAATCGAAAATAATGCATAAACTACTGTATGTACAAAAAAACCCATCTCTAGCATATCTGCTACAAATGAGTAACTATAGGCCAAGACTAAGGATAAAGAGAGAAGGTAACATATCACTACAATGGAAAGGGGGATGAGAAGAATATTAGGATTCAAAAATCACAAATAAAAGTATATAAAAATAAATAAAAATAAAACTCGGCAAAAATGATAATAGGCAATAACAATCAGCTTAAGATAAGAGATTAAGAATAGATAACAATCAATTGAAACCCCACAAAAAATGCGGTTAGTTCGAAATTGCATTCTCATCAGGACAGCCATACAATTCGAATTAAAACCGATAGAATAGCCAGTTTCTGACAATGGCGATAGTATTTAACTATAGACACCATTGGAACTGTCTACTGGCTAGTGGAAGGAGAAAAATAAATCAAATGAATTATACAAATCTGAAAAACAATACATCTTTGAACTGAAACACGAAATCAAAAGCATAGCACCACGTGTAAGATAAACAAGTGACTGAGCATTTCACCTCACTTCGTCAATGCGAGTGGGCACCGGAATGAATACACTTG